>JZKD02S1629209.1:104671-143991 GCA_000966675.3 Picea glauca
TTCTAAATAAAAAAAATACTTTTATATGTCAGAAGTTGAATAACTTGTGAAAATACAGTTTTTTTTGTCATAAAACAAGCAAAAGTGTAACCCACCTTCATGATTTCACCCATTAACCTTTTCAATATTGCATTGATTTCTTCATCTTCATCAATCTGCTTCAGATCCACAATCTGATCCGTTTCTTCTCTGGAACAAGAGAAGATCTCAACAATGCTCTCATGCAGGTGCTTATCCACAAAGATTGAATGAGCTCACAGCTGGGAGCAACTCTCTACCAGACAAACAACTTCGTTTGCTGATATACTCACACCAGTGGAAAACTCTTGCAATCGGACCTCTGGTGCAGTGATCTCCTTCAGGTGCACCATATGTCCATTATGAAAAGAAAACCCTAGATTATTGTACATTACTAAAACGAACATCCTTCATTATTAAAATCTTGATTATTGAAATCAAATGCCTATTATTGAAATCAAATGCTCACTGAAAGCACTTGGCACTGAAACAAAACTATTAACAGATCTATAATGTTGATGCAAATATGAAAATAAGAAGAACATATTGACCCAAAAAGTGAGTAACTACACTATTGAAAACCTAAGCTAGCCACTAGGGTTCTTTCCATAGCCATACGCCATTGAAAACCTAGTAGCTAGGGTTCTTGTCATAGCCATACAACTGCATGCGGGGAGCAGTCATTGTGTTTCCAATGAAGTGTGCCACTGACTAGAGCGGAGTGTTCTTCAGAAACATCCATTCCATTCACTTAGTTCTATCCTCTAGCATATCGTTCTACTCTAGACGTTATCCTTATTTGTGGAAACAATTTTTTCCAAGTCCTCGGCATGGTACTAACTCCGGTGAGGTACAAATACTTCTTTCCTTCCTAGTCCTTGCTATGGTATGTCATGGCATCAACCCCGTCAGGTCCAAATACTTCATTATTTGATAAATGCTAACCATTTATTACATCCCTCTTATGCTTCGTCTAGGGTGAAATCGGAAACGTAGGCCATCTTCGCTTACTATGGGACATGAGGTGAAATCTGAAACTTAACCTAGTGAAGGATGCTTGCAGGACAAAGGCATCGGACCATGCCACTATTCACAATGAGCGCCTTCCTCATCTACTATTCATGATGAAGCAACCTCACTTACCCAATGCTCCCCAGCATTTGGTAAAGAAGTTGCAGTTGGTAAAGAAGACTCCATTTACCCAAGGTGTTTCACTTATGCAATGCTCCCAGCATTTGGTAAAGAAGTTGTCGTTGGTAAAGAAGACGCCATTTACCCAAGGTGTTCCACTCACCATCCCATTGAAATTTGGTAAGGATTATACCCATACCGAGTAAAAACCAAATCACATTTAAAAACAATTCACAAATCATAAAAACAAAAAAAAAAAAAAAATTAAAAAAAAAAAAAAAAAAAAAAAAAAAAAAAAACAACACATTAAAACACTTAAATCATCTTAATCACTCAATTTAATGAAGGACATTTATTATGACTACCACTAATATTGTACACATAATCAAATCAATGTCATTAAAGGCCCATGACCATCAAAAGGTTATCGAGTATAACACCTAAATCACCTTAATTATTCACTTTAATGATGAACTAGAGTTAATACTTAAAATGATCGTGACAACAAAAAAAAAATATTCCAAGCATATGAAAGCATGGCTTTGAAAGTCCATCTATGATTAAAAGGTCATTAATTATGATCATTTCTAATAATTAGATCTATCCTAAATATATCAATATATTAAAAAATCTATAATATATTTGATAATATGCATAGATCCATCTTAGTTCTGAATTTATTAAAAGTGGATAAAGATCAAATTTGTAGATGTGTAAACAACTTTTTTTCATTACTTGATAAATCAAAAGTTAAGATGAATTTATGCTAGTTTTAATGAAGTGAAAAATCACAAAGATTAATATTATAATAAGTTTTATAAAATTATGATATAAATGTATTTTATAATATTTAAAACTGAATTCTTTACATTTCTCACCTACCTTTTTAATATGACAAAAATAATAACATTTTAAATATATTACTATTAAAACTTTTCTATAATATAAATTGTGTTATAATCATATTCATACTTATTTTAAAAATTGAAATGAAACGGTAAAATTTTTCTAATTGAAATGAAAGGGTCAAATTTTTCTATATTATAAATTGTTATATAATTACCCTTATGTTTCTTTTAAATATTTATATTTATATTTTGTTTAAAAGTTTAAATGAAAGGGTAAAATTTGTCTATATTATATTTTTTATATAATCATTTTTATATTTTTTTTTAGAGAGTACACAATTTTTTGAAATTCACTTCAATGACTATGTGGTTGTTGTTTTTTAAATAAATATTTTTTTGTAAACTTGATAAACATTCCCAAGTAAATCCTCCATTCATAAAATTATTTATTAACTATGTTCAAGTGAAGAAAACAAAAATTTATTATTAAAAAATAATATTTCAACACAAATTTATGAGAGTTTATGAATTTATTGCGCCTAAAGGAACAACATGCATACATTCAGCGTGCCAAAAGAAGATATATATCTGATATTCCTTGATAACTAGACATTGAAGTAGAAATTTAGGACCAAAGAATTTGTCTTGGAACTCTTATTGAAAATGCCACTTATATGGTTGTAACGATAGCATTTTCCCCAGAAACAAGATTAAACCAAACTACCTACTTGGAGATCCCCCTCAACATGGGGGCTCGTCAATTACTCACGACCTTGTACCACAGATCTCTTGGCACAAACAAGCTTAAACCAAACTACCTAGTCCGAGAAACAAAAAAAAAACTAAGAGATAATTTTTACGGAGAAGATAAAGACAAAACATCACTGCTTGGTTGATTTCTTAAATTTACATCAGTAGATGTTTGTATGATTTTGTTGAGCATCCACTATCATGCTGTGTATATATAAAAAGTTAATCGTTCAATAACAGATACAATACATTTCCCATGTAAGTTGATAATCGTGCCACCTTCTTCTTGCAATATGTGTATATTGCGAATCTAATGAGGGTGACGCTGACACTTATAAGATTTTGGATATCTTTGCACTATTTTTTAAATACTAGCCCTTGATTGTAGATTTTAATTTTCCAAGATAGTGAAGATAAGTTTGAGGGAGAAATTTTCATTCGGCCCCTTGAAGCATTAGCATGGATTTGAACTAATCTAATGCTCACTCTAATCTAATTTAATGTTTATTTTAAATTACAGAACTAATCTAACGGAATTTGGGAATAAATGTTAGAATATAAAATATCTAGTTGTATTATGTGTGTTTATATATTTGAATGTCATTATTATGTATAGTTAGATTTAGATAGTTGTTAAAGAGATTCTCTATAACAAAGATTCCTAAAATGGTGTGAGGTTGAGATATTTGCTCAACCATGAAAATTGCATCATATTATATTTATATGCATCTTTATATTCAGAGTTAAAATCCCGTATAAGAGTGCACGAGATTCTTACTTCATTTTTTTGTGCACTAGTGGTGTTGCGATCTTCATTTGCATGTTTGGCACTATAAGAGTCTTAGAAGCACGTAAATGAGCAGTAGATTGAGATCACATAGATCTGTAGAACAATGTGGCACAACGATTATAATGGCCCACTCGTACAACATGAGAAAACTAGAGATATTTTATTTGTTTTTATGGATTCATGGTGTGCACTATATTTATTGAATAGTTTGTCAAGATGTCTTCAACATGCTTGCTCTTGAGATCGAAGAGGGTGGTTCAACTATAGTTTGTAATATCCTCAAATTTTAGAATATTAAATTTTATGTGAACTTTGAAATAAATTTATGTTTTTCGAAAATTTAGATTTGGAAATTATTTTTCATTTATGACAAATCCAAATTTGAAATTTTGATTGTTGTAATTAATTATTTGATGACTGTAGGGAAAATATTTGACTTGTCCAACTATCCTCTATTATTTTGACACATGTGTAATATAAACTTTTAATAAATTAAATGTTGGAAGACAAATGGAACAACGAGGTTAAAAATAGTTGACCATGACTCTATGAGTGTGGAACAAGTTTGAGTTACCTCAAGGATGATTTTTACAAGTGGTAGAAGTCGAATTTGACCACTAGCGGCCCATAAAATTCAAGGATTTGTACAACTGTGAATTTCCCCAAGGAGGGAAGCAAAGACCTAGGCATAAGGATGCATATTTGAACAACATATGGAGGAGGATTGTTGCTTAGTATGTTGGGGAAAGAAAATGGTTTGATGTTATAAACACTATTAGTGTGAGGCAAAAGATTTTTCTGATATGTGGATGATGAGTGTAGCTAAGGAGGATCATTCACTTTTCTCCTATGGAGTCATGGTTAGGATAGGGGGTGAGCAAGACAATTGAACTTGGTTGTTTTGTTCTATGGTTGGGTGAAACGTGGTTGTTTCATTTCTATTCCAGCATCAGGTTTTCGATATGTATCTTAGCTTGTATTCGTTTGTCAATGTATATTTATGGTTACGTTAATTATTAGGAATGTGTTCACTATGTATACATAAGTAAATCAGTTCTTAAGGTACTATATAACCATATTATACAATGGATAAACATAGTTGAATGATACTGGAAATGTTGCTTATTAGAAATAAGATGGTCGTACAAATCTCTCTCTCTCTCTCTCTCTATATCTATATATATATATATATATATATGTGTTCATACAAAAACATATTAGATCTATTTATATATTCCTATTGGCATTTGAGATTACACATTTGGATTTTTATTCAATTTTTTACATAAAAAAACATTGTAGAGAAATATTGCAATAGGGAATAAACTTAGATGGTATTCTTATTAGTTTGATAACATGCAATGAATAAGTAAAAAGAATAACAATCTCAATATATTCTTTATTTTATCTATTACCACAAAAAGATAGTGATTCAGTAGACTACAAAGTGTCTTGCAAAAATAATAGTCGTATTCAAATGAATCTTGTTCTAAGTTTACAATTAGAGTACCATAGATCAAGAACTCCACATTCTTCTTTGTTGTAAACAAAACCCTAGTAAAGTCTCTACAAAATTCTTTATGTAGTTGAAGATTAATGCATGCATAGGTTGGTCAAGGAAGGACATGGAACTCTAATACATTTCGAGGCAATATGCTTCCTTCATCTGATTACATCGACTTGCATAACCTGCAAAATAAGTAAAACGAGGGTTTAGTAACTTGCTAGCATTTTAATTATATGGAAATTAAATACTAGAATAAACCAAGGACAAAATTTAGCTTGAGTCTCGATGAAAACTAGATCGCCTCTTGTTCCTTGTGAAATGATCTGTCCATGATACAGGAAGAGGAGTCGAACCAAATCGACTTATGAGTACCCTCGCAAAATAGAAAGGGCCATCATTATTTTTTAT
Organism: Picea glauca; assembly: GCA_000966675.3. Taxonomy (NCBI): domain Eukaryota; kingdom Viridiplantae; phylum Streptophyta; class Pinopsida; order Pinales; family Pinaceae; genus Picea; species Picea glauca. Next base: position 110,124 of record JZKD02S1629209.1, read on the forward strand.
ATATCTATGCATAGAACCTTTCACTTGTAAAATAGAGAAAGCTACAATAAGCAAAGAAGTGAAACCAATTATCATCGAAATAAACCGTGCATAGAATGATCAAACATGAAGTACATAATAGGAATCTCCAAAACCTATGTAGATGACCAAATAAACGGAAAGAGTTAACTATGGCAAGGTCAACGATTAAACATAACTACCGTTTAATTCCCAGTAATCACACACTTGGAATTTCCGATTTGGGTAACGATCACAATGAATGAATTATTAAATTAATAAGCATTCATAGAGGCGCACAAAATGTGATGTGAGTATATTTATAATAGATGGATCATTAAAATTAAACAACATTAAAGAAAGGTAAAATACAAAATCAAAATCAAAATCAAAATAAAAAATCATAGTAAAAAATAAAAAACAACACATTAAAACACTTAAATTATCTTAATCACTCAATTTAATGAAAGACATTTATTATGACTATCACTAATATTGTACACATAATCAAATCAAGGTTATTAAAAGCCCATGACCATCAAAAGGTTATTGAGTATAGCACCTAAATCACCTTAATTACTCAATTTAATGATGAACTAGACTTTCTCTTGGAACTCTTATTGAATATACCACTTATATGGTTGTAACGATAGCATTTTCGGCACAAACAAGATTAAACCAATCTACCTAGTCCGAGAAAAAAAAGAAAACTAAGAGATAATTTTTACGGAGAAGAGAAAGACAAAACACCACTGCTTGGTTGATTTCTTAAGTTTACATCAATAATGTTTGTATGATTTTGTTTAGCATCCACTATCATGCTGTGTATATATAAAAAGTTAATCGTTCAATAACAGATACAATACATTTCCCATGTAAGTTGATAATCGTGCCACCTTCGTCTTGGAATATGTGTATATTGCGAATCTAGTGAGGATGACGCTGACACTTATAAGATTTTGGATATCTTTGCACTATTTTTGAAAGACCAGCCCTTGATTATAGATTTTAATTTTCCAAGATAGTGAAGATAAGTTTGAGGGAGAAATTGTCATTCTGCCCCTTGAAGCACTAGCATGTATTTGAACTAATCTAATGCTCACTCTAATTTAATCTAATGCTCACTTTAAATTACAGAACTAATCTAACGGAATTTGGGAACAAATGTTAGAATACATAATAACTAGTTGTATTATATGTGTTTATATATTTGGATGTTATTATTATGTATAGTTAGATTTAGATAATTTGATAAGTTGAAGATATTTGCTCAATCATAAAAATTGCATCATATTGTATTTATATACATCTTTACATTAATTTAATAGTGTGTTTGACTTATTGTTTTTTTTTTTTATTTTACTATACTTTCCCGTTTTAATATGGTATGAGAGCTCGTCTAGGAATAACTCCCCCATGGGAGTGCTCGAGAGTAAAGTAGTTTGTTTTGTGTGTGTTGCTCTAGTTTGTTTGTAGCATGAATTTGTGTGTTCTACGTTTGGTTAAGAAAACCAATTTGAGAGGGTGTATTCTGTGCAGAGAATTTGTGAGACAGAGGTGGCCGATGATCATCTGTCTACATGAAGGATTTGCACCTCCGTCAAAGAAATTGGATTGTTTTCGTTGAAAGAACGAGTGAATGCTATCAGTTTTCGTCCAGCTTCGAGAAGAGTCATCACTCACGTCATCACAATATTGTCTAATGTCCATCAGATTCAGAGTTTAAATCCCGTATAAGAGTGCACGAACCTCTTACTGCATTTTTTTTGTGTACGAGTCGTGTTGCGATCTTCATTTGCATGTTTGGCACTAGAAGAGTCTTAGAAGCACGTAAATGAGCAATAGATTGAGATCACATAGATCTGTAGAACAATGTGGCACAACGATTATGATGGCCCACTCGTACAACATGAGAAAACTAGAGATATTTTATTTGTTTTTATGGATTCATGGCGTGCACTATATTTATTGAATAGTTGGTCAAGATGTCTTCAACGTGCTTGCTCCAGAAGGGTGGTTACTATAGTGTGTAATATCCTTAAATTTTAGAATATTAAATTTTATGTGAACTATTAAATAAATTTATGTTTTTGGAAAATTCAGATTTGGAAATTATTTTTCATTTATGGCAAATCCTAATTTGAAATTTTGATTGTTGTAATTAATTATTTGATGACTGTAGGGAAAATATTTGACTTTTATGTTTTTGAAAAATTCAGATTTGGGAGTTATTTTTCATTTATGGCAAATCCTAATTTGGCATTTTGATTGTTGTAATTAATTATTTGATGACTTAGGGAAAATATTTGACTTGCCCAACTATCCTTTATTATTTTGATATGTGTAGTACAAACTTTTAATAAATTAAATGCTGGAAGACAAATGGAACAACGAGGTTAAAAATAGCTGACCATGACTCTATGAGTGGGAAACAAGTTTGAGTTACCTAAAGGTTGATTTTTACAAGTGGCAGAAGTCGAATTTGACCACTAGCGGCCCATAAAATTCACGGATTTGTAAAGCTGTGAATTTTCCCAAGGAGGGAAGGAAAGACCTAGGCATAAGGATGCATATTTTAACAACATATGGAGGAGGCGGGACGTTGCTTCTTAGTATGTTGGGGAAAGAAAACGGTTTGATGTTATAAACACTATTAGTGTGAGGCAAAGGATTTTTCTGATATGTGGATGATGAGTGCAGCTAAGGAGGATCATTCACTTTTCCCCTACGGAGTCATGGTTAGGCTAGCGGGTGAGAAGGATAAATGAAATTGGTTATTTTGTTCTATGGTTGGGTGGAACGTGGTTGTTCTATGTGTATTCCAGCGTCATGTTTTAGATATGTATCTTAGCTTGTATTCCTTTCTCAATGTATATTTATGGTTATGTTAATTGTTAGGAATGTGTTAACTATGTATACATAAGTAAATCAATTCTTAAGGTACTGTATAACCATATTATACAATGGCTGAACATAGTTGAGTGATACTGGAAATGTTGCTTATTTGAAATACGATGGTCATACACATCTCTCTCTCTATATGTGTGTGTGTGTGTGTGTGTGTGTGTGTGTGTGTGCGCTCATACAAAAACATATTAGATCTATGTTTATATGCCTATTTTCCTTTGAGATTATGCATTTGGATCGTTATTCAAATTTTTACATAACAAAACATTGTAGAGAAATATTGCAATAGGGAATAAACTTAGATGGTATTCTTATCAGTTTGATAACATGCAAAGAATAGGTAAAAAGAATAACAGTCTCAATATATTCTTTATTTTATCTATTACCACACAAAGATAGTGATTCAGTAGACTACAAAGTATCTTGCAAAAATAATAGTCGTATTCAAATGAATCTTGTTCTAACTTTACAATTAGAGTACCATAGATCAAGAACTCCACATTCTTCTCTGTTGTAAACAGAACCCTAGAAAAGTCTCTACAAAATTATTTATGTAGTTAAAGATTAGTGCACGCATAGGTCAGTCAAGGAAGGACATGGAACTCAAATACATTTCGAGGTAATATTCTTCCTTCATCTGATTACACTGGCTTGCATAACGTGCAAAAGAAGTAAAACGAGGGTTTAGTAACTTGCTAGCATTTTAATTATATGGAAATTAAATAGTAGAATAAACCAAGGAAAAAATTTAGCTCGACTCTCGATGAAAACCAGATCGCCTCGTTCTTTGTGAAATGATCTGTCCACGATCCAGGAGGAGGATTCAAACCAAACTTACTGATGGGTACCCTCGCAAAATATAAAGGGCCCATCGTTAATTTTTATATATCTGTGCATAGAACCTTTCACTTGTAAAATAAAGGAAACAACAATAAGAAAAGAAGTGAAACCAGTTATCATCGAAATAAACTGTGCATAGAATGATCAAACTTGAAGTACAAAATAGGAATCTTCAAAACCTATGTAGAGGACCAAATAAACAAAAGGAGTTGACTATGGCAAGGTCAACGATTAAACATAACTACCATTTAATTCTCCATAATCACACAGTTGGAATTTTCGATTTGGGCAACGATCACAATGAAGGAATTATTAAATTAATAAGCATTCATAGAGGTTCACAAGATGTGATGTGAGTATATTCACAATAGACAGATCATTAAAATTAAACAACATTAAAGAAAGGTAAAGTACAAAAATCCAAGTGCATAAAAATTTACTGCATTGTAGTTAGGGTTTTTTTGCTGCATTGTTGAAGCATTGAACCCTGGGTCTGCTCCTATGCCAACAAATGGTTCTGTTGTCTGGACCTGAAACTGTGTTTGCTGGGAACTGAAGAAAATAAAGCTCTATGCGTAGATATGCTACTTTAGTGGACAGTATTCTACTTGACTTGCAAAGCTCTATTCTGAGAAGAGAATTACGATCTGAAGAAAAGAGTTAAGACCTTGAATTTTTGTGCTCTGAGAAAGGTAAGATAAGTGATTTTTTTTGTTTTGAAAGAATGAATCTAGGTATGTTTGATAAATTTTGTCCTACTCTGAAAACTAGGGTGCAACTAGAAGAAAGAATATTCGATATGAATTGATGTGATAGAAATAATGAAAGGTATGTTATCCCTATTCATAAAAGGAATGTTTGGACTAACAAATGGATGCAGGATCCTAAAAATATTTTTTTGGAGGTTAGTTACTTTGATCCCAGTGCGTAGTACAGGAAAGGTTGAGGATCGTTTAAAGGAAAGAGAGGGTTAAATCTTTGCTATAGTTGCAGAATACCGAGACATATTGCTAAGGAATTCCCGGTTAGAGGTCCTAGTTGTATTTGTTGTAAAGCTATGGAGCATGAATTTTTGGATTGCCCTAGAATGAATGAAAATTTTGAAAATATGAATATGAGATAAGAAAACTATGAGACAAGCGAATCAACTAAGGATATGATAGAACCCCAGAAATAATCAGAGACTGTATTACTACATATGAAAGAAACCCTGAATGATCATAGAGATATCAACTTATTAGAGGTCTTAAGAGAGAAAGAGTACATAGAAACAAGAATATGAGACTTTTACATAGACTGTGTTCTGGATGAGGAAACACATGTGAATATCATGACAAAAAGAACTTGGGAAATTTTGTGAAAGCCTACTATGGTTCCTTCATTAGGAGGAATATGATTATTTAAAAGAAATATGATAACCCTATGTGGAAGACATACGCATACATATATGAGTGATCATGGCTCTTTGATAGAAGAATAATTTGAGATTTTTAAATTTGTTGAGAGAAACGCCCCATTTTCTATCTTGTTAGGAAAATCCTGGATTGAGAAAGATCAGACACAAAGGAAATAAGAAGAGGATGATCTAGAACAGAAAAATCATGAACTAAGAGATTGCATGGCTAGGAGAATAACGAACTTACTGTAAGAACAAGAGAAACAGTCGAAGCTACTAAAGACCAAAGATATGGGCGTCGAAGTTGAAAAGACACGGGAAGATTTGAGACACCTGTCTCTACAAGAGAGTAGAGGACCTACCCCATAAAGAGAAGAAGTATTACCCTTGAACCCTATGAAAGACCCTACACAGTGTGAAGTTATCATTCCAAGAGGATATAAGAATGATAATGGAAAGAGAAAACCAATGATTCATCTTAGAGGAAAGAAGGCTAGAAAGCTCAGTAAGAAGACAGAAAAGTTAGAAAAATTGCAAGAAGTTCTAGGGAAGACGTTGGAGAAGGAAGGCTTCCAAAACTTCAACTCTGTGGAAATATCAGTATAACACAGATGGACACTTCACCACAGTGAAGCAATATGACCATTGAAGGTGTCCCAACCATTAGAATGACGCTCCAGAATAGATAGAAACACAGTTATTTCTGGTACATTCTCCCTTGGACTGTTGTGACCGCATCATAACAGATGGAATTGCATTTATTGAAGTATTCATGCCCATTGGAAGAGTCTTTTATGGTAATATCTATTTATCTCATCGAGAGTTGCACTCAGAACACTTTTTAACAATTGTGATTATCCGAGCCGACAGAGAACTAGTTGATTTTGCGCAATGATCATTGAGACCTTGCCATCCATTCTATTACATTGAGTATTGTTCACCGACCTGAGATATCAGATCTGGAGTGTGCATGTCAGATGAAATTAGCTGAGCAGAATTTTTTTTCAAAGAGATTATAATATACCTAATGGCTGCGAAGGTCATGTCCACAGGAAACCAAGCCTCATCGACAAGAGGATTGAAAGCCTCCCCATCGATTAAGCGTGATTATGGACCATCTCGAGCCGCGGTTGAGAAAAGAACCAAGCATTGTGATAACTTGGCGAATGTGAAGCTAATCCCATCCATCCTACCCAACTACATCCCACCTCTGGCCAATGTGGTGAGTCGCAGCAGCATCTCGAGAGACTTTGACTACAGAGTCGTCACTATGTACCTACCGAAGGGAATACAAGCAGTTAGACCGCAGTTGGAAAGGATTCCAACCTTGAATATCAGTGACTATAACCTAGGAGACCGCAAGAGCTATGGCATGCTCACACCTCACAAATATTTGACCAAGAACAAGGGGAATAAGTCGAAGATCATCCCCTAGTCCTGGACTATGGACATCGCGAGGTCCATTGTCTTGAACGTGATGAAGATATCAAATGTTGGAAGGAATCAGGAAGTTAACGTGTGTGTTAAACTCCTGCTATTATGCTTCCATGGTAGGTATCTATGGCTAGAAAAATGCATCGCTTTTGATATGGCGCTCATCCATAGGATCACTAGATTAAGCATGCAGGGACCATACCCACAAGAATTTTATCCAATTAAGGTTGCAGATCTTTCCTTAGTGCAGAAGATCAAAGAAACCTACGAAGATGTAGAGAAGGGGACACGAGGCTACCAAGTAGCCTCCATTCAAAATGGCATAGTGCACCTTGCTTTCCAGTTCATTGCTGGTAAGCTAGTCAAAAAGCATAGACCCATGCAGGTCACAGGGTTTGTCGTTGACCTTGCAGGAAAATGCATGGAAGGACTACATATGAACTGGGCCAATTACCTACTCAATAAGTTAGAAATAGATTATCACAAAGCTCAAGATCAAGGCTATGAGTTCCATTTTAGTTGGTTGTTGATCCTTATCGCATTCACTACTTGGGAGATGTTGGAAGGTGTTACCTTTCCTTACATTGAGTCATTTGAGACACTAGCTGTAAATTTCACCACACTCTGGTATTCGAGCGATATGGGGAAGCAATGGTAGTCAAACACAATATTCCATACCTACTACCTACATTTGAAGATGGCTATTGAGTCTTTCCCTCGTATGATGTTGAGCACCCTAGATAGGTTCATGCCCCTTATGAAGTTTTTTGCATATAGGAATTTTATTTATATCACTCTGCGTGCAGACAAAAGTAAAGAAGAGATTTAATCCTACTACAAGCTCACAGAGGAGGATCTGGAAGAAATCACTAAGGAATGGCCTACAAAGTTCCTTATACCAGTCAACCAGGCCGAACTTTCCGACCGTGACCTCATTGGAAATCTGATGGTTACTCATGAAGAGCATGATGCACCCAATAGTAGTAAGAAGAAAAAGAAGGAATATGTATAGGAAATACACAACACATCAGATGAAACGAAACCAGATTCACCTAGTAGAGGAGGTGGTGACGAAGTAGACAAAGAAGAGAATAATGGGAAAGAAGATAAAGAAAACTAGGGAGAAGTAACGTCGCCACAGAATCCCCCTAATGGCACAGAGACATCTAGAAAAAGAAAGGTTTCCCCCATGAAACCTACATCGTGAAAGAATTCAAATGCTAGTAAGCCAAAGTTGCAAACTATACTCATGGTTGATGACTTCGACTTCATCATCGCAATTGTATCAGACGCCTTAGAAGATATTTTTCAGAAAAGCGAAGCCAAACAAGAAGCCATGTATGAAAGAGTTGAAGAATAACTGAGAGGCATACAATAATCCCTTCACTCCACCCGCACAGTGTCCACTGTGCCCACGCCATCAGAAGAAATATAGTTGGTATATTAGCTTGCCCAACTTCACAGAATAGCTGATATGACTGAAGATCTCCTTCGTCGTGTGCAGGAAGAAAATTAACAGGCCATAGTGGCCCTCAAGCAAGCACAAGAGGAAGCCATAGAACAATGTTCAGTTGTGAAACAAGAGAAGGGAAACCTCCAAATCAAGTTCGAAGACGATAAACCACAGATCTAGAAAGAGAAAGAACAGTTGTTCATGGAGCAGGTTGGAGTTAAAGAAGTAGTCAACATAGTCGTTTGCTTTGTGACATGCTTGGAATATATAGAAGAAGACCCAATGGAGAGTCAAGTAACGAATGTTTTTGCATCCATCCAACAACTTCAATAGAGAGTAGTAGTCCCAATCACTCCACAGGAAGAGCGAGACCAGTGAGAAGAAACCATCCGAAGCGCAACCCATAGAATCAATGCATTAGCCTTGGAATGTAACAACGTAGTAGTTGAAGTGTGCAAAATTATGAGCACCTTACAGAGGACCCTGAACTAAAGACAATGGATTTGCATCTCTAAGAAGAAAAGAAGCAAGAAAAAACAGTACAAGAACAATTGAAGCACTTGTTAGCAGCCGAGCAAATGAAAATATCCCAAGAACAGTGCACAGCTCTACAACATGTCCATGCCATACAAAGCAAATTCATGGAAGTGTCTTAGAAGCTCCAGCTAGTCTAGGATGTAGCCTGCCTACTTTTTGAGGATATTGAAGGTCGAGGAGTAGAGATGGAACAAGTAGTCACTTCGGTAGAGAATCTCTTAGAGGGACCTATGAATGAGGTAGTTATTCAAGAGTTTGTCGAGGAGGAATCCTTGGCGAAGGAGTAGGTCGAAGTATCTCAAGCCAAGCTTGAGGCATTTGAGGCAGAGTTACCTAGAGCAGAGTGAGTTGGGACAAGTCACAAGTGAGTGTTGGGGGCATGTTGGTCCTTGACCAAGTTTTGGAGATCCTTGGTCATGTTTGACCTATTTTGGGACTTTGACAGGCTGGCTAAAGGTAGAGCGCAAATTGAAGTAAAGATCGCGGGATCTCGACCCTTTTTAGGGAATCTTTTGGATTAGGGTTTATGTAACAGGTATGGGATGTCGGCCCATGGGTTTACCCATGCTTAGGCCAATTTTTTAATGTATAAATAGAAATCTAGACGATGTAAGAGGAGCAAGGGTTCTAAGTACTAGATTTTTATCTATGTGATTGCATAGGATTTGTGCATACTATGTGTTAGGACTTGCAAAGCTAAGTGCAAGTGATTGTAAGAAGGCTTTGTGCTTGAACCTAGCTTAGGGAAGGAGGATATGGAAAAGTGGGCATAGATATCCTATCCTATTCGGAGTGGGTTTCTGGGGCTCTGTGATTGTAAGAAGCTTGACAAAAGAGAATAAATGAGAGAAGAGTTGGTGGACGTAGCCCCACACTAGGGTGAACCACATATATCCTATGTTATGGTTTCTTTGCGCATTTTGGTTAGTGTCTTGTGTATATAATTTAATCTTATGCAGTAGTGAATGATTAGATGCATATGGTATGATAGATTAAATGCTTAGTGATGTGAATGAATTCTAGATCTTATCTCTGTCCCTGTGCTAATTTCTTACAGGTGTTAGATCTGGTTGAATACTGCATTGTTATGTAATTAGGGTTTGGATCTGTGATGTGGATAAGGGTTAAATACTAATGAATGTTAACTGCTAATTTCTTTGTTATAGTGGTGTAATCACAGATCTGTGTCCCAACAAGGTTGTAGACATTTGAGTCTTGCAACCACCCCTGCTTCTACCTCGGGTGAGACTTCATCTGCTTCGCAGGTATTGCCAAAAGGGCCAGTAGTTACGGTTTTTTTGGTGCGATGTTGAAGTGTTGAACCCTAGTTCTGGCCCTATGCCAACACCTGTCAAGAATAGATCGTCAACATATAGTAGTAGAATCATAGGTGCATTATTCATGAATTTGTAGTAAAGATTTGGATCTGCATGAATTTTGGAGAAACCTAGTCTCATTAAGTAGCTGTCTATTCTAGCATACCAAGATCTTGGAGCTTTCTTGAGTCGATATAAAGATTTCTTTAGTCTACAAACATGAGTGTCTCTGGAAAGTACTTCAAACCCTTGATTTTTTTCAATGTCTACTTCTTCATCAATTGCTCCATTGAGGAAAGTTGTTTTTACGTCCATCTGATGTAAAGTCCATCCCATGGAAGTAGTAAGAGACATAATAATTCTAATGGAAGTATATCTGGAAACATGAGTGAATGTTTTGTCATAGTCTTCTCCCTCCTTCTCGGACAACCCTCTAGCTACAAACCTTTCTTTATATTTTTCCACGCATTCGTCTGTTGCATGTTTGATCTTATAAACCCATTTTGAAGTTACTACTAATTTTTATTTAGGTCTAGGTACAATTTACCATACATCATTTTTCATGATTGAATGATGTGGTTCTTTCATGGTCGATCTTCATTATTTCTTTTGAGCTTCCTCTTCAAATGTGGTAGGTTTTTTCATCTAGAATATTTGTCATGCATGATGCATAGTTGGAGAATATCTTGGGCTTCTTTCTTTTTCTGAAGGTCCCACTTGGGGCCTTGAGTCTTTCTACTTCTTGTAGGGTATCTTCAAGCCAAGTTGGTTGTTTCTTTTTTTTGGGTACAGTTTCTGAGTCAATGGTCTCACATGGTTGCATCAGATGATCAAGTTGTTATGCTTATTCATTCTGAATCTTTGGAAGACATGTGCTTTCTTGAATAGGATCTTCATACTCTTCTTCTTTTATAGTTTCTTCTATGGATTTCTTGAAATACATCTTTTCATTGAAGGTTACGTCTTTGCTGACTTCAATCTTATGTTGTTCTAGAATATAGATTCTATAAGCCTTGGATGATTCACTATATCCTATGAATATGCCCTTCTTTCCCGAGGGTTATAATTTATTCATTTTATCTTTGGGAATGTGCAAGTAAACAAGGCATCCAAATATTCTAAGTTTTCCAAATTAGGTTTCTTTCCTAAGAAGGATTCTTCTAGAGTCATATCTTTCAATATGCGGTGAGGAATTCCGTTCTTAACATATATTTTTGTCATGGTTGCTTCTCCCCATAGATACATATATAAACCTTGATCGTTCAATAGTTTCTTCACAATTTATTCAATATATTTGTTCTTCCTATCTTCTACACCATTTTTTTGAGGATTATGAGGAACTGTTAGCTCCCACATAATCCCTTCCGATTTTCAAAAGGAAACAAATTCCTTGAATGTATATTCTCCTCCATTATCTGTTCTTAGGATCTTTATTTTCTTGCTTGTGAGGTTCTCTATATTTGCCTTAAATTCTTGAAACTGGTTGAATACTACGTCCTTTGTCTTCAATAGATATAACCAAGTATTTCTCGAGTAATCATATATGAAGATTACATAATAAAGATAACCTCCTATAGATTTGACTGGCATCAAACACCAAACATTTGAATGTATTAGATCTATAATTTCCTTAGATATATTATTGTTGCTTGATAATGGTTTCTTGACATTCTTACCAAGAGCACATCCTTTGCAAATTCCTTCATGTGTAGACTGTAGTTATAGTACTCCTTCAACCATCCTTTTGAGGAAGGCTAATTCTTTATAGTTGATATGAGCATACCTTCTATTACAAAGTTCATTGGGATTGACTTCATCAAATAAAAGGGCTTCATCATTTCGTTCTAGTAGTCGGTATAGTCTCCTTCACGGGTTCCAATAACTCGAGCATTCTCTATCTTGGAGTCTCTATGCCAAGATAACACTTTCCCATAAAAAAAATCCATTATGTTTCCTTTGTCTTCTAGGTAATATATGGTTACAAGATTATTCTCTAAACCAGGTACATATAATACATTTCTCAAATGAACATTGTTACATGTTTTCAACTTGACGTAGGCTTGACCCATTCCTTCGACTGGGTAAGTGTTTTTGTATCCAAGATCTACCTTGTATGATGTCTTCTTTTCATTTAGATTGGAGAGTCTAGCTTGATCTCCTATCATATTCCTAGAAGCTCCACTGTCAATTATCCACATGTCATCTTCAAGCATTCCTATGAGTCCTGGGTAGTGTAGATGACTTGTCTTTTCATTCATGACTTTGGTTGACTGATGATTGGTCAATCTTTGACCCAAAATTTCAACCTCGATGTTTCTACCTTTTGAGAGTTCCAAGAGGTGCATTGGAATAAGGATCACTTGAATATATTCTCCATGAGTAAGGTGTTCCATCATAAGGTGTTGGATAATGGTTTTAGGGTTTCTCCAATTGCACGTGCTAGTAACCCTAGTGACAATGCTTTAGTAACTGCACTTACTAGAAACCCTAGTGGCATTTCTTCAACGAGCTTAGTATTTTTATGGATTATCTCCCTTATAGTTGTTATACTTAATGAAGGATGTGTGGGCACATAAACTGTTAGAATACTGGATGTGCTTGTTTAACCATAAACAATATAGCAATATTGTCACCCAACCATAGGCACTAATGCCACTCCCGAGCACCTTGATCTTGACAGAGAGAAGAATTATTCTAGTATATCAATAGCCAACCAAGGCTCATGCACCAAGCAAAGATAACCAAGAATGATTAGAGGGTCCAACCCAGAAAGACCGAGAATATAGATTTCAGAACTGGCAGCAACAACTTCTCCCAAGACTTGTGCACAAATTGGCCTTCTGTAGTGTGCACAAGTGTGCTTCTACAATTTTGAGAAGTTTGGCTAAAATGAAGGCTGACCTCCTGTATTTATACTACTTGGGCCGACTTCTCATTCTGGGTGCTAATTATGTAGTATATAATATTTCATTTAGTCGACTTCTCTTCTAGGGTTATATCAAAATATTTTCCTTCTTTCAAAATATTCTAATCTTGTTAGAGGTCACAAATGGAGTTTAATACGTCTCGCGGTTACCATAATATCAACAAATTCTTCCCAGCATAGAAATTTTTACAACGAGAGGATACAAACAAATGTGTTGCTAGTTTCAAAACAAATAAGATAATGTTAATTTTTCCATACATGTACATAATGTAAATACAAAATTTTTATACAAAGTTTTAACAACAATCAAGTTTGAATAACATCAACCAACGTAGTATGTTTTGAGATATTTGTATGAATTCTAGAGTGTAATAATAACAATGATATCTTTTGACGGTGACTTTCAACTAGGGACTACCCATATAGTCTTATGAACTAAATGTTATTATATTTTACGACAGAGGGTCGCGGGGTAACGACCCTGTTCACTGTTAGAATAAAAGAAAACGAGAAAAGGTCATAGTGTTTAACTTATAAAACGATTTGGGCCATGGTTTGACTAGGAAGGAACCACAAGAAATTATAGTCTTGAAGACTCAAATCCAACCTAGAATAAAACACAATAACCCTCAAACCCAAGCGTTAAATCTAAAGGTTTTTCACCTAACTTACAATGGAACCATAAACACGGTGGAATCCTGGGAAGAAAATGCATACAGAGGCTCAACTTTCGTACATTTTCAACCCTCAAATAGAGAAAATAAACATGAGTTTTGTTACATTGAACCTCTCAATTATTACATTGCACCAGACAGAGAATACATCTACATAATACTTCTCACAAAGAACATAAGAAAAATAACGTTTATTCACCCTTGCACATAGAGAAACCCGGATTTGTGTTGCCTCCTTCCATTGCTCACTAGAGTCAAGCTTTACCAAAATCACCACTCGAATACAATGCAGAGGAAAAATTGTGTTACATGACTAAATGGGAAACTACGAAGAACAAAGGTCACCTCGAGGCCCTTGCTAGAGGATTAAAAGAGGTTGGTATGCCCCTTACCTCTTCCATTTGAATTTGAGGGAACTGGCGAGCCTATATTTGGCATTATCACCAAATTGCCACTTCTTGAGGGTACTAGACAAGATTCAACTTTAATGGGTCAACCATAAGTAAATGTCTACATACTAGAACAGAGTAGGCCCATCCACCACAAAAACAAATTTGAACCACTTAAATGATGGGTTATGTTTAATCCTAGAGCCAACCCTAGATCGTGAAGACCACGCTAACAATTGATTAGGATTACCAATGTTTAAGTATAGGTACATTGTTATCTCCTCTTGCTTAAACATTTTCACTGCACTATGATAAAGTAATATGTTTTTATGGGTAAAACTGAATCCTAGCACTTAGGACTTATGTCTCCTATATTAACACTATGTTTGCAATGGGTTGATCTTGTGTCCATGATTTAGAGTGCTCATATATTGTATGACGTAGTCTATTACACAATTTAATATGGATATCATGTCTTGACATAGACCTAGTGGTTATTCTAAGGGCTATGAGAATCATGGTCACAAAATTATTCAATACAAATAAGTGCATGATTATAATCCAATAATGAAGCTATGATGAAATATAACAGTAAGAGACATGTGGAATTTAAATCTCCTTCGACCTTTAAGAGGGATAATGAAAGAGAAGTAAAACTGCTATGCATATACAATAAAGGAATAACATATATATAATGGATTATCTCTGTGTCACAAACAATTTTGGAGATTCAAGGGACTTTAGTGTTCCCTATCAATTTTTTTTTTGTGAAATTTTGGGTACATTACATAGTTGATGTGGTTAATAAAGGAAATTTATTGTCTTGAATGGACTGGCACAATAGAGCCAACTTACAATGAATTAGTTGCATGGAAAACAGGTTCATTCATTTGAGTGGTGGAGCCAAAGATTGGTGGAGTTGTCTCCTCTCATTAATATTCAATGAAAGAGTTTTGGTATCTAATATATTAGGTGAATATGTTATTAAATTTAATCATTTGAAATTATAATTCTTGTAAATTAGAAGTTGTGGATCACCATTCACATTGGTATTGAAAATGTCTTTGAATTATTGAAGTTAATTATCATATTAAGTCTAGCCAACTAAATATGAAGTGTAGTGTGTTTTTTTGTTAGAATTGGATAATTTGAAAAATCACAGGTCAGTGAGTATGAAAAATCCAATACAATGACATTGAATACAAAGAAGGCACAATGAATATGGAGAGGAAAATCGAACTCAATATGAAGTGTAGTGTGTTTTTTGTTAGAATTGGCTATTTTGACAAATCACATGTGGGTGAGTATGAAAACTCCAAAACAATGACATTGAATACAAAGAAGGAACAATCAAGATGGAGAGGCAAAGGAAATTGATGGTAATGAAATGAGAATGATCTTAATGTTGCAATGGGATTATATATTGGGAATATTATTAAACTTTGTGTTGATGTAAAACATTTTAGATGCTTGTTGTACTTGAATTAATATTGCATAGGCGATGAAGGAGGTGCATGATCGGTTGTACCCGACACCCAAGAGTTTTTTTCTCCAAGTTGTATTTTCTCGTTATAGGCAAGTTAGTTCCCCATGTTTGTTGTAAGCCCTCCTATTCATGAATACGTGTTGTGGTGGAGATTCTCACATAGTTATCCTCTTAATCTTAGAGAGGATGTAGAGTCAGAGAAATTGAGTCTTAGATTCAGGGAGAAATGTTAGATTAATTTATCTCACAATGTAATGGACCAATATATAATTAAGGGAGAGTTTAACATTGATGAACCATGTAGCTAAAAACAATTCCTAGAGGACTAGTGGTTACATTGATTGTTCGTAGTGAAACGTTTTCTGGAGGTACAAAACTAAAGAAGATGCAAGTTTGAAACAATTTCGAAGAAGAGTCCCATAGTAAAGAAATCCTAATCAAGGAGAAGAAGTGTAAGTATGGTTCGAGCAATGAAGATAACAATGCATGTGGAAGTGTTGTAGAAACAACAAAAAATCAAATGATGGTGGAACATGTGTTTATTAGAAGTAGTCATTAAGGGTGTGTGTTAGAATATATAATAACTACTTGTATTATGTGTGCTCATATATTTGGATGTGATTATTATTGGTTATCTACTTAGAGAGTATAGTTAGATCTGGATAGTTGTGAGAGAGATTCTCTCCAACAAAGAGTCCTAAAATGGTGTGAGGTTGAGATATTTGCTCAACCATGAAGATTGCATCATGTTGTATTTATATGCATTTTTAGATTAATTCAAGAGTGATTGCATCATATTATATTTATATGCATATTTACATTAATTTAATAGTGTGTTTGACGTATTGTTTGTGTGTTTTACTCTACTCTCCCCTTTTAATAACAAATTGGTCAAATTTTGAAAAAGTTAGAAAATAATTATTATGTAAATGTGTTCAAGAAAATGATGGTAAAAATTATTCAAAACATGCACTGGGATCTGAATCCACTTATACGAAAAATGGATCCAATCCAAAATACACAAAAATCCTAAGAATCTGATACATATGTGAGATCCTGAGATTATGAGATTATGTGAAGAACAAAAATGGCTACTTTATCTAGGTTTAGACACTTTGTCCTTTGTACCTGTATTTATTCAAACAAATTTTACAACAGTTAACGTTGTTTTGTATGCATCTGTGTGTGTGTGTGTGTGTGTGTGTGTGTCTATATATATATATTCATCTTATTAGTAGAATGGATAGATTTGGATACATTTCCATTTCAATTTGAATATCTCTCATCCTATATGAAATTATTAATGGGAGTGGGTAGACGAGTAAAAGGAGGAGGAAGAATGGATTAGCATAAGGAAATACAACTATCCAAAATTCAAATTGGCATTGGCATCATGAGAATTATCATCAAACTACCAATCGTTTGACATTGCATGCATTCCATACCATCCTAATGTGAAGTCGAGTTCAAGTCCAATTTTCTCTTTGAAACAATTGATCAACAAAAGAATTGTAAGGCCTATCAATACATATTTGTACATCAAAATTTAGATGTAAAGGACTAGAATAGATAGCTATATCAATGGTCAATATGAAATATGTTTCTCTTGTTTCCTATCAAGATCGTATTTTCTTTCAACATTATATAGAGCTTATTTTTTTTCAACATTATGACTCAAGAGAAACCAAGAATAGGATCTTACCGATTAGAAGTTAATTTCAATTTCGATGAATTCAAAATACAAATGTAAAAGATTAAGGACTCAATTATAGAAAAAACAATATCAAATCAAATTTTGTTTCAAAATATACATTACCATGTTTGTTTTATTATGCTTGAATATGTTACTCTTCTTTCATCAACCATCGAAGAAATTGTTGGCACTCTTGGGTAATAATTCGTACATTTCAGTTGAATAGATGAATTTAAAGGTTTGTTTATGTTAAATATAGCCACCAATTAAAAACTAGTATGCAACGGAAACAGTTCAGAAGAAATAGATCAAACACGAAAACATGAAGGTTACGTGGTTCTCCCAACTCCGGGATACGTCCAACAAGAAGGTACCGATTCTCTTATTGTTCAAAGAATGAAGATTGCAACAAGCTCACTCTAGTCATATCACACTCTCAGCCTCTATGAGCATACAGAAATTTATAATAATCTACAAAAGAAACTGATTTATTGAATGTAGTCATATCCAAATCTAACTTAGTCTCATTAGTTACAACAAACACTGAATTATAGGATCTAAAATCCTAATCCTGGAGGAATTCGTTGTCACCAAATTCCAACAATCTTGACCTTTACAACAATTAACCTGATACCTTTCTCCTTCTACTGTTAATCACCTTTTCTTCAAGCCAAAAGAAGCCAAGCACCATCATACCTTCTATAAAAATACTAGTTTTGTGAACATGTATGTGCAGTTCTCTTTTGTATGAACTTTTTCAAGAGAGACTCAACATTCATCAACGACATGTATTACAAAATGGTACTTGATAGGAATATGTTTTGTTTTACTATGGTAGGATGGATTCTTAGACAAGTGAATAAAACTTTGACTATCACAAAGTAACTTTACTTTGTCCTGCATCCATCCAAACTCACCAAACAAACCTTTCAACCAAAGTGCCTCTTTGCAATCATGTGAAGCAACTGCGTATTCTAATTTTGTAGTGGATAAAGAAACAATGTTTTGTAGATTTGGCATCCAACCAATATGATGTAGGAGCATCGCCTTCAAAGTCAAAACACAAGCATGGAGGCAAAGGAACAACATCTCAACAAATAATATAATTTCAAATCAGAAATTAACTCAGAATTAAATCGGGTTGTTGAAATATTTTGTAAAAAACATTTTAAATATGTAACTTGTTTGTAAATTCTTACGGACTGTAAGGGATTGCAGATATGGAGTGTTGACTCTATCTTCCAATAACTAGTAGTTATTGTAATAGGAAAAAGTAGGTAACAACTTTGAATTGATAGGATAGATTTTAGATAGGACAAAATAGCTCGTAGAGCGAGTCCTTAGATAGTTTTTTCATTGTTTTATTGTAGCATATAGACAGAGTAGAAAGAATGAGATAGAAATTTGAGAGATTAGTAGAGCAGAGTAGAGTAGAAGAAACACTATGTAATTTGTTTTCATGAATGAATAGAACAAACATAATTGTCCCAAATCCTTGGACTGTGTTTATTTGATGTATGATTAAATGACTGTGATATTCTATGTGTTTGGTTATTTTCATTTTTGTTCATGTATGATTGTTTGAGAGATTGACTATATGAAGTCGTGACGAAACTGGATGAGTTTCAATTGTTTCATTATGACACTCGTATGCAAGGTGTGCATCTCGAACGCAAGGAGTGTGTCGAATGAGTCCTAGAGTGGCTCAGAGAAGTTCATAGAGCATAAGAGAAACTTACACCGGGTGCAAGGTGTGCACAACATCAATGAGCATTCAGGTTTAGAAGAACCAGCGTAGAGGAATGTTAAGTGGGCAAGAATAATTTATTTCCAAGAAATCCTTCGATTTGAGTTATCGAAATCTCGAGAATGAAAGTTGTGCATGGAATATCAAAATCCTTTTAAGGACTGAAGCTTATAAAAGATAACTCTTTTCCTGAGTGTTGAGGATATCCTAGAGTCAAAATCATAGAAAGAACAAAGGTTCGAAACCTTTAAAGATTGATAAATCTTCCAAGCGGGGAAATATCATAAGCTGAGAAGGAGGAGTGACCATGATCATTAGATCATAGTGAAGAAGATAAAAAGTTGTCGGATCATAGGAAGGTGCAAGAACCTCAGCACTTCGCAGCAAAAAGGAGAGAGAATCTATAGAGGTTAAACTTTGAGATTTCCGGAGCCCGAAGAGCCCGAAATATGAAGTAGACTCTTAGTCGTCCGATCGCAAGAGTAGATCTGAGTTGTCATATTTTCCGAGGTGAACTCCGAGCATCAAATCGCCAGAGAGGATCTATACCATCAAATATTCTGAAGTCAAGGAGGAAGCACGTTTTAAATTTGAAACACCCTAAGTGCAAAGAGTCGAAGAGCTGGAGTGAATTTGGATCGCTAATCCAGGAGGTTATGTGTCAATAGGCTGGAGGATCCAGAGGAAGGCAGAGGTTGAAGCGTTGAAACATCTGAAGTCTGAATACCTGAAGAGACGAGAACCATCAATTTGTGAGGAGACACATAGAAGCATATCTCAACTCTGAGAAAGTTGAAGTGGGTTTTTCAGTTTGAGAACTGAGATTGTCAGAGTGCGAAGACATGAAGTAAGATTTGGACCGTGAGATATAAGGGAGACATGGAGCGAATCCGTGAACTCTGGGTAAATTCCCAAAGTGATTTGTAGTTGACGGATCTAAGAGGGATGTGGTGTAGATCCATGCATTCCAGGTAAAGACCAAAAGAAATCCTCGATTGTTAGATCAAGAGGACATGCATCAATGGATCACAGACTTCCGGTCAAAGCCATTGGGGAAAATAAACTTTGAGATTTGATATTTCAGAAGTCCAGTGACCCAAAGGAGATATCGATTATCGATCAAGAAGAGGGTCGTAGGACCATTGATCTGTGTTGAAAGGTCAAACATCCATAGTGGCAGTAGAACCATTGATCGAGTAGGACAGGTGTCCATAGATTGTCAACTCCGAAATATTGGAGTATAGAGGAAGATGGGTTTGAGATTCTGAATTTCCAAAGTCTGAAATTGCAAAGAGATCTAGAACGTTGATTCAAAAGAAGCAAATCTGGTCCATAGATTCTAAGGGCACAAATATGATCATCAATTTAGACGTTATCGTCAAGATCGTGAGATAGGCGATCCCATATTATTGCAAGGACATAAATTGCGAGGAGTTTAAGATATCAAGGGCGTACCACAATTCAAATCATGGTTCCATCAAGGGGACAAGTGGAAGTTATAGGAGCATTGTGGGCTCAAAAGTAGTTTAACTCCAAAATTCTTGTGGGTGCTCCCGCAATCGCGTGGTCACCGCCCAAGGTCACATTCGAGAGAGGGATTATCTGAAAGGAGCTATCACTCAACACTCTGAGATTTCACAACAAAGTGAAAGTGAAGGTTGCGGGTTCTATCGGACCTGCATCAAGAAGTTGAAAGGGCATGTGTATTGATACAGAAGGGAACCATTAAGGTTTTATAGATTCATCAGACTCAAGAATCGGAGATCCTTTGACCGGGAGGTCACGCAGCCCTATAGAGAGTAGGGGTCTACATCATAATAGCTCCACCTACAAGAGTAAAATTGTACTCTGAAGTCAACCTTCTCTTTTCCAAATCACCTATAAAATCAACATCAACATATCCACACACTAATTCAAAACCACTTTTATAAGTGATACAGTAATCACTTGGGCCTCTCAAATACCGAAGTACCCATTTCACTGTTGGTGAGTTCTCTTTACCTAGATTTTCCATATACCTGTTGAGAACCCAAACTGCATGTGAACTATCTGGACTTGTACTAACCATCACATACATTAGACTTTGTACTTCATTATCATATGGTATTCGAGACATATATTCCTTTTCTTCTTTTGTACTAGGACATAAAATTGAATAAATCTTAAAATGGGAAGCCAAAGGGACTAAAACTGGTTTCACATCATTCATACCAAACCTCAAAAGTATCTTCTCAAAATAATTTTGTTGTGACAACCAAATATTACCATTCCTCTTGTCTCTGAATATCTCCATGCCCAAAATATGCCTTGCTACTCCTAGATATTTCATATCGAACATCCTAGCCATATGAGCCTTTAACCTGTTGATCTCAGTTATGATTTTTCTTGCTAAAATCATATTGTCAACATGCAACCATTATTCAATTTATTAAAGTAGACACAATGATCATACTCACTCCTTGTATAATTCTAGCTCACAATGAAATAGTCAAATTTCTTGTACCATTGTCTGAGTGACTTCCTCAGACCATAGAATGATTTCTTGAGCCTGCAAACAAATTTCTTATTGTGATTCTGAATTAACCCTTCAGGTTGTTCCATGTAAATCTCCTCATCCAAATCTCTATGTAAGAAAGCATCCTTAACATCTAGCTGCTCCAACTCCAAATCAAGTAATGCAACCAATGATAACACACTTTGAATTGAAACAATCTTAACAACTATTGAAACAATATCATGGAAGTCAATACCTTATTTCTCAGAATATCCTTTTGCAACTATCCTTGCTTTGTACCTTTCTACCTTATCATCAACACCCTTGTTCAGCTTGTAGACCCACTTCCAACATATAATTTTCATGTTTCTTGGAAGTTATACAAGGTCACATGTAACATTCCTCTCTAAAGCATTTATTTCATCCTTCATTGATTCTTTCCATTTATCACTGTTAGAAACCTTCACAGCTTCATGATAGCATGAAGGTTCATCATCATTAATACTTAAAGAAACTAACGAAAACAAATCATCAGACTTTCTTGGAGGATTTCTGACCTGTGTAGACATCCTTATGGAATTTTATGTCTCATCCACATTATGTTGATTTTTATTATCAACCATGTCTTCCTCTACAAGAAACTCTTCATGAACATATTCAGGAACTTGTTCATGTTCACTTTCATCTATATTTGAACTGGTTTCAAAATGAATCTGTTGATACTTAGGTACTTCTTCATGTTTCACTTGAACATCTACATCTAATTTGATGAGAGATGATTAATCAAATATTACATCTTTGTTAATGGTGATCTTGTGAGAAGTAGGATCCCATAACCTGTACCCCTTAATACCATCACCATATCCAACAAACATAATATTTTTTTATTTTGGATCTAGTTTAGAACATTGTTGTTTCAAAATTAGAGCATAGGGTTCACATCCAAAAACTTTAAGATTAGAATAATTACAAGGGTGACATTTCCATACCTATTCAAGAATTTTTCACTCTATTGTTGTTGATGGTGATCGATTCACCAGATGAAAATATGTAGTTATTGCTTCTGCCCACAGTTCTTGCTGCATGTTGGCGTTACTTAGCATACTCCTTGCTCTCTGTAGAAGAGTCATGTTCATGCATTCAACAACTTCATTTTGCTGAGGAGTATAGGCAATGATTGTATGCCTATCAATCCCAAAATCCTTGCAATAGTTCTCAAATTCCATTTATTTAAATTCACCACCATTATCAGTTCTTAAAGATTTAATAGACCTACCAATGCTCTTCTATACCAAATCTCTAAACTTCTTGAAAACAATAAATACATCAACCTTTCTTTTTAACATATAGATCCAAACATTCCTAGAGAAATCATCTATAAAAGATACAAAATATGACAATCCTCCATACGAAATCATAGGGGATTGTCCCCAAACATCAAAATGGATATAGTCAAGGATTCCCTTATTAGTGTGTCTTCAAGTTTTAAATTTATGCCTATTCTATTTTCCATAAATACAGTGGCTGCAGAAATGTAACTTTAAAGACTTTAGACTAGGAAGTAACTTGTGATCAGAGAATACCTTCAATCCTTATTCACTCATAAGGCCCAACAGTTGATTCCATAGTCGAACGTAATCGTTTTCATTCTCAAATATTGTTGTTGTATGATTTGACTCAGTTCTTCCTTCTAACAGAAACATGTTACCAACCTTATTTGCTTTCATAACTAGTAGGATTCCTCTGTAGACTTTCATAACTCCACCTTGAACAATATTCTTATATCCTCCAGTGTCTAAGACTCTGAAAGAAATTAGGTTCTTCATAAGCTCAGGTACATGTCTCACATCATCTAGTATTTTAACAGTTCCATCAAACATCTTAATTTGAATGCTACCAATTCCCACAACTTTACACAAGATATCATTTCCCATGTAAATTGTTCCATCATCTATAAACTAATAAGTAAAAAACTAGTGTCTATGAAGATAGATGTGATTTGAAGCACCAGAATATAATAACCACTGTTGATCATGACGTGAACCAATGTTAATTGATAAAACTTCATCAGTCATACCTGAACCTATTGCTAAACCTGTTTCAGTTTCGTTCACTTCCTTCATTTCTTTTGGAGGGTCATCTTTGGAGGCTTGTTTTCTCTTCCAACAATCCTTCTTCAGGTGTCCAGATTTTCCAGAAAACGAGCACTTAAGATTTCTCTTTTTTCCCTTCGAATTTGACCAAGAGAAATATGTTTGAACCTGCCCTCTATGTTTGGGTCTACCTCTGACCATCATCGCCTCAGATGTAGAGGTTTTTGAATTGGTTTTCTTCCTTGTTTCCTCAAATAGTAGTTCTCCAACAATAACATCAAACTCAATACTTTCTGTTGCGATGAAACTAATAGAGGTAAAAAGGTGATCCCATGACGCGGGAAAAGAACACAATAATGTAATTGCCTTGTATTCATAATAGAATTTTAATCCCATGCTAGTCAACTAAACTAAGAGAGTATTAAAAGTATTTAAATGATCACCTATTTTTATACCTTCCTTCATGCACAAACTGTACGATTGCCTTTTTAGGAAGATCTTGTTCGTCAAAGATTTCATCGTAAACCCACTGTTGTCTTCTCGACAACAATGTTGAACAGAACATCATCGACCAAACATAGGCGCATGGAAATCAGTGCTCTCACATCAATATCATCCCATTCTTTATTTGTTATGGTTGCGGGTTTCTTTTCTTTTCCCAAAAGTGCCTTCACCGTGCCTTTTTGCACAAGCATATCGTGCATCTTAACCTTCAGATCTCAAAATTTCCCTTTCCATTGAACTTCTCGATTTTGAACCTATCACTTTGAGTCTTTTACATCTCAGACGTTCTCGTACTTCTCTGCCTCTGTTTCTTCAAGTATTACCTGCTTCTCTAATATGCTCAGTGCAGGAGATTGTGAATAAATATCATAAATATATTGATCTACTCTCCAAATGATCTAGATTTTTTGAGAAAAATGAAATGACTACAGATTATTGACATATGCTTAACACAAAATAACAAAGATACAGTAAAACTAGTTTTATATTCAATAAGGAAATAAGCTGAAACTATAAAATGCAGCAGAAAACAAGCTTGTCGGAATGGTGGCAGCTTATCTCTGAGAAGAAATGTGACGGTTTCCCTCATTCGCAAGAAGATAGTTACAATGAGGCTCTGAAGGCATTTTTACAATAAGCATGAATTTTAAATACCGTAGACATCCAAAAACCTAACCCTAGGAGATGAAGCGCCAAAATTCATGTGGGCCCCATTTGGGTAAGTCAGTACATCAACTTCCCGGGGTCGTAACTTTTGCATACGATCTTCGTTTGATGTGCTCAATACCTCGTTAAAAGGATATATTCAAGGAATACAAATTTTATGTGAGAAACATTGAAGAAAATTCGATGTTGCACCTTGGTTTCCCAAAAAACGTTGTTTAGGGCCTCAAAACGGTTCCGGAAGTTCAGGACCCAAAAAACTACTAAAAATAATAAATTACCAAAATTGCCAAAAAAAAGTTTTGAGCTAGTTGGAAAAGGTGGGTGGCCACTGATATCAACCTGGATCAATATTCTCTCCTTAGGAAGCAATGGTCTATATTGCATTGAGTTCCCCCATCAGATGATGAAATTTATACTGAATTTGGCCTTCGGTGAGCCCCTTGCCTTGGTGCAGGAGCTGCCCTGCTTTGACGACTTGATAAAGCTGGATCATTTGTTGTCGAGTGCCCTTGATATATGTGTCCACAATCTGATCATTGGATCCCTGTTGTATGCATTCAAGGTTGAACTCTGTTGGTTGTATTTGTTCTGCTACTTTTGAGGTGTCTAATAATGGTGGGAAATAAGGGAGAAGGAGATCCACATTGAACACTGGGAGAAGGCCAAGGAAAGGAGGAATGTTGAGCTTAAAATAATTATCCCTAATGGCCTTGGTGATGGTGTATGTCCCATAATGGAGTGGGTGAATCTTCTGATGGGGTCTTGTAAGGCGTTCTTTCTGCAAGTGCAACCAAACTTTTTCATCCACCTAAAACTTATGTGGCACCTGATGTTGATCATGGCGCTGCTTGTAATTATCATTGCACTTTTGTAGGATATATTGAACCTGTTGGCGGATGTATTGGATCCACTCAATCAAATGGGTGGATTTTTTATCTTCATTTGGAGTAGGATATGATTCGGTCAAGGTGACCGCAAGGGAAAGTACAACATCTATGGGACCCAATGGTTGGAATCCCAACCCCACCTAAAAGGGGTTATGGTTGGTTGAGCTATGCAAGGCTTGGTTGTAGCTATGCTGGACATAGGGAAGGTTGTCATGCCATTTGAGAGGGTTCTTGGAATTATACATGCGAAGGATATGCAAAATCATTCGATTTACGACCTTGGTTTGGCCATCTGTCTTGGGGTGCAAGGACGTGGACTTAGTGAGCTTGTTGTCTAGTAGTGACCAGAGGCTCGACCAGAATGTGCCAAGAAATCAACTGTCCTGATCTAAGATAATAGTTTGTGGGATTCCAAAATGGACCCAGACTCGTTCAAATAATATCTTGGCAATGGACTTTGTTGTAATTCTCTTCTTGCAGGAAACTAGAATCTTCATCTTAGAAAGCGATCAACAACCACAAAAACACAGTAGTTTCCCCGCTTGGTGGATGGGAGGCCGGACATGTAGTCGATTGAGATGGATTCCCATGGCCTGTCAGGAGTAGGAAGAGGGGTGTACAGACCCTGTTTCTTAGTGGTCGGTTTGGTAATAACAGAGGCAGTGTAGGACCTAATATACTTGTTGACCTCCTGTCGAAGTTTCGGCCAACAAAAATGTTTATGTAGCATCGCCACTGTCTTTTCGACAACGAAGTGTCCTGCCACTCGACTATAGTTGACTTCCAAGATCATCTTCGCTCGCTTTCTTGATGGAACAAAAATATGACCTAGATGACACAACAACCAATTCTAAAGATGGAAATTATCAACAACTGTGTTTGCACCCAACATTTGGTAGGTGGTGGAAAAGTCTGGGTCTGTCTCATAGAGTTGGGGGCATCAAGAGGTCTCATGGCCGCAAGAGTATAGCATCATGGTGAGTGTCGTGATTATCGATCTATTGAGGCAATCAACGACGCAGTTGGTGCTTCCTATTTTATACTTGATGTTGAGGTGGAATTGCTACAAGTATGTGGACCACTTTTGATGGAATTCAATCTGCAATTTTCCTTATGTCTACATGAACTGTAGTGACTTATGATCAGTGTGGATGATTTTCTCCTTCCCAATAATGTAATGTCTCCACTGGCGGCAGGCTTGCAAAAAGGAGTACATTTCTTTGTCATAAGTAGGGTACTTACGAACAATATCTGATAGTGTCTCACTATGATAGGCCACGGGGTGGCCATGTCGAGTGAGAATGGAACCCACAACATAGTCTAAAGCATCTGTCTCGATCTCAAAGGGCTGCTACAGGTCTGGTAGTGAAATTACCGAGGCTGAGCACAAGCACTATTTAAAATCATTGAATGCTTCTTATTGGGACCTGCCCCACGCAAATTTTTCCTTACCACCACCCCTAGTTATTTTGTTAAGGGCCCATGCAATATGGGAGAATCCCAACACGAATCTGTGGTAGAAATTGGCAAGGCCCAAGAAGTTCCAAAGCTTAGTGAGTGTGGTTGGGGCTAGCCAGTCACATATGACTTGGATCTTGGTTCGATCCACATGTATGCCATGTTGATCAATGGTGTATCCTAGGTAATCGACCCTGTCCATGTCGAAGGAACATTTTTCCAAGTTAGTGTATGGCTTGTGTTGCAGCAGGCTGTGCAGAGCTAAATATGTTACAAGTGTTCAGCTCAAGTCTTGCTATAAATGAGAATGTCATCCAAATACACCACTACAAAAGTATTGGTTAATGGTCGCAGGATATTGTCCATCATCCTCATGAAAGTGGGTGGAGCATTTGTCAAACCAAAGAGCATGACCAACCATTCCAAAAGGCCTTCCTTTAATTTGAAGGCGATCGTCCATACATTTTTTTGTTCTATCAGGACTTGGTGGTAGCCATACTTCAGATTAATCTTACTGAAGTATTTTTCCCCAGTGAGTTGACCAAGGAGTTCGTTGATTCGGGAAATCGGGTTCCGGTTTCTGACTGTGATTTTATTCAGAGCCTGATAATCAATGCAGAGTCACGAGGTTCCATATTTCTTCTTTACGAGCATGATTGGGTTCCCGCAAGGTGATGAGATGGGATGAATGTGCCCCTTGTGGATAAGTTCCTGGATTTGTCACTTGACCTCCTCATTCTAAAATAGAGAGCGACGATATACTGGCTGATTGGGAAGCAGTGCGCTAGGGTCAGATCAATGGGGTGCTTGACCTAACAGTACAGAGGTACCACAATAGGTGAGGAGAAGATATCTGAGTATTCTTACATGAACTTATCTACTTGCTTCTTGTTGTGTGGATAGGTCGGACAGAAAGAACTTGGATGTGGTTGTGATCTTTCACTCATTTTGAGAATGAATCACAAAGAAGACAAAATTCCCCATATGAGAGATGACCTTCCTGCATTGCTTAGTAGAGATCAAGGAAATAACACTACGTGGGACTGCCTTGAGTATTCTGTACAATTTCCTGTTCAAAGTAATAAGAACACTATGAGGCCTAGACTCATATACAACACGATGTTTCCATAAATAAGGTTGGCCCAAAAGAACATCACAAACTTCAAGAGGAGAAACATCATACATTACCTCGTCTTTGAAAGGCTTGATGTCATATGACAGTCGACACTGTTCGCTGACGCATAGATCGCTTCATTGGCAGAACCATTCAATGGTGTAGGGTTGTTGGTGCGGCATTGTTAGCAGGGCTAGCTTCTTGATGAACTCTGCTGAGATGAGGTTCTTGTAGCTATCGCTATCAACGATGAAGTGCAACAGGGTTCCTTTTACCCACATCTGTGAATGGAAGGGGCACTCTCCTTCTTCTAGCTGGAGCTTGGTGGTAGCAACAGTGGCACTAGGTTCTGCGTCAATGATCTGTATTCCCCTTTCTGGTTCTGACTCAGAGTCAGAACCTGCATCTGATTCAGAGGCTTTCACTTCAGGCACCAGTGAGTGCTTTGAGTGGAAGTTAGAAGTGTTATGCCAAGGGATCTTATGGAAGTCACACCACTTCCCAATATCTTTATTTTTCTTTTCGATGTCCTTCTTTGCTTGCGTCCTGGACTAGTTGTCCTGATACTATCCATATTTACTATGTCTTTTGTTTTGTGGGTTGGGGTCACCCTTTCCTAGTTTTTCCTATGAGGGGTTCCCAAGCCCAAATTTCCATGTCTTTTATTTGAGCTTCTGCTCGATTTTGATGGCATATCGATAGGCCGTGCCCAAGGATGATATGTCCAGAAATTCCATTTCGGCCTGAACGTATCTATGCAGAGCACCAAAATACTTGAGAACCAAACGTCGCTCTAAATCTTTGATACCCAACTTGGTGTGCAAGGTATGGAAGATATTTGTGAAATCTCGCACTGCTTGGTCTCTTTTTTGCCACAATGTGGTCCATTTGGTATACAAGTCGTCATAACTTCAGACAGGGTAGTATTGTTCCTTAATAACATCCTTGAAGGATTCCCAGGTGGTCATGACTATAAATAATGAGGGCTCCTTTGTTTCCTTTTGCTCACAGAAAGTTTCCCACCAATATTTGACATAGGGAATGACTTTGTGGAGCACAAAAGTAATGTTTTCTCTATTCAAAAAGTTATGGACAGAAAAATAGTCTTCTTGTAGATTCAACCACTTGTCTACAACATCTGTGTCTATCTGACCTTCAAATATAGAAATATCAAAGTTTATTTATACCTTGAAGGGGGATGTGCCTCTGCTCGAAGAAGATGCATCGTCTGTTGGTAGCCATTGAAGGATTTGGGTGAAACTATCCATCATCTCGTTCTTCTGTTTCATGAGGGCTTCCTCAAGAAAAATTTAGAAAGGATCTCATGTCCCGTCATCTTTCTTTTCTCCTACCATGAGAGGTTTCTTGGGCGTGCGAGAGATTTTGTCCTCAAGAGAAATAATCTCGAGACCCAACTCTTTGTACTGCGACCTCATTGGGGACATGCATTAACATGACAAGGAGAAGGCCTCTCTGATACCACTCATTCAGATTTTATGAGCAGAATGAAATGACTAGAAATTATTAAAAGGTGCTTAACACAAAATAACACAGATAGAGTAAAACTGATTTTCTATTCAATAAGGAAATAAGTTGAAACTGTAAAATGCAATGGAAAACAAGTTTGTTGGAATGGTGGTGGCTTATCTCTAAAAAGAGATGTGACGACTGCGTTGATTCGCAAGAAGATGGTTACAATGAGGCTCTAATGGCCTTTTTACAATAAACAAGAATGTCAAAAATCCTAGACATCCAAAAGCCTAACCTTAGGAGATGAAGTGCCAAAAGTCACGTGGGCCCCGTCTGGATAAGTCAGTACATCAACTTCCTGGTATCGTAACTTTTGCATATGATCTCCATTTGACGCACTCAATAATTCGTTAGAAAAATCTATCCGAGGAACACAACTTTTGTGTGAGAAACATCGAAGGAACTTCCATGTTGCTCCTTGTTTTCCCAAAAAAATATCATTTAAGGCGTCAAAACAACTCCGGAAGTTCAAGACCGGAAAAACTGTTAAAAATAGTAAAGTACCAAAACTGCTAGAAAACTATTTTAAGCTAGTTGAAAAAAGTGAGTGACTATTGATATCCAATTGGATCACCAAACTTCTTACTTTATTGATGAACAATGAAAGAACCCATTCATTTGACCAATATCGATCTTTTCCATTTATCGATCCCGAACCCACAATGGAATCAACACACAAAGATTGTTGGACTTTTTTTTCAAAGATTTCGGATTAAAAAAAAAAAAAAAATGTTTTTACTTTTATGGCCAGCGCACCCTTTACCTTTATGGGCAAGCGCTGATTTCCAATGTGAGAAAGTAGTAAGTATTGAAGAGAATTGGCGTGCCCTTGAAGAGTGTAGTCCAACGCTGGTCAGAGAAAACGTGCTCACCTCCTCACGAAGAGAATCGGCGCGCCCTTGAAGAGTGCAGTCCAGCACTGATAATTGTTGGCGCCATATCTACTGGGGAGATGCAATACTGTGAAACGCTCCACCACTGAGATCAAAGTGCATTTTGTTGGATCTGACTCCACCATGTGACCAGAAGATGATTCCCGGACAGCTTTATTCGAGAGTGGCCTGAGCGGCCTCCAATCTGAGCGACCTCCAATCGACAATGGCAGATCCGAGAGTGGCCTCCTCCAATCTGAGCAGCCTCCAATCGATAATGGAAGATTAAGGAGCGACCTTCGATATTTGAACACGACTGGACTTCTCGCAGCTAATGAAAAGATGTTCTTTCACTATGCTACCGAACCCACATGAGCCTCCTTCACTTACGACGCTCCTCCTAAATCAACACGCCTCAGATTCCCTGCGTGCTCTCATACCATTTGTTAACTCTAGCCACCAATTAAAAACTAGTATGCAGCAGAAACAGTTCAGAAGAAATAGATCAAACACGAAAACAGAAGGTTACCTGGTTCGCCCAACTTCGAACTACGTCCACCAAGCAGGTATCGATTCTCTTCGAACTACGTCCACCAAGAAGGTATCGATTCTCTTATTGTTCAAAACATGAATATTACAACAAGCTCACTCCAGTCATCTCACACTCTCAGCCTCTAAGGGCATACACAAATTTATAATAATCTACAAAAGAAACTGATTTATTGAATGGAGTCATATCCAAATCTAACTTAGTCTCATTAGTTACAACAAACACTGAATTTAGTCTCATTAGTTACAACAAACACTGAATTATAGGATCTAAAATTCCAACATTTAAAAATCTACATTACTATCTTTATATTATTATCATTCAATCTGCTTTTCATCTTTGAATTTGAAGGTTTGTTTAAAAATCTACATTACTATCTTTATATTATTATGATTCAATTGTTTTTCATCTTTGGTGTGGTTGGCCCTCTTGGGTGATCATTCGTACATTTAGATGAACAAATGAATTTCAAATTGAGATGTAAAGGATTTCATACATCATTAGTACTTTTCAATCATTAGTACTTTTCAGTTGAATAGATGAATTTCAAATTGAGATGCAAAAGATTTCATACATTTCAATTCAGATGATTTCAGAATAAAGATGTAAAAGACATCACCATTTGAATTTCAACGCCTATGGAGCCTCTTGAAGCTTATTGTTTTTTATATTTTTTTATATTCTACCTACGGGAAGAGAAGAACAAAAAGAATTTATTGCACCGGAGCACACTGCCAACTAATCGCTAAGCTCCAATAAACCCTTGCCCAGTTCCAAATGCGAGCAATCCAAATGCGAGCAACTTAAGGCGCTTCGGAATTAACACCAAATGATCTTTTCTTTCTATCTAACCCACTGGTTCCGCATTGTTTTTCAGATTCGTATAACCTGCATAACAGTGGCAAACTGAAATTAGAGCAATATACGGTCTTATATCTTAGCACATTTTCTCATTGGGGTTAGTAGAACTACATAAGTATTATGGGGTTTCGAAACAACCCTAGGTGTAAAAAGTTCAACTGTTTCAAGAGTTCCAGCAAACAAAGTTACAGGTTCGAGGCATCTTCCTTAAAATATTTGCATAAATTTAGCATTTCTATCCGCCAGACGTTTCCTAACGTTTTAGAAAAATTAAAGGATTACACACTAAAGGTATGTAAGGCATCACACTCATAGCTATTGAATGACAAATTATGGAATTTAAGTGAAAGGTATGCAAAGACTAACAATATGTGCAATCCTTAAAAGTATTCAAGGATGGGCAGGCATCAAAATATTACAGATTATAACACTTATAGCGACGTACAGGAAAAAGATGGGGAAACTATCTGACAAGCCACACCGAGTTTTACAATAGGAGTTATTTTACCAAAAGAAAATTTGTAATGGTGAATCACATATCTATTTCTTCATAAAATGTTGATAAGCGTCTCGTGTTTCAAAGGCATTGCAGCTATTCAAAAGGATCATCATTAAGTTATATAGGAGAATGCTTTAAAGACCAAGGAAACTATCAAGAATGCAGAAATCAGATGAGAAACAAGATATTAAACGATCCAAAAGAATCAACTATTAACAACTATTAAAGGTCAGATAAAATGTTAAAATTCCCCAAATCTCAACATCGAATCAGATCAGAAAAGTATTGTAAAGACAGTAAAGCTTGACAATAAAGCTTAAAAAAACAGAAAAATCAGTTCGGGCAAGCACAAGGTGAGGAAATTTCCAGAATTGACCTGCCCATGGAGCTTCGCTACAATGATTGCTTGTCAGTCATCAAGGGATCAAGGATCAAAAGTGCCACAAAAATTTCAGAACATTTCAGGGTCAAATAATTTCCTAGAGATATTACCAATATAAACACCACGAAAATCTGATTAGGTCAAGTAGATATTATAAGAAAGACTAGAAAACGACTTAATTTTCAATAAATCATCATACATCACCTTTACAAACTACAGACCCCCAAAACCGTGGCCTAAAACTTAGCAAAGCGCCGATCTGTCATTTACCTGAATTAAAACCCTCAGAGTCCCCAAAATCCTCTATTCTTATCAGGAAGCTGGGTCAACAAAAGAAACATTTTAGTGCTCACTCAATTGAAAACAAGATATAATCTCACCTGGTACTTGGTCCTATATATTTTTACAGCGACGCTATATGTAAAAAGTACATTGTGGCTTACAATATAAGGTTTTGTTTTGTTGCCGTGGAGTTTCCAAATCTAGATGACCAGCCTCCCGGGGTGTGACTCCTCATATGGTAGCCATAATCTGACAAGATGAGCATTTCGTTTCATGCTATCGTGGCAGACTCGAAGTAACGTCACCGTTCCCAGAGGAATGAAGAACTGGGAGAGATGGGCGTCTGTGACCTCAGGGTCGAGATCCCTACATGGAGACGTGGAAACTGTGGCGATGATGTTGCTGCACTCGTGAATACGCTCTGCCACTTGTTGTCGGCAACTCTGCCACCTCGTTGTGAGGAACTCAGAGCATTAATGGAGTGACACAAGTTCTGAGGAATCCTGTTCTCACACATTAACGCACCAGCCACCCCCTCCCTCTACTATCCTGTCAGTTTAACAAACATTAGGTTAAACCATCTAAGAAGGTATGGTAAACGGTGAGCCCAAATAATGAAGACATTATAAGGAGTGTTGGATGGTCAATATATAATGTTTTCCTTAACAATGAAATTGAAAAAATAGGAATTCAAGCACAAGCACTGAACAGCAATATTTGTGGAGTTTATAATGGTGTTTTTATTACTAAGTCCACCAAAAAGGTACCATAGATAGTAGGGGCTAGTGTAGAGATAGCACATAAGTGGTATAGCCAGTTCGAAATTGAGTTGCAAGTCCAGTTTAAGGGCGTAAGCAGAGGCACTAGCAGCATTGGAGAAA
>JZKD02S1629220.1:0-49007 GCA_000966675.3 Picea glauca
AGGATAAAATAATATGCACATGGCTTTTTAGGAAATAATATTAAAATATTATTCCAGGCCTAAGACCCTAGGCTTAGCCCCTAGGCTCAACACTCAGCCCCTTTCCCACCTTCCATCCCCTAGTTCCTTGCCTACTCTTTGGACGCTCAGTCCCCTTTCACTCATTCATCGTGGTCGGTCTGCACCTGGAGGTGTTTATATTTTATTGATTATTCTGCATACATACAAGTACAACAGCAGGCTCCTGGCCCTGAAACACTTAGGCTTCTTGGCCTAACAACCACATAAGCCTTCCAGCTTATAAAAAACTTGGCTCACTAGCCTATAAAACACATTTATAATTCATTGCATATATCATGATCTATAATGGGGCTAAGCCTTGGGGACATTACATCCTCCCTAGTCCTACACAAAATAAAACACAACCTGAAAGCTCTGATTTAGAAAATTTAACGAAAGTCATTCAAAAACTGTCAAATCAAGTTATAGATTTAAAAAGGATGGCCGAAGAAGCTTCTTCGAGCAAAGGGCCTTACAAACCCCCATTCAGGAAGCCTTTTCCCACCAACCGACCTAATCCAAATACCGAAGGCCTTAATCTAGAAAGTCTGCAATACGCCCTTCAAACAATTCTAGAAGCCCAGGATAACTTGATGCCTCCTGAGATTCCTGAGGAGGTAGTTGAAAAAGAGACAGTTCAAGAAGAAGAATCTTCTCCGAACATTTTTGGACACTTCTCGGATTGCATCTTTCAAGCAAACTTCGAGACAGTCCATCCCTATAATACTAGGAGTAAGACAACAAACAAACCTTCTTCCAAAAACACTACAACTTTGCCCCCAAAGAAATCTAAACCAGCTGAGACTAAATAGAGTCATGTAAACCCCAACTTAGATTATGATTTAGTTGAAGAACTTAAAAATTTAAGGGCTAACATTTATGTTTATGAGTTATTAAAATTTCCATTTTTGCTACAAAAAATGTTACATAATATTGCAGAGAATAGAAAAAACGGTAATTCAAACAAGGTTGTTCAGAACAAAGTTTCTCAGAAGACTTCCACTAAAAATAATATTGTTCCTCATGATAAAGGAAGCCTTCCTGTAAATAATTTAAATAATGTAGATAAGTTATCTTTAGAAACTGCGAGTAAAAAGCCACAAGCTTCCACACTTAGCACTCGCAGAAATGTACCTCCATTTTTGTTAACTTTCGAAATCTTTAATAGAAACATGCACAACTGTATGGTAGACTTAGGAGCGTCATCCAATGTGATGCCATGGTCTGTGTGTCAGAAGATTAATGCTGAAGTTGAACCATCCACTTTAAAAATCATCCAACTTGATCAAACTAGTGTTAAAGTCATAGGCGAATTAAGGAATGTGCTTATAAGACTATCGTCTAACCCCAAAGTTCATCAAGTTATCGATATTATCGTTGTGGATATTCCAGAAGTGTATGGTCTGTTTTTAAGCAGGGACTGGTCGGAGCAGCTACACGACTATTTCACAACAGATTGGTCTCACCTGTGGCTTCTTGAGAATGACAAGCCCAACAAGCTTAAGGTAAATCATGAACGCTACCTTAAGTTCACGGTCACAAATTTGAATGATCCCAATGAACCATTTACACCTTCTGCTGATTCACCCGAAATACAAGGGATGGATACCTTTTTTGACAATTTTATGGCTGAGACTTCAGCTATCGTCAACCCAGAACAACAATTCAAGATTGTGGCATATGTGCAGCCAACAACTTCTACACAACAGTCTCATTCACCCGATAAAAATCAAATTTGGTCTCTTTATTTTGACAGGTCAAAGTCCAAAGAAGGAGTTGGTGCAGGCTGCGTTATTATTGATCCCGAAGGTAACAAAACTCTGATTCCATGTAAGTTAGAATTTGAATGTACTAATAACATAGCAAAATATGAGGCTTTACTGCAAGGTCTCAGAAAAGCTTTAGATATGAACATTCAAAATTTGGCTGTCTTCGGTGATTCCAAAATCGTGGTTAGACAGGTAAGAGATTCTATCCACTGTCTATCTCCATATCTTAAAATCTACCAATCCGAGGTATGGAATTTAATGAATAAGTTTTCTGCTTTTAATATAAATTCTATTCCTAGATTGAATAACTCTGAAGATGATCTATTGGCTAACGTAGCTTCCAAAATCTTTCCTGCAGAAGGCTTGTCTCTGGATGCATTCTCCATTGAACTATTGTTCAGACCATCCGTTCTCGACAACATCACGAACTGGAGAGTCTTCGAGGACGATCAACAGATTATTAGCTTCCTGCATATGGAAGAAACTTTTCAGGGTGCGGTGATTGACGAATGCACTCATGACGACAATTAAGCGATTTCACGGTAAGACCTTATCCGAGAACTCCTCAATCTTCATCGGACATGGTAAATTCGATCCCTAAGTCTGTATTTATATTAGAGAAATTTTTTAATCTTCAAGATAAATTCAAAAAATTGGTCAACTGTAAAACCAATAGTTCCTTGCTATCATATGAAAAAGTAAACTTAGAAACTAATGATAATCCACAGTGCATTAATTAAGGGTTGGGATGTTCTGAACAAGAAAAAGCCGCATTTGTTAAATTGTTTAAAGAATTTAAAGATGTTTTTGCATGGACGTATGATGACCTTAAAACTTTCAACCTTAACATCATACAACACGTCATTCTTATGAAACACCAAACCTTGCCCTTTCAACAAAAATTAAGAAAAATGCACCCTAAGCTCGAACTGACCGTCAAAAAATAATTAAATAAACTCTTGAATGCTAAGATAATCTTCCTTGTTAGGCACACTCAATGGGTTTCTAACCTTGTCCCTGTCCGGAAGAAAAGTGGGGAAATCCGACTATGCGTCGATTTCCGAAACCTTAATAGAGCGTCTAATAAAGACAACTATCCTGTCCCACCCATGGAATAGATCCTTCAACAGGTATCTGGTTCTAAGAGGCTATCTTTATTGGATGGTTTCTCAGGGTACAACCAAGTCTTGATGTTTTCCCTAGACCAACTTAAAAATACCTTCCGCACTCCATGGGGCACCTACACTTATCGAAAAATGCCCTTTGGTTTGATTAATGCTAGTGCCACTTTCCAGAGAGTGATGGACATAGCTTTCCGAGGCTTAATCAATCAGTCCATCATAGTTTACTTAGATGATGTGACTGTGTTTTCAAAAAACAAAACTGATCATCTAGCTCATTTAAGAGTTGTTCTACAATGATGTCATAAATACAACATTTCCTTAAATCCTAAAAAATCTATATTCGCAGTAGAACAAGGTAAACTCTTAGGATTTATTGTGTCAAGTGAAGGGATGATTATTGACCCCGAAAGGACTCAAGTCATCTAGAAACTTCCCCCTCCTACATCCAAAAAGTCTATGCAGTCTTTCTTAGGCCAGATAAACTTTGTCAGGAGATTCGTCCCCAGTTTTTCCGAGATGGTCAGACCTTTACAGAATTTAATTAAGAAAGACGTACAATATCATTGGGGACCCTTAGAAAACCAATCGTTTAATGCAATAAAAAAGGCCATAATAGACACTCCTTCTCTCATGAGCCCTAACTTTTCACAAGACTTCACGCTCTACACTTTTTCTTCTGACCGCTCCTACGCTGCTGTCCTAACTCAAAAGAACCCTGAAAACAATGAAGTACCCATCGCCTTTATGAGATCTTCTTTCAAAGGCATTGAACTTAATTACCCAGTGGTAGATCAACAAGCCTATGCTATTTTCGAAGCAGTTAAACACTTCCGGTCTTATCTTTTGAAATCTAGGACGAAATTTATTGTCCCTTATCCAGCTGTCAGGAACCTATTAGTGCAGAAAGAGCTAGGTGAAAAGAGGGCTAACTGGGTTACGTCCTTACAGGAGTATGACATAGAAATTACCCCAGCTCGGATAGTGAGAGGCCAAGGGTTATGCAAGTTAGTTGTTGATTCAGCAGCAGGACAACAAGAAGCAAACGATATTTCAAACCTAGGACAACATAATCAAAATGCAATTTGCTGTGCACAAAACTCTGTCAGTCCCTTGTATGACGATATAAAATTCTGTCTTGAACATGGGTCAGCCCCCCATCACCTTGATCCCACTAAAAGAAGAGCATTGAGATTAAATTCTGCCTCCTTTCATTTAGTTAATGGTATTCTGTTTCGTCAAAATTTTGATGGCGTACTGATGTGCTATATTGAGAAAGACGAAGCTAAAAAAGTCTTATTAGAATTGCATGCAGGAGAAGCTGTTGGGAATTTTGGTGGTGACACCACTGCCCATAAAGTTTTGAGAGTCGGTTATTACTGGCCCACACTTTTTAGAGATGCCCATGCCTTGTGCCATAAGTGTATTATTTGTCAAAAAGCATCAGGGCGCATACAGAAACCAACCTTTCCTTTCCAGCCTGTTTCGGTAGACTCCCCTTTTCAGCAGTGGGGTATTGATATTATAGGTCCAATCAATCCTCCATCCTCATAGCAGCATAATCTTATCATAACAACCACAGATTATTTCACCAGGTGGTCTGAAGATGCCGCATTGAGAACTATGAATACTAGTCAGGTAATTTCCTTTTTAAATTTGAATATTATGACTCGTTTTGGCATCCCTAACTGTTTAGTATTCGATAACACTTCTTATTTTTCGTCTCTTAAGATGAGCGAGTTCTCTTTAGAGAAATAAATTAAATTGAAGTATTCCGCCAGCTACTACCCCCGGGGCAATGGATTGGCAGAATCAACAAATAAGAATTTGATTAAAATCATCAAGAGAACGGTATCTGAGAATCACAAAAATTGGCATAACTCATTGTTAAACGCAATATGGGCTGATAGAGTAACACCCAAAACTGTTGTAGGTAACTCCCCCTTCTTTCTCGTTTATGGTAGAGAAGCAATTCTGCCACCACACATTCTTCTTCCCTCACTACAGCTATCACAAAAAATACAAGAAGAGGACTGTCCCCCTTTGGAAAACCGAATTAACACTTTAATGAAACTAGAAGAAGTAAGAGCTCAAGCTAAACGTAAGTTAGATCAGCATCAACTAATCATCAAAAGATGGTTTGATTCTAACTCTACCTCTGATATAAATTTCGAAGTAGGTGACCTTGTCTTGAAATGGGACAAACCGCACGAGGGAAAGGGAGAATACATGAAATTTCAAAACTTATGGCTTGGACCATTCTTAATGGCTGAGAAATTGGGTCCCATCTCTTTCTGATTGCAGACTCTAGAGGGACAGCCTGACACCTATCCGGTGAATGGCCAAGCTCTAAAAAGATATTTCGCTTGATAACAACCCTTTGTATACTATGTACATATTTTTCTTTTGCTTGCCTTGCTTTTACTGTTTTGGCTTTGATCTTTTTCCTTTGCACTTATCAGTTTTGCTGTCGAAAATATACATACCTGCATGCTGAACTACTCAGACGAAGAAAACAGAATATTCTTTCACTAAAATGACTATTGAAACATTGTATAAACATCAATTATATACTTCTGAAATTTACATTTGTATCAGCAAAGACTGCTATTTGAAAGAAGTTAACTAATTTCGATCTCTAAGATAAGCCTATCGCGATCATCCATTATATTTTTACGCTGTCCCTGTTCCTTAAGGGAACGACTAAGAAAGATGTCTCCCTACCTTAGAAAGTTGGTTTTGTAAATAAACCATCTCTGGATCTTAATGAAGGACAGTTCTAAAAAATTATGTTGAGGTCTGTGAAAATATGCTAAAATATCATAATTCTCAGCGTCACCCCGCTCAATTATAAATCCTTAAAAAATAGAATAAATCATTAAAAGAGCAGTGGGAAGTGCTTGTAAACCCATCAGGATGTTGAACAGGTCTGCTGACAGCGAGTAAATGCATGCATGACACCAAGACAACTTCGTCGGGGTACTAAACAGGCCTGCTGGCAGCGAAGCAATGTCGGGTATATGAAAATTCATAAGTATGAAACCTCTTGACCTTTAAATGTCCTTTATTCTAACCCGAAACTTTTTGGCAGGATACAGATGTTAGAGTGGGTTAAATGGCAACCCTGTCAAGGCTATGAACGCCTGCTGGCAGCAGTGGCTCTGTCAACAGTATTGTAGATTTTATCTTTAATATCGTGGCTTGCTTGTCTTAAGACTATTATCAGTTTTCATCCTTTAAACACTGCTGGAATATTTGATTACAAATGATGTTTAAACAATTTTCTAGGTTATTTCTGTGGAATTATTCTTGTCATCCTAATCTGAATTTGTTCTTTTGGCAGAGATAACTGCTTCTACCAGTGTGTCTCCATTGTTGGCAGCCAATTCGATTTTTTATCCTATCCTTATAAGCTGCCTACACCACTGTTTGCAACCCTTGATTTTCGTCGCAATCTTTGACTAAAATTATTTCGTGCATTTGCAAACCTGCCTTTATTCTTGTTTTCATGACTGCAAGCGTGAAACTTTAATCTCGAAGTCACATTTGAATCGTCAATGCATTATTGTGGTCACTCTTTCCTACCTTTTCATTACATTTCCAATTTAATTATAGTCGCACAGTTGGCAAGACCCCAAGATCTTTACTCATTTGGCATTCCTTACTTGTATATGTGATTTCATTTCTATAAGATTGTGATAACACTATAATGACTGTCATTGAGTCCTTAACACATTGGTGGTTTGATGTTCTTAGTCATCCATCGATTTCCTTGACACAT
Source organism: Picea glauca (assembly GCA_000966675.3). Classification (NCBI taxonomy): domain Eukaryota; kingdom Viridiplantae; phylum Streptophyta; class Pinopsida; order Pinales; family Pinaceae; genus Picea; species Picea glauca. Next base: position 6,732 of record JZKD02S1629220.1, read on the forward strand.
TGGTTTCATGAAAACACATTAACGTTATGGTTAAACCCTTGGTCTAATCATTTCATATAACACTTATTGGTTATGATCGAAACCGTGGTCTTAATTTTGAATTATAGTTTTGATTTTAAAAATATGCAAACGCTATACCCATGCAAGTTTTTGGGTCGATTTACCATAAATTTTATAAATTGTTTGGACAGCATTGTTTTTTAACATATGTGATAGTGATTTGACTCGCTATATGCGTCGTCGGTTGTACATGGGGAAATGACTGTTTTGCATGGTTGATCTAGTTCCACCACCCTCGCGCTTTCGGGCATTAATGCCTTCCCCCTATCCTGGGTCACCTCTGTTGATTCTCGGGGACGTCTATGAGTTTCGATCCTACGAATACCCCTTTTCAAACCCTTTCCCGTTCACCCGGCTCACTGTGTGCTCCCGTCTATGGCACCAGTGTTGCGCATAGAGCCAAATGGTAGCCAAACACTCCTACTGTTCGACAATGCCCGTAAGGATTTGGAAAATTGTGGCTGACTTGTGTTTATTCAAAGATTTGAGGGTTTTAACCTCTCTGTAGCTCAACAATTTGCTCTTACCTTTGACGGATGTAGAGCTAAAGTCGGTGATATACAGCTCGAGCTAAATGAGCAATTCATAAGCTCAACAACAGGACTAACGGTTACAGGGGAAAGGTGGTTGAAATATTCCAATGTAGATGAGGTTTCGTGGCTGCTATTATTCACATCAAGAAAGATTGTTTCTTGTGATAAAGGTATGCCTCTAGCTTCCCTCAAACCTAGGTGGCACGATCTTTTGGCAATCGTTAAACAGTTTGTGACCTGCGAAGGTCGGTATGGCTTGGTATTTTTGTATCACCTTCGGTTGTTGATGAATTTTATAGGCTATCCCCTGAACATGACACATTATCTCTTGCGTAGTATTTACAAGATGTCCAAAAGATTCAAGCATGATAAGGCTGATAGTAGCCGTTTCCATCATGGCTTAATCAAGGTTATTATCGTCCACCATTTGAGCCTCAGTGAAGATTGCTGGCAAGCATTCCTATCTAGGAATGGCTTGGCCGCTCCTGAGTCTGTCCAAGTGGATAAGGTTGTGGTGACTAAAACATTGGTTGGACCAGCCGTGCCACTTCACATCCTCCTACTCCCTGTAAAACCCTCGGATTGCCCTGACATGGACCTACCCTATGCAGTCACCAACTCATGTACTAAGGACAATGTTAGGGCTGCCAAAAGACTTGTGAGGAAGAAAGGAAGAGGTGATACTGGTGTCAACAGTAAAGGGAAGAAAAATGCTCGATTGATATCAAGATTGGCCTGGAACAAGCCTAAACAGAATGTCGACCAAAAGCCCATCATCCCGAGCGAGGACTCGGACTCCGAAATTGAACGTTTCCTAGCTGAGGAATATCCCTATTCCCAGGGCCTCTACTCTAAGGAACCCTATGACTATGTCTCCAACTTACCTCCATGCCTAAAAAACGACCCTAACTACCCGAGAATCAAGCTGCACAAGCAAACCCCTGGTCAATTTAATAAACCCTCGCCTGTGATGTCAAAGCCTGATCAATCATGATGCACCCAATGTAATGTTTGGCTAGAATGTTATTACACCGACGTTCCCCTGTTGCAATCAAAGATCAAATCGTTAGAGGAACAAGTAACAGTGTTGGCGAAGGAGAACGACAAACTACAGGCCAACGAAAAGAAACAAAAAACCACCAGTCCAATTGTCTTCCGAAATGTCGAAGCAGCAATGGCCTTCATCAATTCAAAGTTATCTTGATCATGTGTTTTACTTCCCAGGTATGGTTTTTCCACATCGATTTTATATGATTTGTTTTCATCTAGCATAATACATTAGTTCTATCTGTCTGAGTATATTAAAAACAATTCTCTTTACTCCCAGTTACCAGAAGTGATTTCGTTTTTTCTATTTGAATTAGCATGAGAGATTTCGTTTGGAATTAGCATAAATATCTTTATTTGCATCGTTTCGTTTTCCTAAAATCAATTATAGCTAGGATTTGGTCAATGCGATTTGATTATTCTCACATTAGTATAAAACGATTGATTTGTTTTCGATTCTGTTTGGTTTGTTTGAGTTAGGGTGGTTGCTTGGATTTCCTTTCGGCCAGCTCTATTTGTTTCTATTACTTTTACTAAAATGATCTCGTTATGAATCAAGTTCAGAAGATTTGATTGCTAAACTCAGAACAAAGTTATGTTTGGATTCATATGATTTTGTTGTTGTTGGATTATGTCGGCTCTGATTTAGTTAAATTTGCTTCTCATGTCCTGATTTTGAGATGATTCTGTATGCTTGGATTAGCATGGTCTTTCATGTATGCAATCCATCAATATTAAAATTTGGTTTGACCAAAACAATGTAATCTATTTTCGTAAAACGATTCTCTTAAGATCGGATTGATATGTTTTGTCTCTATTTGAATTCGTATGAAAGAATTGGCTAAAATCGACCATAGTCTGTCTTGAAATTAGTCACGAGATAATTTCGTTGGTTCCCCAACTGTCAATCGATTTTGTATGTGCCGAAATTGTAATAAAATTTGTTTGGCAAATCTCACATATCCTGTTACCGTTTGATTAATTCAATTACAATTGTTTCAATGAGCATACAAGTTTGATTTGCTGTGATATGAATGTTTCGATTTGTTTCAAATTAGTAATTAAGAATTTAGTTTAATAGGTTCAATATATTTCTATTAGATTTGGATTAATTAAAATAGATTCTGGTTTCAAAATAGACCAACTACAGAATCGCCAGATTCTATAGCTAGTCTTAAAAATTAGATTTCTACCAATTTTGTCAATAAACACTATCTAAATTTCTGTATTTTTGTCTACTTACAGGTACCCACGAATTTCATTGACCAATTGGACATGCTACATCAGTTTAGATACAGTTTTCAGTTGTTAGTCAAAGGCGAAAAATAGGGATTTGGGAGATCATTCCCATATTTTTGTAAATTGCTTTGACAATTACCACAGGGATGTTTTACCCTGTGGTCTTTAAATACTTGTTATTTTTTGTAATCGACATCATCAGTGTTGGGAGAACCAGACTATGGATTTATGATTCAGACTGAGAAGAAAGTTGATGTCTTGTAATAGCTTTAGCTTTCAATATATCAAACTTTTGTTTCAAGTTTTCTTCATATCAGTTTGCAATTAATTATTGACTACTTTAGCTATCGTAATTCCTTGCAGGTTGATGTGATTTAGTTTATATGTTGTCTATGTCTGTTTTCTTTTTTTTTTTTTTAAAAGTACAACAATTACTTTGTTTCAGTTTAATGAATAAAGATTTATCTTCTTCATGAATTGAAATGTTCTATACAAATTTGTGCACAGGGATTTATCTAATTGCGACAATTTGTAAATTCTAAGATTGTTGTAATTTTTTATGTCTTGTTTGTCCTGTCATTGATATTTGAAGAGCACAACTTCTTTTTGTTTATGAGAAGTTTGTGGAGAATCTGGTGTGGGTTTCCTCCCACCGAACAGCTAAATCAACTATTGCATACAGGACAAACCTGAAGCGTTACTCTCATTCAGTTTGCTATTTGTTATTTGATAGTTAATTTATTAGTGCCATTTAAGTAGTTTAGATAGATAGTATAGTTTAGATTTATAGTTAGAATTGTTAATTTAGTTGCTTGGCTTAGATAGTTTTTGTTTAATTTCTTTCTCAGAAAAAATTATAAAATTAAAAAACAATAGTTTTGTTGTTCTAGGACAGCTTATAAATGTTTTATTTCAGGTTTTCACGTAAAATCTGTAATATGTAAATGTTGTACATTTGTGATTAAGATCATATTCTGTTGATAGTTGAATTTCATAGAATTATTATAGTATTAGATAGTAAATTGTATATATTCATTTTAGATTTGTTTATAGTTTGTTTTAATTATTGTTTTTCATTTAGATTAGTTCCTTAGTGTAGTTTTTCTTTTTTGTTTTCCTAGGAATTAGATCAGCCAACGGAGCCGCTAAACCCATCAGGGTGGGTCATCCCAAACGGCTTGGGTTATTTAGACAACCCCGAACCAGATTCACTCTTCGAGTTGGCGAGCGTTCATTTTTGCCCGTCAACAAATGGCACTAGAAGGAGGGCCTGAAATTTATTAATGGCACGAGGCAGTCGTAAGACTCCTCCACCACCTAACCGCTCACCTATAGTGACAAGAATTCATTCGAACGACAACATTCCCTCTCAAAAAACAACCACATCAAACGAAGATCTACGGATCACAGTCGAACCAACAATCCCGAATCCTACAGGTGGTGACGTACAAGAGATTGTCTGCTAATCTCTCTTAAGAACACATAGTGCCTTCGCCCATTTGAGGCAACCAAATCGACCTTTGGACCAACCTTTAGACTTCTCTGATATCAGAGAACAGCTTGGAGGCACTAACCTCACTTTAAACCCTACAGATCCAATCCTCACTCCTACTGTAGGGGGATCTGGAATACCTCCCTCACCACCTCCATAACCTCTTTCTTCTTCTGGAGATTATTATTCTGACGAAGGCAGTTCCCCTTCTAAGCCTTCCACACTGCCTACACCAATACCAGAACAATCCTGCCAGACCTTGGCTCGACCAGGATGCAGTAGCCGTACCTGGAGCTCAGCATCCCTTGCCCAAACATCTAGAGAAGTGGCTTCCTAAGTTTGACCCCGACTCTAAACAGATCACATAAGATCACATTAAAAAGTTTATGTTAGCCATTAGAATCCACAATGTCGAGCATGAAGACACAGTCTGTAGGTTGTTCCCCTATACTTTCAAGGGCAATGCCTCTACCTAGTACTTTTCCCAACAACCCCATACCATCATGTCTTGGGAAAAGTTTGAGTCATGCTTTTTGGAAAATTTCAGAGACGATAAGTCCCCGGAAGTACTGGTTATGGAGCTTTCTAGCTTAAAAATGAACCCAAAAGAAAAAATTAAAGATTTTAATCAAAGATTCTTAACACTTAAGAACCGAATCCCTACGGATTCCATGCCTGCCGATAATCTTATCATAGCATACTATACTAAAGCCTTGCATCAAAGCATAGCCATTTAGGTTAAATGATATAAGAAAGACACGTTGTTAGAGGCCTTCGAGGAGGCTAGCCAGATTGAAAAGTACATACTTAGTTTAAAAGACACTACTAGCAACGAAACAGAGTCTAGTTCTTCTTCCAAAAAGAAGATCGAAATGCTCCCTAGACCCGCTAAAAATAAAACACAACTTGAAAGCTCTGATTTAGAAAACTTAACGAAAGTCATTCAAAAATTGTCAAATCAAGTTATAGATTTAAAAAGGACGGTTGAAGAAGCTTCTTCGAGCAAAGGGCCTTACAAACCCCCGTTTAGGAAGCCTTTTCCCACCAACTAGCCTAATCCAAATACCGAAGGCCTTAATCTAGAAAGTCTGCAATACGCCCTTCAAACAATTCTAGAAGCCCAGGATAACTTGATGCCTCCTGAGATTCCTGAGGAGGTAGTTGAACAAGAGACAGTTCAAGAAGAAGAATCTTCTTCGAACATTTTTGGACACTTCTCGGATAGCATCTTTCAAGCAAACTTCAAGACAGTCCATCCCTATAACACTAGGAGTAAGACAACAAACAAAGTTTCTTCCGAAAACACTACGACTTTTCCCCCAAAGCAATCTAAACCAACTGAGACTAAATAGAGTCATGTAAACCCCAACTTAGATTATGATTTAGTTGAAGATATTAAAAATTTAAGGGCTAACATTTCTGTTTATGAGTTATTAAAATTTCCATTTTTGCTACAAAAAATGTTACATAATATTGTAGAGAATAGCAAAAACGGTAATTCAAACAGGGTTGTTCAGAACAAAGTTTCTCAGAAGACTTCCACTAAAAATAATCCTGATCCTCATGATAAAGGAAGCCTTCTTGTAAATAATGTAAATAATGTAGATAAGTTAGCTTTAGAAACTGCGAGTAAAAAGCCACAAGATTCCACACTTAGCACTGGTAGAAATGTACCTCCATTTTTGTTAACTTTTGAACTCTTTAATTGAAACATGCACAACTGTATGGTAGACTCAGGAGCGTCATCCAATGTGATGCCATGGTCTGTGTGTCAGAAGATTAATGCTGAAGTTGAACCATCCACTTTGAAAATCATCCAACTTGATCGAACTAGTGTTGAAGTCATAGGCGAATTAAGGAACGTGCTTATAAGACTATCGTCTAACCCCAAAGTTCATCAAGTTATCGATATTATCGTTGTGGATATTCCAGAAGTGTATGGTCTGTTTTTAAGCAGGGACTGGTCAGAGCAGCTACATGGCTATTTTGCGATAGATTGGTCTCACCTGTGGCTTCCTAAGAACGACAAGCCCAACAAGATTAAGGTAAATCATGAACGCTACCTTAAGTTCATGATCACAGATTTGAATGATCCCAATGAACCATTTACACCTTCTGTTGATTCACCCGAAATACAAGGGATGGATACCTTTTTCGACAATTTTATGGCTGAGACTTCAGCTATCATCAACGTAGAGAAACAATCCGAGATTTTGGCATATGCGCAGCCAACAACTTCTACACAACGGTATCATTCACCCAATAAAAATCAAATTTGGTCTGTTTATTTTGATGGGTCAAAGTCCAAAGAAGGATTTGGTGCAGGCTGCGTTATTATTGATCCTGCAGGTAACAAAACTCTGATTGCATGTAGGTTAGAATTTGAATGTACTAATAACACAGCAGAATATGAGGCTTTACTGCAAGGTCTCAGAAAAGCTTTAGATATGAACATTCAAAATTTGGTTGTCTTCGGCGATTATGAAATCGTGGTTAGACAGGTAAGAGATTCTATCCACTGTCTATCTCTACATATTAAAAGCTACCAATCCAAGGTATGGAATTTAATGAATAAGTTTTATGCTTTTAATATAAATTCTATTCCTAGATTGAATAACTCTGAAGCTGATTTATTGGCTAACGTAGCTTCCAAACTCTTTCCTGCAGAAGGCTTGTCTCCAGATGCATTCTCCATCGAACTATTGTTCATACCATCCATCCTCGACAACATCACAAACTGGAGAGTCTTCGACGATGATCAATAGATTATTAGCTTCCTACATATGGAAGAAACTTTTCAAGGCACGGTGATTGACGAATGCACTCATGATGACAATTTGCGCGATTTCACGGTAAGACCTGATCCGAGAACTCCTCAATCTTCATCAGACATGGTAAATTCAATCCCTAAGTCTGTAGTTAGATTAGAGAAATTTTACGATCTTCAAGATAAATTCAAAAAATTGGTCAACTGTAAAACCAATAGTTCCTCGCTATCATATGAAAAATTAAACTTAGGAACTAATGATAATCCACAGTGCGTTAATTTAGGGTTGCGATGTTCCGAACAAGAAAAAGCCTCATTTGTTAAATTTTTTAAAGAATTTAAAGATGCTTTTGCATGGACGTATGATGACCTTAAAAATTTCGACCCTAACATCATACAACACGTCATTCCTATGAAACCCCAAACCTTGCCCTTTCAACAAAAATTAAGAAAAATGCACCCTAAGCTCAAACCGACCGTCAAAAAAGAATTAAATAAAATCTTGAATGCTAAGATAACCTTCCCTGTTAGGCACACTCAATGGGTTTCTAACCTTGTCCCTGTCCAGAAGAAAAGTGGGGAAATCTGACTATGCGTCGATTTTCGAAACCTTAATAGAGCGTTTTATAAAGACAACTATCCGGTCCCACCCATGGAACATATCCTTCAACATGTATCTAGTTCTGAGTGGCTATCTTTATTGGATGGTTTCTCAGGGTACAACCAAGTCTTGATGTCTCCCCCAAACCAACTTCAAACTACCTTCCGCACTCCATGGGGCACCTACGCTTATCGAAAAATGCCCTTTGGTTTGATTAATGTCGGTGCCACTTTCCAAAGAGAAATGGACATAGATTTTCGAGGCTTAATCAATCAGTCCATTGTAGTTTACTTAGATTATGTGACTGTGTTTAAAAAAAAACAAACTGATCTTCTAGCTCATTTAAGAGTTATTCTATAGCAATGTCGTAAATACGGCATTTCCTTAAATCCTAAAAAATCTATATTCACAGTAGAACAAGGTAAACTCTTAGGATTTATTGTGTCAACTGAAGGGATGATTATTGACCCCAAAAGGACTCAATTCATCTCGAAACTTCCCCCTCCTACATCCAAAAAGTCTATGCAGTCTTTCTTAGGCCAAATAAACTTTGTCAGGAGATTCGTCCCCAATTTTTCCGAGATGGTCAGACCTTTACATAATTTAATTAAGAAAGATGTACAATATCATTGGGGACCCTTAGAAAACCAAGCGTTTAATGCAATAAAAAAGTCCATAATAGACGCTCCTTCTCTCATGATCCCTGACTGTTCACAAGACTTCACACTCTACACTTCTGCTTCTGACCGCTCCTACGCTGCTGTCCTAACTCAAAAGAACCCTAAAAACAATGAAGTACCCATCGCCTTTATGAGCTCTACTTTCAAAGGTGTTGAACTTAATTACCCAGTGGTAGATCAGCAAGCCTACGCTGTTTTCAAAGCAGTTAAACACTTCAGGTCTTATCTTTTGAAATCTAGGACGAAAGTTATTGTCCCTTATCCAGCTGTCAGGAACATGTTAGTGCAGAAAGAGCTAGGTGAAAAGAGGGCTAACTGGTTTACATCCTTACAAGAGTACGACATAGAAATTAACCCAACTCAGATAGTGAGAGGCCAAGGGTTATGCAAGTTAGTTGATGATTCAACAGCAGGACAACAAGAAGAAAATGATATTTCAAACCTAGGACAACACAATCAAAATGCAATTTGTTGTGCACAAAACTCTGTCAGTCCCTGGTATGACGATATAAAATTCCGTCTTGAACATGGGTCAACCCCCCGTCACCTTGATCCCACTAAAAGAAGAGCGTTGAGATTAAAGTCTGCCTCCTTTCATTTGGTTAATGGTATTCTGTTTCGTCAAAATTTTGATGGCGTATTGATGCGCTATCTTGAGAAAGACGAAGTTGAAAACATCTTATTAGAATTGTACGTAGGAGAAGATGGTGGGAATTTTGGTGGTGACACCACTGCCCATAAAGTTTTGAGAGTCGGTTATTATTGGCCCACACTTTTTAGAGATGCCCATGCCTTGTGTCGTAAGTGTATTATTTGTCAAAAAGCATCAGGGCACATACAGAAACCAGCCCTTCCTTTGCAGCCTATTTCTGTAGACTCCCCTTTTTAGCAATGGGGCTTTGATATTATAGGTCCAATCAATCCGCCATTCTCACAGCAGCATAATTTTATCATAACAGCCACAGATTATTTCACCAGGTTGTTTGAAGCTGCCGCATTCAGAACTGTGAATACTAGTCAGGTAATTGCCTTTTTAAATTCAAATATTATTACTCGTTTTGGCATCCCTGACTGTTTAGTATTCGATAACGCTTATTATTTTTCGTCTCTTGAGATGAGAGATTTCACTTTAGAGAAAGGAATTAAATTGAAGTATTCTTCCAGCTACTACCCCAGGCCAATGGATTGGCATAATCAACAAATAAGAATTTGATTAAAATCATCAAGAGAACGGTATCTGAGAATCACAAAAATTGGCATAACTCATTGTTAAACGCAATCTAGACTAATAGAGTAACACCCAAAACTGCTGTAGGTAACTCCCCCTTATTTCTCATTTATGGTAGAGAAGCAATTCTTCCACCACACATTCTTCTTCCCTCACTACAGCTATCACAGAAAATACAAGAAGAGGAATGTACCCCTTTGGAAAACCAAATTAACACTTTAATGAAACTAGAAGAAGTAAGAGTTCAAGCTAAATGTAAGTTAGATCAGCATCAACTAATCGTCAAAAGTTGGTTTGATTCTAACTCTGCCTCTGATAGGAATTTCAAAGTAGGTGACCTCGTCTTGAAATGGGACAAACCGCATGAGGGAAAGGGAGAACACATGAAATTTCAAAACTTATGGATTGGACCATTCTTAATCACTGAGAAATTGGGTCCCAACTCTTTCCGATTACAGACTCTAGAGGGATAGCCTGACACCTATCCGGTGAATGGCCAAGCTCTAAAAAGATATTTCGCTTGATAACAACCCTTTGTATACTATGTACATATTTTTCTTTTGCTTGCCTTGCTTTTACTGTTTTGGCTTTGATCTTTTTCCTTTGCGCTTATCAATTTTGCTGTCGGAAATACACATACCTGCATGCTGAACTACTCAGACGAAGAAAATAGAATATTCTTTCACTAAAATGACTGATGAAACATTGTATAAACATCAATTGTATACTTTTGAAATTTACATTTGTATCGGCAAAGACTGTTGTTTGAAAGACGTTAACTGATTTCGATCTCTGAGATAAGCCTATCGCAATCATCCATTATCTTTTTACACTGTCCCTGTTCCTTAAGGGAACGACTCAGAAAGATGTCTCCCTACCTTAGAAAGTTGGTTTTGTAAATAAACCATCTTTGGATCTTAATGAAGGACAGTTCTAAAAAATTATGTTGAGGTCTGTGAAAATATGCTAAAATATCATAATTTTCATCATCACCCCGCTCAATTATAAATCCTTAAAAAATAGAATAAATCATTAAAAGAGCAGTGGGAAGTGCTTGTAAACCCGTCGGGATGCTGAACAGGTCTGTTGGCAGTGAGTAAATGCATGCATGATGCCAAGACAACTTCGTCGGGGTACTGAACAGTCCTACTGGCAGTGAAGCAATGTTGGGTATATGAAAATTCATAAGTATGAAACCTCTTGACCTTTAAATGTCCTTTATTCTGACCCGAAACTTTTTGGCAGGATATAGATGTCAGAGTGGGTTAAATGGCAACCTTGTCGAGGCTATGAACGCCTACTGGCAGTAGTGGCTCTGTCAATAATATTGGATATTTTATCTTTAATATCGTGGCTCGCTTGTCTTAAGACTGTTATCAGTTTTCATCCTTTAAACACTGTTGGAATATTTGATTACGAATGATGTTTAAACAATTTTCTAGGCTATTTCTGTGGAATTATTCTTGTCATCCTAATCTGAATTTGTTCTTTTGGAAGAGATAACTGATTCTACCAGTGTGTCGCCATTGTTGGCAGCCAATTCGCTTTTTTATCCTATCCTTATAAGCTACCTACACCATTGTTTGCAACTCTTGATTTTTGTCGCAATCTTTGAATAAAATTATTTCGCGCATTTGCAAACCTGCCTTTATTCTTGTTTTCACGACTGCAAGCATGAAAACTTTAATCTCGAAGTCACATTTTAATCGTCAATGCATTATTGTGGTCACTCTTGCCTATGTGTTCATTACATTTCCAATTTAATTATAGTCGTACAGTTGGAAAGACTCCAAGATATTTACTCATTTGGCATTCCTTAATTGTATATGTGATTTCATTTCTATAAGATTTTGATAACACTATAATGACTATCATTGAGTCCTTAACACATTGGTGGCTTGATGTTCTTATTCGTCCATCGATTTCCTTGACACATTGGTCTCATGAAAACACATTAACGTTATGGTTGAACCCTTGGTCTAATAATTTCATACAACACTTATTGGTTATGATCGAACCCATGGTCTTAATTTCGAATTATGGTTTTGATTTTAAAACTATGCAAACGCTATACCCATGCAAGTTTTTGGGTCGATTTACCATAAATTTTATAAATTGTTTGGACAGCATTGTTTTTTAACATATGTGATAGTGATTTGACTCGCTATATGCGCCATCGGTTGTACACGGGGAAATCACTGTTTTGCATGGTTGATCTAGTTCCACCACCCTCGCGCTTTCGGGCATTAATGCCTTCCCCCTATCTCGGGTCACCTCTGTTGATTCTCGGGGAAGTCTGTGAATTTCGATCCTGTGAATACCCCCTTTCAAACCCTTTCCCGTTCACCCGGCTCACCTTGTGCTCCCGTCTATGGCACCGGTGGTGTGCATAGACCCAAATGGTTTCCAAACACTCCTGTTGTTCGACAATGCCCATAAGGATTTGGAAAATGGTGGTTGGCTTGTGTTTATTCAAATATTTGAGGGTTTTAACCTCTCTGTAGCTCAACAATTCGCTCTTACCTTTGACGGATGCAGAGCTAAAGTCAATGATATACAACTCGAGCTAAATGAGAAATTCATAAGCTCAACAACAGGACTACTGGTTATAGGGGAAAGGTGGTTTAAAAATTACAAAGTAGACGAGGTGCCATGGCCGCTATTATTCACATTAGTAAAGATTGTTTCTTGTGATAAAGGTATGCCTCTAGCTTCCCTCAAACCCAGGTGGCACGATCTTTTGGCAATCGTTAAATAGTTTGTGACCTGCGAAGGTCGGTATGCCTTGGTGTTTTTGTATCACCTTCGGTTGTTGATGAATTTTATAGGCTATCCCCTGAACATGCCACATTATCTCTTGCGTAGTCTTTACAATATGTCCAAAAGATTCAAGCGTGACAAGGCTGATAACAACCTTTTCCATCACGGCTTAATCAAGGTTATTATAGTCCACCATTTGAGCCTTAGTGGAGATTGCTGGCAAGCATTCCTATCTAGGAATGGCTTTGCCGCTTCCGAGTCTGTCCAAGTGGATAAGGTTTTGGTGACTGAAACATTGGTTGGACCAGCCGTGCCACTTCACATCCTCCTACCCCCTGTAAAACCCTCGGATTGCCCTAACATGGACCTACCCGATGCAATCACTAACTCGTGTGCTAAGGACGATGTTAAGGCTGTCAAAATACCTATGAGGAAGAAAGGTAGAGCCGATATTGGTGTCAACAGTAAAGGGAAGAAAAACGCTCGATTGATATCGAGATTGGCCCGGAACAAGCCTAAACAGAATGTCGACCAAAAGCCCATCGTCCTGAGCGAGGACTCGAACTCCGAAATCGAACGTTTCCTAGCTGAGGAATATCCCTATTCTCAGGGCTTCTGCTCTAAGGAACCCTACAACTATGTCTCCAACTTACCTCCGTGCCTAAAAAATGACCCTAACTACCTGGGAATCAAGCTGCACAAGCAAACCCCTGGTTAATTGAATAAACCCTCGCCTGTGATGTCAAAGCCCGATCAATCACCATGCACCCAATGTAATGTTTGGCTAGAACGTTATTACATCGACGTTCCCCTGTTGCAATCAAAGATCAAATCGTTAGAGGAATGGGTGACAGTGTTGGCGAAGGAGAACGACAAACTACAGGCCAACGAAAAGAAACAAAAAACCATCGGTCCAATTGTCTTTTGAAATGTCGAAGCAGCAATGACCTTCGTCAATTCAAATTTATCTTGATCATGTGTTTTACTACCCAGGTATGGTTTTTCCACATCGATTTTAGATGATTTGTTTTCAGCTAGCATAATCAATTAGTTCTGTCTGTCTGAGTAGATTAAAAAACAATTCTCTTTACTCCCAGTTACCAGAAGTGATTTCGTTTTTTCTATTTGAATTAGCATGAGAGATTTTGTTTGGAATTAGCATAACTATCTTTGTTTGCATCGATTCATTTTCCTAAAATAATTTATAGCTAGGATTTGGTCAATGCGATTTGATTATTCTCACATTAGTATAAAACGATTGATTTGTTTTCGATTCTGTTTGGTTTGTTTGAGTTAGGGTGGTCGTTTGGATTTCCTTTCGGTCAGCTCTGTTTGTTTCTATTACTTTTACCAAAATTATCTCGTTATGAATCAAGTTTAGAAGATTCGATTGCTAAACTTAGAACACAGTTATGTTTGGATTCATATGATTTTGTTGTTGTTGGATTATGTCGGCTCTGATTTAGTTCAATTCGCTTCTCATGTTCTGATTTTGAGATGATTTTGTATGCTTGGATTAGCATGGTCTTTCATGTATGCAATCCATCAATATTAAAATTTGGTTTGACCAAAACAACGTAATCTATTTTCGTAAAACGGTTCTCTTAAGATCGGATTGATATGTTTTGTCTCTATTTGAATTTGTATGAAAGAATTGGCTAAAATCAACCATAGTCTATCTTGAAATTAGTCAAGAGATAATTTCGTTGGTTCCCCAACTATCAATCGATTTTGTATGTGCCAAATTGGTAATAAAAGTTGTTTGGCAAATCTCACATATCCTGTTACCATTTGATTAATTCAATTACAATTGTTTCAATGAGCATACAAGTTTGATTTGTTGTGATATGAATGATTCGATTTGTTTAGAATTAGTAATTAAGGATTTAGTTTAATAGGTTCAATATATTTCTATTAGATTTGGATTGATTAAAATCGATTTTCTTTTCAAAATAGATCAGCTACAGAATCGCCAGATTCTGTAGCTAGTCTTAAAAATTAGATTTCTGCCAATTTTGTCAATAAACACTATCTAAATTTCTGTATTTTTGTCTACTTACAGGTACCCATGAATTTAATTGACCAATTGGACATGCTACAACAGTTTAGATATAGTTTTCAGTTGTTAGTCATAGGCAAAAAATAGGGATTTGGGAGATCATTCCCAGATTTTTGTAAACTGCTTTGACAATTACCACTGGGATGTTTTACCCTGTGGTCTTTAAATACTTGTTATTTTTTGTAATCAACATCATCACTGTTGGGAGAACCAGACTATGGATTTATGATTCAGACTGAGACAAAAGTTGATGTCTTGTAACAACTTTAGCTTTCAATATATCAAACTTTGTTTCAAGTTTTCTTCATATCAATTTGCAATTAATTATTGACTACTTTAGCTATCGTAATTCTTTGCAGGTTGATGTGATTTAGTTTATATGTTGTCTATGTCTAATTTCTCTTATTTTTTTAAAAAAAGTACAGCAATTACTTTGTTTCAGTTTAATGAATAAAGATTTATCTTCTTCATGAATTGAAATGTTCTATACAAATTTGTGCACAGGGATTTATCTAATTGCGACAATTTGTAAATTATAAGATTGTTGTAGTTTTTTATGTCTTGTTTTTCCTGTCATTAATATTTGAAGAGCACAGCTGCTTTTTGTTTATGAGAAGTTTGTGGAGAATCTGGTGCGGGTTTCCTCCCACCGAACAACTAAATCAACTATTGCATACAGGACAAACCTGAAGCGTTACTTCCGGTCAGTTTGTTATTTGTTATTTGATAGTTAATTTATTAGTGTCATTTAAGTAGTTTAGATAGATAGTATAGTTTAGATTTATAGTTAGAATTGTTAATTTAGTTGCTTAGCTTAGATAGCTTTTGTTTAATTTCTTTCTCATAAAAAATTATAAAATTTAAAAACAATAGTTCTGCTATTCTAGGACAGCTTATAAATGTTTTTTTTTTCAGGTTTTCACTTAAAATCTGTAATATGTAAATGTTGTACATTTGTGATTAAGATCTTATTATGTTGATAGTTGAATTTCATAGAATTATTATAGTATTAGATAGTAAATTGTATATATTCTTTTCAGATTTGTTTATAGTTTGTTTTAATTATTGTTTTTCATTTAAATTAGTTCCTTAGTGTAGTTTTTCTTTTTTGTTTTCCTAGGACTTAGATCGGCCAACAGATCCCCTAAGCCCATCAGGGTGGGTCATCCCAAATGACTTGGGTTATTTAGACAACCCCGGACATGATTCACTCTTCCAATTGGAAAGCGTTCATTTTCGCTCGTCAACAGGTTGCCATTAAAGATACACTATAATAGATATTCAAAGAATTTGGGCAAACATCCTTTTCTTTACTTATTAGTCATGAAATTTGGGCAAGCATCCTTTTATTTTACTTAATAAAGTCACGTCTATCCTTTTTTTTTATGGACAAAGAAATCATTATTTTGATACTTTTCATTGAAACACAAACACATCCCTATAAATATATTAGTGTCTTAAATCCTCATTCTTGTATAGTTGGACATTGTTGCTTTTGCGGTATTTTAGGTTGTAATGATGATTCACAATCTTAAGTGGATGGACATCCCAAGTAGGTTATCTCTTCATCGATAGGTTGTATTTTGACAACTTTTTGATGGACACGTTAAACTTCACTAAAAGGGAGAAAAACAAAGGCATTAGAGACATCTTAGTGCATAAGGGTTGTACTCATAGAACCACTTTCATCAAAGGTCAATTCTTACTACAATGCATATCTTCACTTTAGTGACGAACTCATTAGACATACTATATACACGAGATTTCAATGGTGTAGTTTGGCAGTTCTTCATTATAATTTTTTTTTATATAGAGAGAGATTATTATTTCATCACATCTAAAAACACAATTTCACCAATTCTAAATTTCGATTTATGAGGTTTTCTAGTTGAAACAAACATTTAAAATGTAATTTCCATAATATATTATAAAAAAAATGAAAAAAAATTAATTTGTCAAATGTTGACCGAAATGAGGTGTTTAACACTAGACAATGCTATGTTTTTAGTTTTCAAACCACAATGACAATGTTAGTGCTAATATTTATGTTTTGATACTTCATCTAATATTTGGGTTATTATCGAAGGGTAGACAACTAAAACCATGGTTTTCTCTAACCTTAGATTATCAAGGTATTTGTCCATGCTCTTTATAATGATTTGGTATGGATTTTTCGGGCCACAATGAATGATGTGAGTTTTTAATTGCAACCTTGGATGATTGAGATCTTTTTTCATGCTCTTTGTAACAATTTATAATATATTTTTCAATTCATAATGAGAATGTAAGTGTTAACACTTATATTTCAAGGTTTGTACTTTATGTCATATTTAGGTTATTATCAAAAGCAATAACAAATCGTGACCATGGATTTTTTGCAGCCTTACATCAACAAGGTATTTATCCATGCCATTTATAACGTCTTGGTGTGGTCCTCTCAAGCTAGAATGAAAATGAGTGTATCAATATTAATGTTTCAAGCCCATACTCCATCTAATATTTGGGTTATTATAAAGAGTGGAGGATGAGAACCATGGATCTTTTATAGCCTTGAACAATGAGGTTTTTTTCCATGCTTTTTATAATGACTTGGTGTGGACTAGTCAAGTTGTAATGACAATTTGGGTGTTTGACATTTATGTTTCAAGGCTATACTTCATTTAGTGAGTGCAAAAACAAAGTAGCTATCCAACATACTAGTTTAAAAGTAGTTATCTGACGTACTATTTTAGTCTAATGTATAACTCAGGTCCTAGATTAACAAAAAAATTGTTGCACCAAGAGTAGCAAGGTTCTTTACAACCTATTGTGATGGAGATGTTATAACGTAAGTGGGTAAGGATTACATGTTTAACAAATAATAATAATATTATATGTCAGTAAAATATAAATATATAAAAGATAGAGATTTGATATGTACATGTACTATAAAAACTATTATATAGAGGTAAAAATAGTGATCCAGTATCTTTTCATCGTGACTTATAAAGAATTGTATTAAATGATCATAATTTAAAGTGCACCATTAAAGAAGGGAAAACTTAAAAATGAAGAGACATAAGCATTAGATCTAAACACAAAAAATTGATAACGGAGTTCAACCTTAGAGGACTACGTCTCTAGGTCCTTCTCTCAAATGGGTAGGTTATTTCATTAACTCAACAAAAGAATTTGGCAAATACATGAATATACCTGATTCTGAAATCAAGCTATAGAAATAATGCTCAGATCAGAAAAAAAACATCACCACTAGATTTGTGGCGTCTAATTACCCAAAAATTATTTTCTCCACACTCTGATCTGACTCTGACACTCCCAAGCCCAAGAAGAATTATGTATCGATTTTTTGTGCCCTCTGCAACCTGCAATTATGACAGTTTTGTCTCGAAATCAATGCCCACAAGTGTGTGTGGTTCGTGCCTCCACCTTTCTCTGGGCAGATTGTACCTTTTAAGTAATAAGTATGGGAGGATATACCAAGTGGCATTCGTGGCGCATTGGTTATGGGCGGAGTTGTAAAGGTGTTGGGTATTGCAGAGGTTCTGGGGTCGAATCCCACTGGACTCCATTTTGAACATTGCTTATGTGTATCTATATATTGCAATATATTCATTTCCCTGCTAAGTTTAGCGTACTTTGCCAAAGGTTCTTCCAACGACCATTAAAATTGGCGTGGTCCGCCAGATTTGGCGGACCCACCATATTTTTAAAACGAAAATCATTCACGGGTTAATATTGGGCATTTTTGGGATGCCACATGTCACTCGATGATTGGGCCACATGGATCCCACTGGTAGGTCCACCCATATGCTGACGTTGATGCCTCGTCATTCCGTACTGACACGTGGTGCTTCCTAGGTGGTGCCATGTGGTGTCGCCTGGGGGTGCCACATGGCACTTTTCTACTGGTCCACATGGGCCCCTGAAAATCCCATTGGTGGGTGACACGTGGAAGCCTCTAGTGCTGCCATGTGGCATGATGACATCAGCAGCCCCTACGATGCCATGTCAGTTGTTGACTTCAGTAGTACAAATGATGATGTGCCCCCCTGCTGACTGGCCTTGTTTGACCGCAACTTTGACCGCGAATATCTTTCAAACTGTAACTATGTTTGATGAGCCATTTGCATCGTCAGAAATCTTGCGATGCGCTATTCACGATCATGCCATTTTCACAGAGTTTTGGGAATTTTTATTGTTTTCCCTTTCTCTGTCTGCTAGATCCATTCTAAGCATTCTGAGTTGCCTCTGTGAGTTCTGAGTTATTCTTAGCCTTCTTTGGATCCTTTTTGGATCATGCCTTCCCACTGAGAGATTTTTGGACCACCAAAAGATATCATAAATCAATAGGTAAGTGAGGGGATTTCTCCCTCACTCTTTCCTTCTTGATCCACCATGCCTTGTTGGACCATGTACCCTTTAATCATACTCGAAGATAAGTAATGTCATTCCTACATGAATTCCTCATTCTTCGATCTAGGATGGCATATTCCTCCATTTGCCTTGACTGCTTGGCTGGCCTGTTGAATCCTCTGAATGAACTTGTGGGCTGCATTTCTCTCCCTGACATCTTTCCCATAGAGCAAGTCCAAGGGAATGTTAGGTAAATACCCAAGACAAGTCTCAACTAGTGAATCATGAGTGAAAAAATACATGACTTGATTATACATCGGTTGGACATATAATAACTTATCATCCCATGACCTAGGATGTTGGCTGCAATATCTTTGAAGCAATTGGACCACCGTATTGTTTACCACCTTTGTTTGGCTTTCGTCCTGTGGATGGAAAACAATGTTCCTCCCCATCACGGTGTCCATGAGATGCCACAAATTTGTCCAATATTATCCTATTAATTGAGACTCTCGATCGGAGATAATGAACATGGACAACCTGAAATGGACCCTTACATACTGGGATAACAAAAGAGCAACTTTCTTGTCACACAACCTATCCACGGCTACACCTAAGTAGACATGACTCATACTATACATGGGAAATCCCCTTACAAAATCCACTGAAACAATTCCCAAGGAAAAGAGAAAATAGAAAGTGGTGTGTACAGCCCTAGCCTTTCAATAGTGGGCTTATAAACATACAACACACATTCCTTTATAATAGTGGTTACAAATATTTCTCTTCGAGGAAAATTCCATCCCTATAAATACATTACAATTCCAAAATGTCTAAGTACAACTGAAACAAAAGCTTCGTCAGTTACATGCACTTCCCTGTAGGAAGGAAAGTGAGGTTTAATGAAATGGTGGAGTAAGTTGTCCTGCAAACAAAACTTCTTCACCTACAAACCCTGGAAAATCCCACATACATATTTGAAGATTTCATCATTAGTATACCATCCATGATTATTGATATGAGCTAAGGAAACATTCTTCAAAATAATAGATGTAACAGTAAGGGATCTAAAAAGCATGTTTGTCCTTATGACATTGTTACTGGCATTGGTATCAAACTTACATGGTTGCGGAAGGTCAGGTAAGGCAAGCATTGGCACAATGTCGATCTTTAATGTGTCGAAGGTCTTCTATTGGCTACCTTCCCACTAAAAGACCTGTCTCATCTCAAGAAATTCATTCTTATGTAAAGGATCAAGAGAATTAGCAACATCATACTTATCATGGAATTCCCCCTTTACAATCGTGAGTACAAGATTCTTGTTAGTGTTTATAACTCTTTTTACTTGGCTTGAACTAACAAGTGTTGATTTGTCCTTTATGCTGTGATCTTTAATGATGTATTCCACTCCATATTTTTTAAGATGGTATTTGTTTTCCTTTCGAAAGAAGATAGCCTTTCTATCATACAGATAGAGACTCCCTAATACAATACCATGGACATCCAAAGGAACCATATCTAGATCCACTTCATCTACCACCTTAGAAGCAATAGCAAACCTCAACCTACAGTTCTCAGTGACATTTAACTTTGCTTTATCAGATACCAAACCAAGAGGGTAAGATTTATGGTGAGGTCTTGTGGTTAACTCCAATTTCTTAACAAGTGTCTCTAATATTAAATTAACTTGGGAACCCATATCAAATAATGTGTCTATCTTCATATGTTTCGATACAACTCTTATGTGGAATAGTGCACTTCTCCTTTTATCATCATCATGTGATTCATTTAAAGAATTTGAACATGCATAAAAGGAATCTTTACCCTCCATCCCAACTGTTGCGATCCTTTCTTCATCACCTAAATCAGAACCAAGATCATGTTGCACTGTAGCAATGGTCTTTGGCTTCCCCTTGCCTTCAAACTGCTTTGGCCTTAACTTTGGATGTAGTTTCCAGCAATGTTTGTTATCATGACCAGTTTTCTTGCAATGGCTGCAGGAGGGTTTTCCTTCTTCTTTCTTTGTTGTAGTTGTCCTCTTGTCCTTCCCATTTCCTTTCCCATTGAAATAGTTCTTAGAGTGCTTGAATGGATTTTCCTCCTATGATTTCTTACCCCTACTTTCAAGATGAGTGGCTTGCACACAAACTTCGTCAAGACTGGTGGGGTTAAACAATAGTAAAGTATGACGAATATAACTATCAAGTGCGCAAATATACTTCATTAACGTTTCATAGCAATCTAAAGGAATGTTTAGTGCAAGTTCTTTCTTTCTAAATTCCTCTGTGAAACTTTGGACTGTTTGACCTTTACTTTTCCTTAAAGTTTTCCATTCCATCATTGCTTTATGTAAATACCCTAATGGATAAAATTGCTTCCTTATCGCTGATTTAAATTATGATCATGAGGAAAGAATCTTACCACACTTACTTATGTCTTGAAGCTTACTCTCCCACCATACGAGAGCAGTGCCTTCCAATTGAAGAGAATCCAATTGCACTTTAACTTCCTCTTCATCAATATGCTGGACACGACAATACACTTCAACATGTTGGATCCAATTATCTATCTTTTCAAGATTAGCATCTCCATTAAACATAGGTAAAGAAAATTTTACATCAAGCTTTAATAATGGTTTCTTAAAAGAGGATTTATGGCTAGAATGATGAGAATGATGAGAATTCTTAGAGGAAGAAGAACTAGAACTCAAAGGTGAAGACAGAGGCTCAGGAGGATCTCCTCCAACCCATTGGTTTACCAAAGCATCATCATCTGCATGTGCTTCATTTTTCTTCCCTTTCTTCTTCATCCTCTTCTTGTAATCTCCATACATTCGCTCGACCATTTCTGACATGCGACAAAAGACCATGTGAAAGTTTTTCTCTTGTTCATCAACCTTGTCCTCTTCTACCATTTTCTTCCTTCTAGATACACAACCAACTTCAGGATTGAAAGTATTAAGAGTTACTTCACCATGCTTATGCTTGGCCCTAGTAATCATTCACACTCAACAATTCAAGTCAAAGATGATTGCTCTAATACCAACATGATCCAGGATCTTTTCATCGTGACTTATAAAGAATTGTATTAAATGAGCATAATTTAAAGTGCACCATTAAAGAAGGGAAAACTTAAAAATTAAGAGACATAAGCATCAGATATGAACAAAAAAACTTGATAACGGAGTTCATCCCTGGTGGACTACGTCTCTAGGTCTTGCTCTCAAATCGGTAGGCTCTTTCATTAACTCAACAAAAGAATTTGGAAAATACATGAATATACCTCATTATGAAATCAAGCTGCAGAAATAATGCTCAGATCATAAAACAAACATCACCACTGGATTCATGGATTTGAATTACCCAAACATGACTGTCTCCATGCTCCAATATGACTCTGGCACTCCCAGGCCCAAGAAGAATTTTGTCTTGGTTTGCATGCCCTCTGCAACTTGCAATTATGACAGTTATGTCTCGAAATCCATGCCTGCAAGTCCATACGGTTCACGCCCCCCCCTAGCTCTGTGTGGATTGTACCTTTTAAGTAATAAGTGTGGGCGGATATACCCAATGGAATCCGTGGTGCATTGGTTATGGGTAGAGTTGTAAAGGCGTTGGGCATTGCAGAGGTTCCAGGGTCGAATCCCACCGGACTCCATTTTGAACATTGGTTATATATATATATATATATATATATATATATATATATATATATTGCAATTTATCGGTTTCCCCTTTAATTTTAGCGTACTTCACTATAGGTTCTTCCAACGACCATTAAAATTGGTGTGGTCCGCTAGATTTGGCTGCCATATTTTTAAAATGAAATTCGTTCATGGGTTAATATTAGGAATTTCTGGGATGCCACATATCACCCGATGGTTGGGCCATTTGGCACCCACTGATAGGTCCACATGTATACTGACGTTGATGCCTCGTCATTCCATACTGACACATGGCGATTCTTGGGTGGTGCCACGTGGCATTGCCTGGGGGTGCCACGTGGCACCTTTTTACTAGTCCACATGGACCCCTGGAAAACCCATTGGTGGGTGACACATGGCAACCTCTAGTTCTTCCATGTGGCATGTTGACATCATCATCTTGTATGATGATGGCACCCTACCATGTCAACAATACAAATGATGATGTGCTCCCCTGCTAACTGGCCATGTTTGACCGCAACTTTGACCACAAATATATTTTAAACCGTAACTTCGTTTGACGAGACGTTTGCACCGTTAGAAATATTGTGACGCGCTCTTCGCGATCGTGCCTTTTTCACCAAGTTTTGGGAACTTTGATTTTTTCCCTTTCTCTCTTTGCTAGAGCCATTCTGAGCATTCTAAGTTGCCTCTGTTAGTTCTGAGTTATTCTTAGCCTTCTCTGGATCCTTTTTGGATCAAAACGAGACCCAAATTTACACAAAAATAAAAATAATGTTCATATGATATTTAAATAGAAGTATTGTTACTATTCTTTTCATCTTAGTCTACATCCATTTTAAATAATAATAAAATTACGCCTTAAGAAATTTGATCCTTCTAAATTCTTAAATACAAATCTGTATTTCAATAAATCAAAACTCTTGTATAAAAGTTGAGTTCACTATTGTATAGAAGTCTCATACAATCAATCTATATGTGAGTTTTAATAAAACACATAAATTGGTATGTGACATAACAAAGCTCAGATAAATTATTTCACAGAAATAGAAACCACTTCAAGGTAAAAGAATTTGATAAATTCAAATACTGTTGCAATATCTGAGGATTTGTTTAATATGGGTGTACTAACAAGTCTGGAAAGTGAAAATACCTATCGTTATTGAAGTTTGGATGAAGTTGAAATCCCAACATAACTAAACTAACTTCTACATATGTTAACTTATCCAGTTGAACATAGGAAAACCAAAATTTATATATGTGCAGCCACATGCAAGTGCATTTGGAGCTCCAATTTCACATACAAATGTGAGAGAAACTAGAAATGATTTCAACGAAACTACAAGCACACAAATGAAATGATTTCATAATGTTTGAAAACCAAAAATTCTACATATATTAGCTTATCTGATTAAATATAAAAGAAACCAAAATATATGTAGGTGCAATCATATACACTCACTCAGAGCTCCAATTTCAACATAGAAATGTGAGATCGACTAAATTATCTATTGCTCCATAAATATGTTGAAACAAATACCAGGGTTCTGAACTTTATTAATCGAAAGAAAAATATACAAGATAATACTTGCTACTTATTAGAGCCCATGGAGGTGGCCAACATTCGGTATTGTTCGACAGCTCCCACACATTTATCTCCACGGAAAATATTTATTTGAATTTCCCACGAAGTAAGGAGAACTTGAAGCATTTCCTTAGCATATAGAATTTCAATGCACATATTTTGTGTCAAGGAATTGACATTAAGTTTAGGCTTCCCCTCATGCATCTAGTTTTGTTGAGTGAAGATGCACTTGATCTTGAAGGTAAGCTCATCATATAGTTGGCGGTAAGGTTTATAGTTTAATTAAAGAGTTTGATAGTATATCTACACGAACAGGTGTCCACCCTATTGGAATCGATAGATTAATCGACGTTTAATTATCATTACTTTACTTGTTTTATATTTCACTTTTACATAATAAGATTAAGAATTTATTGTGGTGGCTTATCAATTTCCACAAAGCATACTTTTGGAAATCCAAACAAGATTTACTTATGTTTTAACATTTACCTCTTCATTATTAATTTTTCACATTTCACAGTTCTACCCTGTGTGGTTTTGTCAAGTGAGAGTGGATGGGGAGGAGTGGAAAAAAACAACACAACCATTTAACATTTACTTTTTACTTTTTACTTTTACCAATTTACAAGTTTCAAGAAATTCTTTTGTAGTGTGGTTATTTTTTACCCCTCCCATACCTACGAGTGGACACAAATAATTAAGTACAGGGAAATTAATTACATTCCAAATGTCATCAAGTATGTCTGACAAATAATTAAGTACCAGGAAATTGACTACATTCCAAATGTCAACAAGTACGTGTGACAAATAATTAAGTACCGGGAAATTGATTACATTCCACTACGTGTCACATGCAAGTAACAATTTCCTTCAATCATTAGGAGGCCTCATGCAATGCATGCCATGAATCTGAAATGATCTAAATTCACATTTTTGTATGCCCAGTTGCCTTCAACTATTAGTTGACCTCATGCAAAGCATGCCATGAATCTGAAACGATTTGAATACACATTTTTGTATGCCCATTTCTATTTCATGTATTAACAATCAGGAAAGAATTAGAATTGGGAATTTCATCGAAATTGTTGAAAATGCATGAGATTTTGCAAATTGCACATACGAGGACAACACCCTGTGGAAATTCCAACTTCCAGTGTTGATTATTAATAATATCAAGTGACTAGATACCAAGATATTGAATGCTAAAATAAAACTTGTCCATTACAGGTTGGCATGATTTATGGTTGTGTTGTGGAGGATGTACTTATAGGCTTTGTTATATAATCCAGAGGATGGAAATCTATTTAATGTGAAACACATTTGTAGGGTGCACTCCAAATAACTTTATTGATTCACAAATTCAACAAAAGAGGTGGATTGTTGGCCTCCTTGGATTGTGTGTGAGTAATTTTTTCCCTTATGTGCATGGGATTCAACGAACAACAATAGCCGACCAAATGTGTTATAGTTACTTATGTTGAATATGTCAACGAATTTCCCAGATTTGGTAGATATGAGTAGATTTAGTGGAGCCTATTTTGTAGTAGTATGTTCAACCAAATCTACTAATTTGGTATGAACGCACAAGTTTAGAAAATAGTTATGTAACTAATCTAATTCTATTCATTATTTATGTAAGCACATAGAGGCAGATGATGAGGGTGAGTGAGCTATTGTAATCTCCATGATTTGAATAATAAGACAACCGATACCTATGATTGGTGGATGTAGCCTAATAGTTGGGTGAACCACGTAAAATATCGATGTCTACAATCTGTGTGTGATTGTTGATTGTGTTTGTCCACATTTGCAATTATAGTAAGTGGTATCAGAGCTGTGTTTGGAGATCCATGAGGCCAAAGGAGGAGCGTGGAGAATCCACATGGATAGCTTGATATGAGGAGCGTTGTTTCCAAGCATGGAGGATCCACATGGGTAGCTTGATAAGAGGAGCGTTGTTCCCAACTCAGCGATGGACACCCCTAGTGAAGGGAGCGTTGATCTCTCTCTTTCCTTATGGATTTTAGAAAATTAAAATCAGTGCTTGGCTACCATTTCGAAGGGAGCGTCGATCAAAAATAGCGCTGGGATTTTCCCACGATCTGGAATCAACACTTGGCTCTTCTCATAAGGGGTGCGCTGGGTATGGTAAATATTTTCTAATATTTTATGCATATAACATGAAGTCACGTGGGTGGATGAAGTAATTTTTTTTTTTTTTTTAAATAAAGGTATAAAGTAAAAAAAGTAAAGGTGGAGGAATTAAAGTAAAGGTGGATTTTTTATAAAAGGTTTTTTTTTTTCTAAATTTTTTTATTAAACCCTATGGAGTTTTAAACCATTATTCCTCCACATTATTTTTTAAAGGATTTGGCTATTATAAGCAGTTGTTTTTTGGGAATTTTTCTTCTGCTATGGCGAAAACTCAGAGTGCTAAATTTGAAATCAAGAAGTTCAATGGCAAGAACAATTTATAGATTTGGAAGGTTAAGATGCACGATCTGCTCATGCAATAAGGTGTGCTGAAGGCACTTTTGGGAAAAGAAAAACAACCCATGACCATAACAGATGAAGACTGGGATGAGATCGATGCCAGAGCACTAAGTGCCATAAGCCTGTGTTTGTTCGATGATGTTTTGTTAAACATTTTCTCAGAGAAGACAATAGTTGGTTTGTGGACGAAGTTGGAAAGCTTGTATATGATGAAATCCTTGACAAACATGATCTTCCTGAAAAGGAAATTGTATAGTTCTCACATGAAGGAAGGTATGAAAATAGCTGATCATTTAAATACTTTTAATACTCTTTTAGTCTAGTTGGATAGCATGGGAGTGAAATTCAAATCTGAAGATAAGGCAATTACATTATTGTGTTCTTTGCCCGCGTCATAGGATCACTTTGTTACCTCTATTAGTTTCAGCACAACATAAATTATTGAGTTTGATGTCATTGTTGGAGCACTACTGTCTGAGAAAACAAGGAAGAAAACCAATTCAGAAATCTCTACATCTGAGGCGATGATGGTTAGAGGCAGACCTAAAGAAAGAGGACAGGTTCAGAGGAATTTCTCTTGGTCAAAGTCAAAGGGAAGAAAGAGAAATCTTAAGTGTTGGTTTTGTGGCAAATCTGGACACCTGAAGAAGGATTGTTGGAAGCGACAACAATCCTCCAAAGAAGACTCTCCAAAAGAGACGAAGGAAGAAAACGCAACTGAAACAGGTTCTGCAACAGGTTCAGGTATGACTAATGAAGTTTTATCAATTAGTATTGGTTCATGTCATGATCAACAATGGTTATTAGATTCTGGTGCTTCAAATCACATGTGTCTTCATATACATTGGTTTGTTACTTACCAGTCTTAGATGATGGAATAGTTTACATGGGAAATGATATCTCGTGTAAAATTGTGGGAATTGGAAGCATTCGAATTAAGATGTTTGATGGAATTGTTAAAATACTAACTGATGTGAGACATGTACCTGAGCTTAGGAAGAACCTAATTTATTTGGGAGTCTTAGATACTGGAGCATATAATAGTATTGTTCAAGGTGGAGTTATGAAATTCTACAAAGGAATCCTACTGGTTATGAAAGCTAAGAAGGTTGGTAACCTATTTCTGTTAGAAGTAAGAACTGAGTCAGATCATGTGACAATGATATCTAAGAATGATAGTGACTGTGTTCAACTGTGGAATCAGCGATTGGGCCATATGAGCAAAGAAGGATTAAATGTATTATCTGATCGCAAGTTACTTCCTAGTCTAAAGTCTTTAAAGTTAGATTTCTGCAAGCATTGTATTTATGGGAAACAGAACAGACAGAGATTTAAAACCGGAAGACACACCAGTAAAGGAATCCTTGATTATATCCATTCTGATGTTTGGGGACCATCCCCTACTAATTCATATGGAGGATCATCATATTTTGTAACTTTTATAGATGATTTCTCTAGGAAGGTTTTGGTCTATATGTTGAAAGGAAAGGCTGATGTATTTACTGTTTTCAAGCAGTTTAGAGATTTAGTGGAAAAGAGCACTGGTAGATCCATTAAATGTTTAAGAACTGATAATGGTGGTTAATTTACTTCAATGGAATTTGAGAACTATTGCAAGGAGTTTGGGATTGATAGGCATAAAACCATTTCCTATACTCCTCGGTAGAATGGAGTTGTTGAACACATGAACAAAACTCTTCTAGAAAGAGCAAGGAGTATGCTAAGTAATGCCAACTTGCAGCAGGAACTGTGGGCAGAAGCAGTAACTACATATTTTTATCTAGTGAATCGATCACCATCAACAACAATAGAATACAAGATTCTTGAAGATGTATGGAAAGGTCACCCTTGTAATTATTCTAATCTTAAAGTTTTTGGTTGTGAAGCCTATGCTTTAATTCTGAAACATCATCGTTCTAAATTAGATCCAAAATAAAAAATGCTTATCTTTGTTGGATATGGTGATGGTATTAAGGGGTACAGGTTGTGGGATCCTACTGCCCACAAGATCACCATTAATAGAGATGTAATATTTGATGAATCATTTCTCATCAAATCAGATGTAGATGTTCAAATGAAATAGGAAGAAGCACCTAATTATCAATAGATTCAGTTTGAAACCAGTTCAAATAAAGGTGAAAGTGAACATGAACAAGTTTCTAAAGATGTTCATGAAGATTTTTCTGTAGAGGAAGACATTGTTGATGATAACAATCAACAGAATGTGGATGAACCACAAACTTCCCTAAGGAGGTCTACACGGGTCAGAAATCCTCCAAGAAGGTATGATGATTTTGTTTTGTCAGTTTCTTTTAGTACTAATGATGATGAACCTTCATGCTATCAGGAAGTTGAGAAGGTTTCTAACAGTGATAAATGGAAATAAGCAATGAAGGATGAAATAAAGGCATTAGAGAGGAATATCACATAGGACCTGGTAGAACTTCCAAGAGACAAAGAAATTGTAGGTTGAAAGTGGGTCTATAATTTGAAGAAGGGTGTTGATGATAAGGTGGATAGGTACAAAGAGGGGCTGGTTGTGAAAGGTTATTCTTAGGAAGAAGGTATTGACTTTCATGAGAATTTTTCACCACTTGTTAACTCTGTTTCAATTCAAATTGTGTTAGCATTAGTTGCATTACTTGATTTGGAGGTTGAGCAGCTAGATGTTAAGATTTCTTTCTTACATGGAGATTTGGATGAGGAAATTTGCATGGAACAAACTGAAGGATTCATTCAAAATCGTAGTAAGAAATTTGTTTGCGCTCAAGAAATCATTGTATGGTCTGAGGCAGTCGCCCAGACAATGGTACAAGAAATTTGACTCTTTCATGGTGAGCCAGAATTATATGAGTGAGTACGATCATTGTGTCTACTTTAAGAAATTGAATAATGGAATATTAATTATCTTAGTATTGTGTGTTGATGATATGATTTTAGCAATCAACAGGTTAAAGGCTCAAATGGATAGGACGTTTGAAATGAAATATCTAAGAGAAGCAAGGCAAATTTTAGGCATGGAGATATTCAGAGACAGGAGGAATGGTAAGATTTGGTTGTCATAATAGAAGTATGTGGAGAAGATACTTTTGAGGTTTGGTATGAGTGATGTGAAACCAGTTTCAGTCCCTTTGGCTTCCCATTTTAAGCTTTCTTCAAGTTTATGTCCTAGTACAAAAGAAGAAAAGGAATATATGTCTCGAATACCATATGCTAATGAAGTAGGAAGTCTAATGTATGCGATAGTTAGTACAAGGCCAGACATTTCACATGTTGTTGGGGTTGTCAGCAGGTATATGGAAAATCTAGGTAAAGAGCACTGGGCAGCAGTGAAATGGGTACTTCGGTATCTGAGGGGCACAAGTGATTATTGTATCACCTATAACAGTGGTCATGAGTTAGTCTGTGGATATGTTGATTTTGATTTTGTAGGTGATTTGTACAAGAGAAGGTTAACTTCAGGGTATGTCTACTCTTGCGGGTGCAACTATTAGTTGGATTTCAAAGCTACAAAACATTGTTTCTTTATCCACTACAAAAGAAGAATACGTAGTTGCTTCACATGCATGCAAAGAGGCAGTTTGGTTGAAAGGTTTGTTTGGTGAGTTTGGAAGGATGCAGGACAAAGTAAAGTTACTTTGTGATAGTCAAAGTGTTATTCAATTGGCTAATAATCCAGCCTATCACAGTAAAACAAAACATATACCTATCAAGTACCATTTTGTAAGACAGGTCATCGATGAAGGTGGAGTCTCTCTTGAGAAAGTGAATACAAAAGAGAAATGCGCAGACATGTTCACAAAACCAATACTGTTAGAGAAGCTACTATGGTGCTTGGCTTCTCTTGGATTGCAGAAAAGGTGATGAACAAAAGAAGGAGCAAGGTATCAGGTTAATTGTTTTCAAGGTGGAGATTGTTGAATATGCCAACGAATTTCCCAGATTCGGTAGATATGAGCAGATTTAGTGGAGCCTATTTTGTAGTAGTTTGTTCAACCAAATCTACCAATTTGGTATGAACGCACAAGTTTAGAAAATAGTTATGTAACTAATCTAATTATGTTCATTATTTATGTAAGCCTGTAGAGGCAGATGATGAGGGTGAGTGAGTTGTTGCAATCTCCATGATTTGAATAATAAGACAATTGATACCTCTACTTGATGGATGTAGCCCAATAGTTGGGTGCACCACGTAAAATCTCTATCTCTATAATCTGTGTGTGATTGTTGATTGTGTTTCTCCGCATTTGCAATTATAACAACTTCTACCTGTGGAGTTTGTCTTCCATACACATACTTTGCTACGGTTTAATTCTTGTTCTTTTCATGCTCTATGGTTTATCGTTATTTCCAAAGTTATTTTTTATCAAATGTTTTTTCTAAAAATTGGATAAACTTTGTAAATCCTCTTTTTTTATTATCATTCCACATTGATTTTTGGCATATTTTTCATTATTGATTATATGCTTTTGGTTATGATCATGTATCAAGTTCATGTTTCTTTCCCTTTGCGTGGTTTGCAGTATCTGCATATGGGTATAGTTTGATTGAATCTATATATATCGAGGATTCGTTTAAGAGTTTGTGGAACTAACCGAGAATGTGGATGGTAAAAGGTGTGTCAACTTATTTATTTACTTTAATCAAAGTCATTGGAAAGATGATTGGTGTATTGAAGGTAGGCTTCGAGGTGACGAGCAAGTCGTCAACAATGAAGCAGCCAAAATATACGATTTTATAATGTATTAAGTACATTATGACGATTTTATAATGTATTAATGTATTTTATATGAAAACTAATTATAACCCCATTTAGTAGTACACACATGTATTGAATCTCCGTTGCATCTACTTATTAGGGTTATTTTTCGCTACTTATTATGGTTTGGGTTAGGGAAAAATTAGGGTTAGGGTTAGGGAAAGATTAAGGTTTTGAGCATCAATGGACTAATAAGATAGTGACTCCAAATTAATATTCAAGTTAATAAGATAGTGACTGCAAATTAAGATTCAAATTAATAATATAGTGAAAAATTTTAGTGTTTTTCCATTAACATATATAATGTAGTATTCTAGATATAAAATAGTATTCAGAACATAAATAATTAGTGAGAAATGGCATAGAAACAATGATATAAACAAAACAATACCACAATAATACCAAAATAACACCAGAAAGACCACTTTGATTACTGAGAGCAATGTTCACTTGCCTCTTCGAGGGGGAAACCTCTAGTAGAGAAGAGATCTATTACAATAATATCCAAGACAAAACTTATCATACCCTCTATTCTTATGTATACTAAATCTATCTATCTAAAAGAACAATCTAGAGGAAGATCCTTCTAGAAGAAGAATCTTCTATTAGGTCTTCTTACATTTGACTTATTCCTCCTTATTGCTAGGCCTTATTAATGTTGACCTTTATTACATGGAAACATATTAATATACCCACTTTAGGGGTTAGGTAGGTTAGGTTCCTAACATGCCCTCCTCCTTAAAATCATCCTTGTCCTCAAGGCTTGAGATGAGGAAATTGTTGCAGAATATCAATGGGCTCCCAAGTGGCATCTGCGAGAGTTGTATATTTCCACTGGACTAACACTTCCTTGATGGTACACTGACGAAGACAACATTCTCGCTGGTCCAAAATTGCTTATGGTTGCAACTAGATGGATCCTTCTTCATCCAACTCAGGAAGGTTGGTTTGACTTTGGCACTTAGTTCCAATCACCTTTTTTAAGCAGGAGACATGAAAAATAGGATGGAGCTTAGAATGACTGGGAAAATATAACTAATAGGCCACCTGTCCAACGTGCTTGAGAAATCCATAGACCATAAAATTTGGGCATCAGTTTCTGACAATGTTTGGCCTTGAGTGAAGTTTGCTTATAAGGTTGCAGTCGAAGAAATACCTGTCTCCTTCAGCAAATTGATGTTCTGAATGACCTTGATCGGCTTGCTTCTTCATGCAATTCCAATCCATGACCAAATTATCTTTGAGGGTACAGAGAATAGCCTCATGAACTGTAAGTGTTTGGTCAATCGCCTGGACCTTCGATACAACTAGCATGTAGGAGAGAACAGAAGGTGGCTTTTGGCCACAGACTTCTTCAAAAGGAGTCATGCGAGTAGTTGTATGGTAAGAAGTGTTGTACCACCATTCAGCTAATGGTAACCATTGAGCCCATTAATTTTTCCTTTCAGAGGAAAAACACCTCAAATAAGTCTCCAAACACTTGTTGACTACTTCAATTTGACTATTATTCTGGGGATGATAGGCAGTGTTGAGATGCAACTGGGTGCCCTGTAGTCTGAACAATTCTTTCCAAAAATTGTTGGTGAAAGTGGGATCTCAATCAAAAATAATAGAATGATGTATGCCATGAAGCTTGAAGATATGATCCATGAAAATTTGAGCCACAGTGGAGGCAGTAAATGGGTGTTGAAGAGAACAGAAATGAGCATACTTGGAAAGACGATCCACAACTACCATGATGACTGAATTATTTCCTAATTTAGTTAATCCCACAATAAAATCCATAGAGATGTCCCTCCAAATAGCGGGTGGAATCGAAAGTGGTTGGAGTGTACTACGAGGTTTGATGGTTTCGTCTTTGTTGTGTTGACAAACATCACATTCGGCTAAAAAAGTGTGAACTCCCTTTTTCATACCATCCCCAAAAAAAGAACGTTTGACCCGCTCATAGGTTTTGGTAAACCTTGAATGCCCAGCTATGGGAGTAGCATGAAGCTCAGAAAGCATCGTGGATTTAAGTTGTGACTGTTTACTTAAATACAATGGCCTTTGTAGCGAAGCTCATCATTGTGCCAAGAGTACCTTGGGGAAACTGGAGAGTTGGCTTGCAATTGTTGGATCAGATGCGATATTTTAGGATCATGTAGCCATTCTTGGTGCACAACTTAGAGCCAATCTAGTACAATTAAGGAGAGGGATAAAATGAACCCCTCTTCGTCGTATTTCTGAGAAAGAGCGTCAACAACCAAATTTTATTTTCCTTTCTTGTAAATGATCTCATAATCATAACCAAAGATCTTAGTTACCCATTTTTGTTTCTCTGGGGAGGAAGTTTTTTCTTTAGAAAATACTTGAGGCTTTGATGATCTGTCTTAATTTGAAGTGTTTCCTCGGGAGATAAGGGCTCCAGATATCTATTGCATGCAGAATAGCCAATATTTCCTTTTCATAGATTGATTGGCCAAAATGGTGTTTTGACAATTGTTTGCTGGTAAATGCCAAATGTCTACCTTCCTGGATAAGGATGGCTCCAATTGCTCTGCATGAGGAATCACATTCCAGGAAAAAGGTCTTTTTGAAATTAGGAAGGGCCAAGACTGGAGTAGTACACATAGCTGCCTTCAAATCTTGAAAAGCCTGATCCACTGCTAGAGTCAAAGTGAAAGAATTATTTTTAAGGAGGGTAGTGAGAGGGGCCGCAATATTTCCATAAATCCGAAAAAACTTGCGATAATAACCCGTTAAACCCAAAAAACCACGCAATCCTTTTATAGTCTTGGGGTGAGACCAATCTTGCATTGCTTCAATCTTTTTAGAATCCACCCAGACACCAAACTTGCCAAAAATATGACCCAAGTACTCTACTTATGGGGTACCAAATGCACATTTAGAGCGTTTGAGGAAAATTTGGTGCTGAGAGAGTAGATGGAGAACTTGATCCACATGGGAAATATGGGATTGCCAAGATTTTCTATCGATGAAAATATCATCAAAGAAAACTAAGACAAAATGACGAAGAAAAGGATGAAATACATGATTCATGAGGCTTTGGAAGGTGGAGGGGGCATTACACAAGCCAAAGGGAATGACCAAAAAATCATAGTGACCCTCATGAGTGCGAAAGGAAGTCTTGGGTATGTCAGCTTCTTGCATACGTATCTGCTGGTAGCCAGAACGCAAATCAAGTTTAGTGAAGTACTAAGCACCACTCAGCTCATCCAAGAAATCATCAATGACATGAATGGGAAACTTGTCCTTGATGATGAGTTTATTGATGGCACGAAAGTCGGGACACATGCGCCAAGTACCTTCTTTCTTAAGTACCATGACCACATGGAAATAATAATGGCTAGTACTGGGGAGGTTAACACCCTCTTGGAGCAATTCCTGCACTATTTTCTCAATTTCATTCTTTGGTTCAAAAGAATGACGATAATGGAGACCATTGGGGGAAAGGCTTCCAAGAACAAGGGGAAAGGAATGATCATGAACACCATGATAAGGAGGAAGTACTTGAGGGGTGGAAAAAATAGCTTGATGTGTGGAAAGGATAGCTTGGAGGTCAGGATGCACTGAGGGTGTCTCAATGGATTGAATAGAATGGAGTTGAGAAATAATACTGGAGTGGCCTTTCTTGAGGAGATTTTCCATGAGATTGGAACTAATGATCTCAAGAGAACCAATTGTGAGACCTTGGAATTGATACCTTTGTCCCTCCTATTGGAATTTCATGGTTAATTCCTTAAAATCCATAAGAATGGGACCCAAAGTGTGTAACCATTCAACACCTAGGACAATGTCACAACCTCCCATGTCAATCGAAAATATATGAGATTTCATGTGGTAATGGTCGATTTGAAGACGATCATTTTCACAATGGCTACCACATTTCATGGACCTACCATTGGCTATCATAATTTGAAAATTATTGACAGAACGAATATAGTAACTGGTTTCATGTGCAATGAGACGATGAATAAAATTGTGGGTGCTACCACTGTCAAGAAGGATGATGACCTTCCTATTCTTAATATAGCCAATGAGCTTGAGGTTTTGTGGGGCAAAGAATCTAGTGAGGGCATGCAAGGAAATAAGTGGGTCACGAGCAATATTAGGGTTGTTAGCCTATTTATTTTCTTTAATCAAAGTTTCTAGAAAGATGATTGGTGTATTGGAGGTAGGCTTCGAGGTCACGAGCAAAGTATTTGAAAGGGAAGGAGCCAAAATATATGATTTTATAATGCATTAAATACATTATATCGATTTTATATTGTATTAAATACATTATATCGATTTTATAATGTATTAAATGTATTAATTTATTTTATATGAAAACTCATTATAGCCCCATTTAGCAGTACACACATGTATTAAATCTTCATTACGACTACTTATTAGGGTTTTTTGTCGTTGCATATTAGGGTTTGGGTTAGGGAAAAATTAGGGTTATTGATAGAGAAATATTAGGGTTTTGAGCATCAATGGACCAATAAGATAGTGATTCCAAATTAATAAGTTAATGAAAAATTTTAGTGTTTTTCCATTAACACACACACACACACACACACTTTTAAAACCCAACATTTTTCCTTCCTATGGTGCAATATTTGGAATGATATTACCTTTCATTAGTCCTAAATTTTGATGTGGATTTGAATCCTCATAGTTGGTGAGAATTTAAGAAAAGGTCAAATACATGGATATTTTTTTTTCCATAAGAAAAAAAACTTTTATATTCATAGGATAATATACATGTTACAGTCTTTCATGTCAAGCCTTTGTTGGCTTTCTCCAAGGACTATACTGTCTATACATATGACTATATCAAAATAGGCCTATCAGGGCCTTTTTAACAAGCTACTACAGTCTATTCAAACTGTCCAAAATAACATTTACAACCTTACAAAAAAGTAAAATTTCTTTAGAGACGAAACTCCATAGCTTTGGTTTATGTTCCTTCAAAAAAATCATAAAAACCGAAGGCTCATTTTTGCAGCTGTAGTGCTTCCTTTGAGAGTTCATTTTCTTTTCAATTAAGTTCCCTTAAAATGTGTTGAAATGTGAGCCATTCAAATTATCTACATGTGAGTTTTATATATCTTAGAAAAAAGGCTAATATGGGATTCTGAATATTATTAATGCCTCTTGCCCAATCTATCACCAACTTGGAGTTGCTGAAAACCTATAGCTTTGGAAAGTTCTTTTCTTTTGCAATTTCCAAGAGGATTCATAGTGCTATAAGTTCCACTATTCCTCCCTATTGTTTGTTCCACCTCGTACCACATAAATTATGTGAATATAATGATTGTGACTAATGTAAAGAACCACCCCCGCTCCACAGGTTAGGGGGTGTACTTGACTAGATCTCTCGAAGAATCCCCAAGGGATGGTGTAATCAATGGAAGGTAGGATCATTGATCAAGTTTTACTTGCCCTTATTTTTTCCTTGAATTATTCGGACTGACTGAGAGAGATTTTCGTCGTGACCTCAGGTGGCACTAACTTGTCTTTAAAAACAACACTATTCCTGGCCCACCAGATGTTGGAGATCATGATGCTCGAGAGCCCTACATACAAAGAGATGGATATGTCTTGTATCTAAGCTATGAAACAATCCTCATAGAGCCCTGGTTCCATTTGGCCTTGGCCTTTAGTTTTTCTTTTAAAATATTCACAATCTTCTCTGCATAATAACAAGAGATAAAGAGATGAGTAATTGATTCTTGATTTCCTTTGCAAAGAGGAAATCTATTAGGACCACACCATCCTCGTCTAAGACATTTTTCCCAAGTTAACAGTTTTTTTTTTAGTGCTATACAAAGTGTTAATTTTCATCTAGGAGGAGCTTTGAGTTTCCAAAGGGCTTCCACCACCATTTCGAGTGAAGCACATTGTTGTCTTCCAACTAGGATTTGTATCCCAATTTGAATGAATATGAGTTGTTCTGAGGGTTTTTGGACCAACAAAGGGAGTCTTCTGAATCTCTATCAAGGGAAATGAAATTTTATCATAAGAGGGATATATAGGATTTTCATTCATCTCGTAGAGATTTAGGGAGATCTATAGAATATGTGCTCTTCCACCCCAATCTCCCTCGGATATGACGATAACCAGTGTTTAAACCGCTCAGGAATATGGTATTTTTATTTTTGAGAAAAAGGAGTAGGGGGGGCGGGGTAGTTTGTACTTGTTTTCAGCTCCCAACCACATGTCTTCCACCAGTCTCACCTTTTCCTCATTTCCAATACGCCAAATTGTCTAGTTACCAACAAGGAGGAAGGCTTCAACAAGTGCTTTCCAAACAATTGAGCCTTTGGAAGATTTTAAAGGATCTCGAAACCATTATGAAATGCATAAGGTGGGAAAGTATTAGGAGTTCATGAATATTACCCAAAGAGAGTTTCCTAGGGTTATTATCCAAAGGTTCCTTTATGCTAGGGCTAAGGAAAAAAGACGAATATTCTTTAAACCCCATCCTCTCAATTATTTAGGTAGCACGATTAAATTCCAACTAGTCAGATGAGTACCTCCAGGAGAGTTATGTCCTGCCCACAGAAAGAAAAATCGTGTATGATGATTATGATCTAGAATTCCTTTAGGGGTCACAAATATAGATTTCCATTATATGGGAATGCTTTCTAGGACTACTTTAATTAGCACTAGTCTTCTACCTCTAGAAAGGAGTATGTTGACCGAGATGGCTATTCGAGCTTCAACTTTTCTGATTAGCGAGCTCCAATATTCTTTCATGTAATTGTATGGTTTTAAGTTGAAGCCTAGGTACATGAAACCTTTAGAAAATATATTTTCTTTGGGCAGGAAATGAGCTGGCGAAAAATACGTGGATATTAAATTTATTTTTCTTAGCATTTTTTTCAAATCATAATTTAATTTTAAAAATTTTGATGTCATGAAAACACATTTATAATTAATAAATAATTGATTTATATATTAAATATTTTTTATATTTGAAATACATTTTGAAATCTTTTGTATAAATAAAAATAATTGTGATTATTAATTAAAATCACAAAAACTAATAATTCAGTATTTAAAAAATAAATATCTATTCAATTATCAAAAATACCTTTCTTTAATGGAAAAACACTAAATATTGTGAATCTAGACTAACCAGGATCATACACGAGCTTAAACTCCACACACAACCAACTAAGAAAGAAAATGTGTTCTATATCTGATGATTAATTACAAGGAGATCGCCTTAATTTATAGGATTGAGGAGGCCCAAAAAACACCTAAGATTAGCTTGGAAATTGAGAGAATCTATGTGAGGTCAATTCACATAGTTGTCATGTGTTTAGAATATATACAATCTAAGAAAACACACCAACACCCTCCCCGTAATTGAAACATAGGGAGGAGCAAAGAAGAACAAAGATGGGTCCCAAGAACAAGGCCTAATAAGGTACCCATGTTCAAACTCTTATAACCGAAGAAAAGGATAAAAACCCATAGGAAAAATATCCTCTCCAAAAGAGAGAAAAATCCTAGTGTTGAAAATGACGTTGGAGCATAAACTGAAGAAGATCCCACAAAGATGCATTGAAAAGCAAGAGCATGAGGCATGTGGAGGTTGAAATATTCAGTCATGAAGTATGACCAAACTCTGAAGAAGAGAGCCAAGTAACCTCAAATAACATGGTTGAATTTTGAAGCGGAAGAGGATTGGTTGCAGAGGCATGATAACGGAAAAAACTAACAACCATCACATAAATTATTCAAAAAATAGGTGTTGGTGAAGAACCTAAACAAGGCTTCAAACAAAAGAAATCATCATCAACCATTAAAGGAGCAATGAGGCCTGTGGATATTGAAAAATCCTAACATGAAGTATGGTCAAAACTATAAGGAGGGCCAACTACCCCATGATGTCAATTCCATCAAAGATCCATGTAGAAATCCAAATTTCAAACTTCTCAAACAAAGAGACTGATCCTATGAAATGAGTCTTGACTCAGAAATCCTGATGACGTACTCATGTACAGTTGAAAAAAAAAATCATAAAATGAGTGTCCTTATGGATGCCAACCCATCTTGTCAGATTGCATGGGTCTCTAGTCATTGTAACCACTAAGTCAAAACAAGAATGGTGTTTGATACAAGGCTCACTCTTAAAAATAGTTGATGTCAAACAAAAACAATGAAGCATAAAAAATCACTCTAGGAATAATTGCATACTACCCCCTCATAATGTTGACCTGAGTGGAAACGATAATGGTAATGGATTTCACAATTGATGACTAAAGTATGGAGTATGAGCTAAAGGCAACAAAGATGCAAAAAAACCTAAGCAAGAAACACTCCAAAGTGGTGAGCTCTAAGAGACAACAAAACAAGGATGTACATGGAGACAAATTCTTGGTTACACTCCTAAAGCTATCTGCACGAGTGGCACAGAATCAACTACTCAAAGGTGCAGAACGAGAGGTACCATAAATATCCATCATGGACAAAAATCCTTGATACGGGTCACAACAAACAAGGCCATGTTAGGTACCCATGTACAAGGGAGGAATCAATTCTCTTAATTACCTAAACCATGAGAAAAAAAAAAGAATCTCAAAAAGGAATTAAATGTGGCATGCAACCAATTGTTGAGAAGAGAGTGGAATTCTCTTCTCAATGCCTCAAACAAGACAGAAAATGAAGGTTTATTTGAATATTTATGGAAAAAATACTACCTATAACCACCAACATACAATAAAGTGTCATACAATTATGCCATGAACCTACAAATAAAAAACACAATCTCATTCTCATAAAAATGAGAATTTTTTTGATTGGCCAAACACACAATCACAATTGGATTTGAACCCAAGATCCTCCTTTGACCACAAATACATGAATCAATCACTAGTCCATATCCACTTGACAAAAATGGAACCATAAAAATACAAACCCAGGTTCACCCAACATGTTTCTTGTAACTTAAGATAGAATAATATTAAAGAATGATTTGATGGGTAAATCTCTAGAAATAGAAAAGTTGCTCAGAAAACTCGGCTTTCATCCCACCCAAAGGTTATGCAGTCTGGCCAAAGAATATGTCAAACCTATCATTCATCCAACAATTGAAAGCCGGAAAAATCACAAGGAATACCTTTTAATTTGTTTTACGAATTAGAATATGAATTGAAATCTCTAGACAACAAAAAGGGAAGCCTCAAATGTAATGTAGACAATAATTATCCAACAGAGAACTCAAAATAGGTTGCAGTCATTGTTATCACTAAAATTTCGTCCACAATGGTTACAAGAATCCAACATCTTCAAACGGCTATTAGTTCACCCATGGACCAAAAAAGACCAAAAATGTATTTCCAAAAGGCCCAAAACTATACAATCAACAATAAAATTAGCATGCCCTAAGACTACACAAGGAGTGCACACACAATCGCCATTCAGAAATGCAGGAAAAAATGCACATGCGCACGATGCGCTACTATGGACGCAAAAACCGTTCATCCCTCAAAACGATGCATTTATGATATTGGTCGGCCTCCCACCCACTTTTGGTTCAGCCTCCAAGTCGATTTGACATCCAAATCTTAGCTGAATCTGACTGGGTGGTTGGTCAAAGACCTAAGGGTGCCCTAAATGGCCCCTTGTTCACACTAAAAGCTGGTTGAATAATGCCTCAAAGTTATGCTATAAAAAGAGGCCATGGGTGCACTACATTTTCAAGGAATTCCTTTGTATTATTATGCTGCTAATATTCGCTTGGAGGATCCTCTTTCCTCATCAAGAGCATGCTAGCACCATTTCAGTTAACCATTCATATCACCTCTAATTTGGATGTGCTTTGGATTCTCTTCACCATTTCATTTTAGTTCTTCGCTTGCAAGAAGAGCTCAATATTTGGGGGTCCAAGAGCCCTCCCTTGGAGGAATAGGGGACCCAAAGTATCCCTTTCTCTTTGGTGTTTTTTTTCCACTAATATAATCCTTTCCATTGATGGCATGAGTCTTGTTTGTTTCTTGTTCTAATGTTCTTATGCACTATAGTTTAATTGTTTTTATCCTTCTCCATTTAATTATTTTCTTATCATTTATGCTTTACACTTCTAACTCTTTCCTCTACTATTGTCTTTCCTAGTTGACCCAACTGGGCTTGTAAGCACCCTTATTTTTCTCATTTAGGTGACAAAAGAGGTGAAACATATTGGCAACTTCGTTGGGGAAAGGTATCAATTTCCTACCCCATTTGGGTTATTTTATCCCTTCTTTCTGTTTATTTAATCTACAGGTACCATAACTAGCACAAGCTGACCTGTAAAAAGTCAAATTCAAAGCTGAGTTGAGAGAATTTCGTTTGGAATTTTCTTCACGGCCGTGTGTCAGACGTGCGCAGGTTTTTCAACCCATAGGCTCGTCTTAAGTGCACGTGCACCAAAACCACTGTATTTCTCAGCGTCTTCTGTGCACCTGTGCCCATAAGTCACTTTCAGCTCACGCATTGGCACTCACAATGCCTCTGTTTATTTTAAGACCCACACACCTGTGAAGAAAAACACACATTGTAATCTTTTCATGATTTGGGGAAGGCCCATAGCCTTCTTAAAATTGATTCCATGCATATTGTAATATGCACCACACTTATATTCCATCTCCATATAAAGGGATTAGTCAAAACATAGCCACTTAGGGGGTTAAAATCATTATTTCCTCTTTTGCTTTCATTTTGCCACATGGATGGCTTGCTTTGACTAAAAGTGTAAGTTGGAATCATCTTTAGATCACATATAAAACTTGCATTGGGACCAGAAATTGGATATCAATCCTTGAGTATGCTCTTCTCTCGTTCCCTAAAGTGATCTTGAGAATCAAAAAGAGATTGAGGGAAAATTTCATCTCCCTTAAAAAGACAAAATATTTAGGAGAGGACAACAACCCCCTCGGGACTCCTCTTAGTTTATTTTTTCAAACACATCTTAAG
>JZKD02S1629220.1:49658-68537 GCA_000966675.3 Picea glauca
CCCCTGTAAGTGCTATTGTCTTAGTATCATCTTTTCTTGGCTCCACTTTGCTTGGGTCCACTTCCCAAGGTCCAACATCCCCACACTCTCCTTTACACGAAAGCAGGGGGCCAACTTCTTCTCAAGGGAGGAGTACAAACCCACCTCCTCCCTCTCAAGGGTCAGGTACACAAAACACTCACACCATGGCCAGAACTAATCCTCCGCCACCACCTCATATGCCATACTTGGATTCCCTAAAAATATCAGATCTAACTAAACTCACCAATGATCCTATATTGCACAACCCCACATGGCCTGCAATACCTACCAAACTACCTTCAGACATCCCCAAGTTTGAAGGAAAACCGGGAGACGATCCCGCCAACCATATCATGACCTTTCACTTATGGTGCTCTTCAAACAGCATCATGGATGATTCTGACCAATTAAGTTTATTTCAACGTACACTCACTAGCCCATCAGTTAAGTGGTATGTAAAAGAAAAATCTGGATCCCATGTGACCTTTGAGTCCCTGGCCAAAGATTTCTTGACCTTTTTTCAACTACCAATTCATCATGACAATGGCCTCGAACTACTCTTAGAATTTAAACAAACCTCTGCCATGCACATCGTTGACCACATTCACGAATGGCGTCGGCAACGTAGTCTTGAAAAAGATGAAGCTACTCCACAACAATGTCTCAATTGGTTCCTCAAATAACTTTTTTCCCTCCTAGCCAAAGACGTAGCCGCCACCTTCCCCCAGTCTGAAGAAGAAGCCATTAGCAAGGCCCAACAGTTTGAACTCATTTACTCATAGTCAGGGTACTTGTATACGGTCCTACCTGACACCCCGAGACTTGTGCCATTCAGCCAGGACAAACCTGGGATGTCTCACTCAGTGGATGGATTGATTAGTACCACTACACACCAAAATTCACATCACCAAAAATCACCAATGTATGGCACACCTCAATATCCAATAGCATATGGTGGACCCCCTTATTATAATCCTCCCCCTTATCCACAACCATACCCCTTAACCTTTCCCCCACCCACCAGTGGACCACCGCCAACACCCACAATACACCTCGCAGTCCAAACTAGTTCCGGTACCCCCTCTACCTCTGCTTACACCCTAAACACTAGTGAAAGCGTCAGGCCTTCCTACACATCCTA
This sequence comes from Picea glauca, assembly GCA_000966675.3. Taxonomy (NCBI): domain Eukaryota; kingdom Viridiplantae; phylum Streptophyta; class Pinopsida; order Pinales; family Pinaceae; genus Picea; species Picea glauca. The sequence continues at coordinate 50,821 of JZKD02S1629220.1, forward strand.
CAGATCATTACCACAGAATAATCAGTACTTTCCTTTCCCTGGCCCCCCCAGCCCATTCCTTCCCTACACAAAAAACCAAATGCTAGGGTTAATTTTGTTCAACCCTCTCCCGTTCAGCAGTATCAAAATTTTGAATAGTTGAATAGGGATAATCCATCCCATCAGTCAAACAATGCCTGGAAGAAAGGAAAAAATCGAAACAATAATAATCCCGTACCAGGAGAAAATCAGAACCAACCTGCCAGAGGTAACCAACACCAGGGGAACCATAACCCCCAAGAGAGTAATAACAACAAAAGTCAAGGGAAGAACAACAACAATATTCAAACAAACTTCCCTTGTGCCATTTGTGGTGAATATGGCCATTATACTCACTATTTCCCCCAAATAGCTAACTTTAAATGGATGAAAGACTCTGGAAATAGATCACATCCCCCAGTATCGCCTGCCCCCAGCAGGCCCCACAACAATATGTGCAACATCCACCCCTAGTCGTGTTGCAAAACCATATATCACATCAAGGGGTGATGAACACCCAATAAGAGATGCAACCTGCCCTATCCCAGGGAGGACCATATCACAACCCGGGCACTTCTGTAGATCGAACTATCCTCCTCACTAGTGAGAAATAAATCCTTCTACAAATGTGCGGTCGTTAATACAGCACACCCTATGACCCTACTCCCACTACTTCAGAGGCCACCACAGTCACGACTAGCCCACCTTTGATGATTCCATGCCCTAATACTGAAACACCTCTTCGCATCCCTCGCATCCCGTTACGCAGGAATGTCCACAACCCTCAAGCTAGGGAAACCCACAATTATAGTCTAGTCGATGACTTGGCATAATCCTCCGCTGCCATGTTAGTCTTAGAAGTTCTTAAAACCTATCCTACTCAACGAAAATCATTACTTTTCACCCTGGGGGTAGTCGACCCTACTGATACTCGACTCATCACATTTGATCTCAACAGTGGAGAACCCCATCTCCCCTCTCTTGTCACTTTTCAAATATCGTTTAAAATCTAGAATATCACAGTCCACCACTGCATTATCGATGAAGGAGCATCCACTTGCATCATGTCCAAAACCATATGGCAGAAACTTGGCTCTCCAGAGCTGATACCCTTCGCCATTTATCTGAGGGCTTACGACAGACGACCCTCGTCTCCCGAGGGGCTCTTCCAAAATGTCCCCGTCGAACTCGGGGGAAAAACCATCCTTATAGAAATTGAGGATATCGATGCCCCACTTGACTATAACATTTTGTTTGGTCGCAGCTACATGTATGCCTTGAAGGCAGTCGCCTCTTCCGTGTTCCAAACCATGATGTTTCCCCTTAACGGAAATATCATTACCATCAATTAGCTATCACATTATGAGCCTAACCCTTCATCCAAAATCGACAACATCCTCCCTTTTTTCCACACTAATCCAGATGCCTATCCACTCATCGAGATGGGCCCCATAATTTTTAAGGACCCATCCTTGCTAGGGACATACAATGGAGCACCACTTCTCATCCACCCCTCAACACACGTATGTGTCGTTTCCAATAACAGAATGACAACTGAAGTTAATCTCCCTCCCATCGAGGCCTCTTTCACCCCTGACGTCCCACTAGTCGCGAAATACCTCCCTCGGGAATCTCCTGGAACTTATTTAGCTCTACCCATCCCTGATCTTCCCCTCCCCCAGGGCCATATCTCGGTTTGGGAAACAGTCCCCCAAGCCATTACCCAAATCCTTTTCTTCTACCCCCCACCAGGTGTACAAGCTTTCTAGGTAGCCACAACGCTCACCCTCCCTAACATGGTGTTGGAAATCCCAGTATGGTATCTACATCTTCCTGAGATGGTCCCTCAACCATCCCTCCCTCCCCAAACAGAAGGAATCTCGATGTACATTCCCATACTTACCCTCACCATCCCACCCACACTCCCACTCACCAGTGCCCATTCTATAGCTAGGGGCAGATGGAAAAATAAAGAGCCCATTGCTCCACTTCGCCCACATGTCCAACTTCCTTGCATGCTATTCGAGAAAGAAGGACACCCCACCAATAAATGCCCATCTCTACCTAAGCTACGCAATCTAATTCAACTCCCTCGAGCACCGCCACCACTTGTTGCTTCATCCAGTAATGTCGCTATCTCCCCTAACATAAATAGCAAAGGATTGTGAACCAAATTTGCATGTTCCATCTGTTCATAATATGGCCATTACACACACCATTTTCTAGTGTTACCTCAATTCCAACAGACGCTAACAGTCGTACGCCAGATATTTCAGCAAGAACCCAACCCAACACATGTCACCGACATCCATTATGTCACGACCTCAGTCAATGAATATATGGGATGTCCCTGCTCTCTATGCAAATCACTTGATCATTTCACATATTAATGTCCTATGATCATTGAATACAAGCGTCACCAACTGGCCCTAATTCAATATCCTACACCCCCCCTCCAGCAAGACCAATGAGTACCCCTACCCCATCACTTGATGTGGTTCATATATTCTCGCTAGAACATGAGGCGCTCCCTACTCCCTCATGGTTTCTAAATGATTTATATGAGGATCTTCCCCCAAATTCCCCCAATTCTCCAATTCATTTCCCCATAGAAATTCTACGCCCGACTACCATTTTCAACCCACCATATCTCGATATTTGGCTTATGTCGATCGAACCATCGCAACCTCCTTGCGATACCCCCTCTACATCGTCACCACCAGAAAACAACCCCATGTTGACCGTCACCAAAGTTACTCCTCTCGATCCCCTATGTTTTCGACAGTTTCAATGCGACGAAGACATCCTTGAAGAGTTAACTAAACCCGATTGCCTATGGGACGTGCTCCACCACAGAGCACTTTTTCCTTCACAGGAAGACTTTGCGCCTCCCAACCCAAACCCCATATACACAGTCGAAACCAAATATTTTCTCCCAATGGGGTATATATATTGGTTCAATAACCCTATCCCTTCCCCTGATGCTTTTGAAGAAGGCAATATGGCCAATATTTCCCCCACCATCAAAATCGACATTTCCATCAAATCTGGGGTCATAGAGGAAATCAACATTGGCACCACATTCTCTCTTGAAAAAACCACCACCTACAAATCTCTCTTCCAGGAATACCGGGACATTTTTGCCTGGTCATACATAGAGATGCCTAGCCTTGGCCCCTCTATTGTTGAACATCGTATAGACACCTAGCCTGATATCACACCTATCTGTAAAAAAAAAATCCGTTACACCCATCCAAAGCAGCGACCATCAAGGCCAAAATTGACAAATTATGTGTTGTAGGGTTCATCTACCCCATTGCATATGCGTCATGGGTCTCTAACCCCGTCCCTGTCAACAAAAAATAGGGCACTATCCGCGTCTATACAGACTTCCACGATCTCAATCATGCCCATCCCAAAGACAACTTTCCAACACCCTTTATCGACCAAATTATCGATGATTGCACTATTCATGAGGCTTTTTCCTTCATGGACGGTTTCTCTAACTACAACCAAATTCAAATTCACCCAGCCAATCAATACAAAACTACATTCACTACCCCTCGGGGCACTTTTGCATATCGTGTCAAGCCTTTTGGTCTCAAGAACATAGGAGCCACTTTCCATCATGCCATGACATACATTTTTCATGATCTAGCTCAAATCATTCTCACCTACTTGGACGATCTCACCACTTGCTCCAAAAAATGCACTCAACACATGAATGACTTACGCATTGTATTCCACAGGTGTCGTCAGTACAATATCCGATTGAATCCCCTCAAGTGCGTATTTTGCGTCACTGTTGGACGCCTCCTTAGATTCATCGTCTCCCAACACGGCATCACAGTCGACCCCCTCAAGGTCCAAGCCATCACGGAAATTCCCCCACCACGAGATTTAAGCCAATTGCAGAGCCTACAAGGCAAAGCTAACTTTTTACACCGCTTTGTCCCCGATTACGCCACTCAGGCACATGGTTTATTTCACCTCTTACGTCATGATATCCCATTCCAATGGGATGAACATGCCCAAAACGATTTTGATGATCTCAAAATGGCCCTCTCCAACGCTCCTTTAATTATCCCACCCGACTATAACCACGACTACATCCTCTATATCTCGGTCTCAACCATCTCAGTAGAAGGAGTTCTTGTCCAACTAGGGGACGATGATCATGAGCATGTAATTTACTACATTAGTAAAAATCTTTCAGGGACACCCTTGAAATACAAACATGAAGAGAAATTGGCCCTTGTAGTTGTCCTCGCAATCCAAAAATTGCACCATTACATCTTGCTTCAAACTACCAAAGTCGTAGCAGATTCCAACCCCATGCAATACATGCTCAGTCGCTGGCAAATTAATGGTAAATTTTCCCAATGGATCGTCATCCTTCAGGAGTACGACCTTGAATTTTCAACACCCAAGAGAAAGAAATCCCTCTCCCTCGCTGAATTCATCACGACATTTCCCTTCGATACCACCCATACCCCCATCAATTTCGACTTCCCCGACGAACATCTTTTTTACATCTCCTCGGATGACCCTTGGTACAACAATCTTCTCGTCTACCTCCGAACACAGAAATTTGGAAACCAACTCACTCGAGACAATCGTCGATGTATTCGTCACCAGTCTCCCCGCTACCTACTTATCGGTGATATCTTATATCGGCGAGGGGTCGACATTGTACTCCATCGATGTTTCATTATCGACAAGGCCGATCGAGTCTTGAACGACTTCCACAGTGACGCTTGTGGGGGGTCACCTCTCCAGGATGTCCACCGCTCAAAAAATCATTCGCACCAGTTATTTTTGGCCTACATTGTTTCATGATTTCATCCACGCTGTGAAATGATGTGACAAATGTCAACTTTATGCCAACAAAGCAAGAGCACCACCTACTCTTCTATACTCAGTCATTACTACTGGACCCTTTTTCAAATGGGGCATAGACTTCATTTCTTGCAACCCTCATCAAGAAATGGACACAAATACATCATTATCGCAGTCGATTACTTCACTAAGTGGGCTGAAGTTATGCCTACATTTAACAACACCGCTGACACTGCAAAATGCTTCTTTTTCAACCACGTCATCTCCCTCTTTGGAGTCCCACTACAGCTAGTCTTCGATCACGGGAAACGCTTCGAGAATGAGATCTTTGTTGAACTCTCTTCTCAGTTAGGATTCTCCCATGAGTTTTCCTCTTCATACTACCCTCAGTCCAATGGACAGGTAGAGGTGGTCAACAAGGTCCTCAAAATCGTGTTGCAGCTCACGGTTAACAAACATAATACCAATTGGCATCATATGTTATTTTCCGCACTATGGGCTTATCGCATGATAGTTAAAACTGCCACTAGTTTCACACCATTTCATCTAGTCCATGGGGTTGAGGCCACTCTTTCCATCAAGTGCGAAATTCCCACCTTACGAACTTCTATTGAGCTATTACCCAACACTACTCCAATGGAGAAACATTTTCTAAACTTAGAGTCCCTAGATGAGGATTGTCGATCTTCATTACAGAACAATGAGGCAGCCAAAAAATGGTCAAAGGCCACCTTTGATCGCCATGTCAACGTTCGCTCATTTAATAACAACAACCTCGTCCTTGCTTAGGATATCACTCATGACACCCTCGACCATGGAAAATTTGAGTCACTTTGGCATGGACCTTACATCATCCAACATTTCCTCACTAAAGGTGCATACATTATGGCCTCTCCCAAAGGCCACCCTCTCAAAGAACCTATCAACGGGTTTTACTTAAAGAAATTTTACGCCTAAGTGTAGCCATTCTACGTTAGGCTTTTCTTTTTCGTACGCTTTTTTTAGAGTTTTTAATCTTCTTTCCACACACCTTGCGTCTAATTTACCATTTGTGTTATTGACAGATGCCTCCTCCATCGGCCTACCACATAGGTTACGCTGACAGAGCTAGCCGTTGGACTCAGAATCTCACTTCAGCCCCTTGGGCCATCTATTCCCCCTCACATGAACTGCTCCACTCCAGTGGCATATGTTTGGGCTCCGCAACCAACAACCAAGAAGAATACATCGCCATCATTGGTATCCTCGCCAAGGCTAGCCACCATCATATTCGTCACCTTAGCATCTTACTAGATTCCCAACTTGTCATCCTTCAGCTCAACAATGTGTATCATGTCCACGATCCTCACCTCTTTTGCAAATACCTGCAAGTTAGACTTTTATCTCGACATTTTGATTCCATTACATTTACACATATTCCAAGACAACTCAATCAAATAGTAGATAACATGGCTAACCAAGTGTTAGATTGGCATTTATCACATCAATCTACCAGTATGCATACACCAAACATCAATAATCTGCCACAGCATATAAATTAGACGTCAACAAAAAACATAAAACACATGTGAACATCACAAAGATCCCAAAATTTATGTGTGTGTGTGTGTGTGTGTATATATATATATATATATATATATCTCAAATGTGCCATCAAAATGTTTACAAAACTGGCGTCACCACACCAAGTAGGCTCGTAGGCCTATATAAATACTAAAAAATACAAATGGGAAACTGCCCAGTCATCTCCTCACTTGCTACTTTTTCTCTCCGAACCACGGTCCTCCACACCAACCAAACACCCACGCACTTCTCCAGGACTCCCTCGTCCTAGATCCATGACCACATGCCCTCGGGCACTCCCTGCAGCACCGCCTCCAAGCGACGATGAATATCCCTGAACTCTCCCCTAGCCTCCGTCGGAGGAGAATGTGAAGGCCCTACCCCAGGGTCATCAAATTGGTGCCTCTAGATTTCTCTCTCCCCCTCAGCCGACCTCGCACTACCCTCATCCTGTCGTCGTCTCTCCCTAGCTCGTGGCTCTCTCTGTGGCGGTCTCAATGGCACCCTGACTAGCTCAACCTCTCGACCGCATGGTCCCACATCTACACACAAAGAAAACAAATGATACCATCAACATCCATCCATACATCAAACTATATATGCTATACTATATAACTATCAAATCATCAAAGAAAATACATCCACATACCTCTTCGGTCAAACACCTCACCAGGGTGAAGCACCATCTCTGGGTCCTCCCAGAAGTCTACCCCACCGTATGGGTACTGGAAAATAATATATGGCATCTGATGCCACACTTGTGCAATCTTGGGCGTAAAATAGTGCCCCCCCTCCCCACCACCGTGGCGAACCAAGATCGCCCCCCACCGCCTCAGTCGCCACTCTTGCACCCTCAGCACGCCCAAAATTACTCTAGGGAGTAGCATTGACACCCTCTCTAAAATCCACACCACCAAGATAGACCCAAAGGTGAACTCCCCTAAGTCTGTAGCACGACACCTGTCAAGCTGCTTTACCATCTTGGTGTGCAGCATCATGCCCTAGGTGAAATGATCACCGACTAGTGCCCTCTGCATCACCCTCAGATGACCCCCACTAATCCTTTGAGTTGTGAGAGACTTGTATACTCTCACCACCATTGCTTCCATGCAACGATGTAAAAGGGAATCCATTGTCCCAATGCTAATCACATAACCCAACATGAAGTTCTCCCCTAGACAATACCTCCAGGATAGGGTAACAAACTGCCCATCCCCGGGTAGCACGGGATCCATTGGTAATGTGTTTCCTTGAAACTAGAGCCCAGTCAGAAAGTATATATCCTCCACCATCGTAAAGGCCAGCTCCTCACCCCGCACACTGAAGCAATGTCGATCTGGATCCCACATCCCAATCAAGAACTGCAGTAAAAACTCATGGCCCTGTATCAGGGGGCACTCAAAGAACTTCAACAGCCCGTAAGCTGCCAAAGTATCAAGAACCATCGGCTCCTCATTGGTCACTGCCTCCCTCAGGCGTGACAAATCCCTCTCCCTCCAATGAATCAGCATCATCAAACATGGTCACCTGCATCCACATATACAGTACTCGATCAGCAATCATAACCCATAAAAACATCTGAAAATATCCAAAAAGTCAAATATTTACACTTTTCAGCTTTGCCTCAAAGGCGCGATTGTTTTTCCCCACATGTGTGCACATATGTGCACCTGTTTATCCCACAGTCACCCACTCAGGCGCACCTGTCGGTGATATAGGGGCACACACATGCACCCCTATCACATAAACAGACATGCCTTTGGGCACGAGTGTTGGTCACACAGTTGCGCACACATGCATGACTACTAAGAACACAGTTGTGCATGCTTGCGTAGCTGTGATCTGCACAGGTGCGCACCCCATGCACGCCTATTTTCCTCCCTTGATTTCCCCTGTGCACGGTTGTCCAAGATACAGTCATGCACTCATGCACGAACATCCTTTGATTGCCTGCGCACTAGGGGGGCCACACTCACTAAAACCCCCTGTACGACCCTCGTATAACCCTGCCCAAAAAAACAAAACCCTAAGTCCTATGCAGGAGGATAGGAAAACTAACCTGAAACTCATGGATCCTAGAATGACTGCCTCGATCACCCAGAATCTTCAAATCTCCTCTCCAATAGCTCGTCCACTCACTAAGACAACAAGTACAAATGAGGTGGCATTGTGGGCCCTACAACTATATATAATCCTTTTTTCCAACATTCCAGACTCAATTCTGGGAGCTCTGAACGTCCGTTTTTCGATCCTTCTTCAACCACGAGACCCAAATCCAGTCACCTACACAATCATATTCCCCGGGCCACTTTCCATCCTCCACCCCTGGGGATCATTTTTTATCATACCCACACTCAAGTATGCGTGCTCACATTCACTTCTTATTGAATAACTATTATATGTTCTTTATCTTCAGATATTGTTCACATCGAGTATTTGGTTTTCATGTGTGCAGGTACTTGGTCATCCTCCATCCGTGCTACCCCTTCAATTATATCATCGATACTGGCATGTAGTCATTCCCTCTGAATATCATTTGCATCTCCAATAACACCCTCTGACATTTACCTTTAGGGTCCATATCTCCGGCTCTGCAGTGTTGTCACCTCCACTTCATTTGGTGCTGTCACCTGGTAGCACTCTTCCCCACATGAGTTGTCCCATTCATAGTCCCCCTTGGCACTTTGACACTCATGTTATTTTCACCCTCTAGGGCTGGGAGTCCCATTAGTCTTTTTCATTTTTTTAGATTCATCAGCATACTCCTTTTCTCCATTTTGCTAACCTACCCAATGGACTCCCAGGATATCCCATCATGGTTCTCTCTTGACTGCACTTCCACAGTAGCATTCACCATCCATTTCCTCCACACTCAATTTTCCCATCTGTAGATTGTCCTCCGTTTCACTTCCCTAATACAAAAACACACCTATGGGGCCCCCACCCTCCAGCTGTTTGCCAAGCAACTTGCACCATCATAGGCAAATCCATCTTACACTGGGGCACCCATTTCTGCATCTACGTAGTTATCCCAAATTATTTTTTATTCTTTTGGTAATTGTATAAAGCCTTTGTTTCTAGCATTTTACATAGCTTTTTGTCGTCACGTTCGGCGACCTTCTTCCTTTTTGGAAAAGAAACCTATGTCACCCTTGGTTGGGGCATCCATTATCTTCTACTCCCGTTGATATCATCCATAAACCCCGAGTATATCACCATATTTGTACCCATGATATATGAGTTTATCCACCTTGTCATGCATCTGGCACCATCTAACCCACACCTAGTCATCCCCCTGATACTAGGTCCAGTTTTACAGTTACTACCACACCCCCTTTTTATCCCCAACCAAGGGCAGTCTTGAGTATCACCACTCTCTGACTTCGTCCATGTTACTCACCAATTCTTTATCTCATCCAGATGATTTCATGAAGCCCTCCACTTCTTGGAGTCACGTCTCCCTTTCTGTCAACATCAACACAATTTCCAGACAGACGAAAATATCTTGACTCTCATTACCTTCACAATGAGGAGTCTTGGACAACACAGAGAGAAACATCATTGCTTTCTGTTTTCATTGACCCCCATGACATTCGACTTCAACACTTTCTCATGTTGCGGTGGGTCTTACTTTGAGACTATCGCGGTTGTTTTTATATTTTCCGAAGACCTCTGAACATTGTTAGGCCATCAATGCTTGCGAATCATCGACACTTCTTATAGGTGTCATCACCTATTTTTAGAGTTTTTTCACCATCATAATTGTCCTATGTTATTATCAACCCACCCTCGAGAGTGCTGCCATCATCTCCACCAACACACAACTTCAGTTACTGTATTACACCTTTTTGAGTTAGATGACACGAGCATGGGGCATGCCTGCCTTGTTTGTACACAGTTTTATTTTTATTTATTTATTATTATTATTTTTTACGCCTTGTGAAAGTTTTGGGTCCTACAGGTTCCCCTCTCCCTCCAATGGATCGCTCTTGACACTCTCCGCATTGCTCTTTCTTACAATGGTACTCTCAGTAGAAGAAACATTGATGTTTTTTTACTATACGTATGCTCCTAACCTCATACATCAGGGGGAATCTGTTATCACTGAAATTTCATCCGCAAATGGTTACAAGAATCCATCATCTTCAAACAACTATTAGTTCACCCATGGACCAAAAATGACCAAAAATGCATTTCCAAAAGGCCCAAAACTATACAATCAGCAATAAAATCAGCATGCGCTAAGACTACACAAGGAGCGTGCACACATGCACCATTCAAAAATGTAGGCAAAAGCGCACATCCAATCTAAAGGTGATATGAATCCAAAGAACATCCGATCATAGATCTATGTCCCAGCTAAGGTTGCAGACATCTGAGTCCTGCAACCACCCCTATCTCTACCTCGGGTGAGACTTCATTTTATTCGCAGGTGTTTTCGAAAGGGCTGGTAGTTAGGGTTTTATTGGTGCATTGTTGTAGCATTGAACCCTAGGCCTGCCCCTGCGCCAACAAATGGTTCCATTGTCGGGACTAGAAATTGTGATTGCTGGGAACTGAGGAAGAATAAGCTCTGTGCGAAGATCTAACTTGATGATGTGATTGTTGGGAATGGACGAAAATAAAAGAAAGATGTGTGTGTAGATCTGTTGCTTGACTTGCGAAGCTCTCTGCTAAGGAAGGAGGTATATCTGAAGAAAAGAGGTAAGATCTAAATGCTTTGTGCTCTGATAGAGGTAAGAATAGTGAAAAATTTTAGATCTGGAAGCTTTGTGCTCTGTTGAAAGTAAGATTAGTTGAAATTTTTGTTTTGAAAGTATGGATCTAGGTATGTTTGATAAATTTTATCCTAGCCTGAAAACTAGGGCACAACTAGAAGAAACAATATTTGATATGAGTAGATCTAATAAGAATAGTGAACGATATGTTATTCCTATGCACAGAAAGAATTTTTGGACTAACAAATGGATGCAAGATCCTAGAAAGAATTTTTTGCAGGTTAGCTACCATGATCCTAGTGCGCAGTACATAAAAGGATGGGGATCATTTAAGAGAAAGAGAAGATTAACTCTTTGTTATAGTTGCAGAAGATTGGGACATCTTGCTAAGGAATGCGCTGGTACAAGACCTAGTTGTCTTTGTTGCAAAGCTATGGATCATGAAGTTCTAGATTTCCCTAGAATTATTGCTAAACTTGAAAGAATGAATATGAGACAAGAAAACCATGAGAAAGGTCAAGACACTAAGACCATGGTAGAACCCCAGAAAGAATCAGAGGATGTATTGTTACAAATGAAAGAAACCCTGAATGACCATCGAAATATCAACTTATCAAAGATCTTCAAAGAAAAAGAGTGCATAGAAGAAAGAATAGGACACTTTGACATTGACTGTGTTCTAGATGAAGAAACACAGGTGAATATTATGACCGAAAGAACTTGGGAAACTTTAGGAAATATTGCTATGATTCCTTCATTAGGAGGAATAAGATTATTTAGAGGAAAGTTGATAACCCTATGTGTAAGACTTACCCAAATATCTATGAGTTCTCATGGAACTTCGACAGAGGAAGAGTTTGAGGTTGTTAAATTTATTGAGAACAATGCCCCATTTGTCATATTACTAGGAAAACCTTGGATTGAAAGGGATTAGGCCAGGAGAAAAGAAGAATAAGTCTTAGAGAAGAAGAAGCAAGAATTAAAAGATTTCATGACTAGGAGGATCGCACACTTGATTGAAGAACAAGAGAACAGATCGAAGCTATTTAGAACCAAAAACTTGGATGTCAAAGTTGAAATAACACGAGAAGACTCATAGAAGACTAGAGCACCTACCCGAGATAGAGAAGAAGTATTTCCCTTGAATCCTAGGAAAGAATCTCAACAGCACAAAGTTTCTATGCCAAGAGGAGATAAGAATAAGAATGGAAAGAGGAATACCGAGACGAAGCTCACTGGAAATAAGGCTAGATAACTAAGTAAGAAGAGATCAAATATCGAAAAGTTACAGAAGGTTCCAGAGGGAACTTCGCAGAAGGAAAATTTACAAAACTAGAACTTTGTCGGGATAGCAGAACAGTGCCACATGGCACTCCGCCATGGTGAAGAAATATAGTCGTTGGAAACAGTATAACCATTAGACTGATGCCCCGAATGGGTAGAATGACATCTATGGTCAGAAATCATGCCATCAGACCGTTGGGACTGCGCCGTAATGGAAAGAACCGAGTTAATGAAGGCTTCTCGCTCGTTGGAGAGATCCGTTGCCTAGTTATCTACTTATTTCATCTAATCTTGTAGATCAGTTTATTTTGCACAGTGATCATCGATCTATCACCATACATCCCGTTGCATTGAGTAGTTACTCTTCAAACCTAAGATATTCAAATACGAGCATGTATGTCTGAAGAACTTAGCGCAGTCGAAGAGTCTATGAAGGAGGTACTCATTGATTGACTAAAAGGGTAATGTCTGAAAGGGTAATGTCTGTGGGTGTACAAGAATCATCAACGAGAGGAGTGCAAGCCTCTTCATCAACTACTCGCAGATCCGGACCATCCCGAGTCATTACAGAAAAGAGAACCAAGCACAGAGATGACCTAGAAAATGTGAAGCTAATCCTGACCATATTACCCGACTACATCCCACCTCTGGCCGACGCAGTGAGTCATGATAGTGTGCCAAGAGATTTTGATTACACCATGGTTACTATGTACCTCCTGAAGGGGATACGCACTATTAGAGTGCAACAGGACAAGATCCCAATGTTGAAGTTTAATGACTTCAACCTAGGAGACCGCAAGAATCATAGTATGCTCACCCCATATAAATACTTGACCAGGATGAAGGGGAAGAACTCAAAAATAATCCCCCATCCATGGACAATGAACCTCACGCAGTCCACCTTGTTGAATGTAATGAAAATCCCACACTTTGGAAGGCACCAAGAGGTTAATGCCTATGTTAAGCTCCTTCTCTCATGTTACCATGGTGGCTACTTATGGCTATACCGACGTATCATAGTCGATCCGACACTGATCCATAGGATCACTAGATTAAGTATGCAAGGAACCGACCCATAGGACTTCTATCCAAGGAAGCCACAGATCACACATTAGCATAGAATATCAAGGATACTTTGGCGATGTTGAGAAGGGGATGTCAGGATACAAGGTAGATTCCATCCAAAATGGTGTAGTGTGCCTAGCATGTCAATTAATTGCAGGAAATCTAGTAAGGAAGAACAAACCCATGTAGTTCACAGGGTTTGTTGTTGACCTTGCAAGGAAATGCGTGGAAGGCCTACCGATGAACTGAGCGAAGTACCTAGTTAATCAGTTGGAATTAGACTGTCACGAAGCATGGTATTAGGGTTATGAGTTCCACTTTAGCTAGCTCTTGATCCTCATCATGTTTATTTCTTGGGAGATGGCGAAAGGTGCGACCTTCCCGGACATTGAGCTGCTCGAACCACTTGCTGCGAAGTTCACCACACTCTGGTACTCGAGCGATATGGGAAAATAGTGGCAGTCGAACGCAGTCTTTCACACATATTATCTCCAACTGAAGAGGGCTATCGAAGTTGAACCTCGCATGATGCCAAACATCCTACAATGGTTCCGACCCCTCATGAAGTTTCGCACAAATTGGCACTTCATCTATATCACTGTGTGAGAAGATGAGCATAAGGAGAAGCTTCAGTCATACTACAAGCTCACAGAAGAGGACCTCGAGGAGATAACTAAGGAATGGTCAGCAGACCTCCTTATCCCCGCTAATCCTGCGGAGAATTTTGACCCTGAACTTGACAGCTCGGAGGCCACTCACAAAGAACATGACACACCTAGAACCAGCAGAAGGAAGAAGACCACAGAAGTCCAAGACTTAAGCAGCGCATCAGAAAAACCTTCTTTAGTATCACCTGGCTGAGGGGTTGATGACAAAGTAGAAGAGATAAATGGCAAAGAAGATGAGTAGAATAAAGGTGAAGTAACACTGCCTAGAGATGAGGTTGATACTTGGAAGAAGAGGAAGGTTCCCCCCCCAAAACCCTGTTCCTGAAATAAATCCAGAACAACCTTGACCAAGACGCAAACTGTGCTCACTGTCAATGACTTTGACTTCATCATCGTAGTTGTAAATGATGCCTCATCGGAAATATTTCATAAACATGTACGACATAATCGAGGTTGAGCTCCAAGGGGTACAACTAGCCCTTCAGTCCAGTCACGCAATGTCCACTACGCCCCTGCCTTCGGAAGAACTAGAGTTAGGAGATGATCCAGCCCAACTCTGTTGACTAGTTGATGCGACCAAAGCTCACCTTCATCGCGCACAGGAAGAAATAGAACAAGCTAGCCTGGCCTTGAAGTAAGTACAAGAAGTAGTCATAGAACAACGCCGAGCTGCGGAGCAGGAGAAGGTCACTCTCCAGACAAATTTTGAAGAGGAGAAAGCATAGATTCAGCAAGAAAAAGAATAGTTGCTCGCAAAACAACTCGAAGTGAAAGAAGCAGTCATCAGAGAACTTCGCTCTGTGACAGGATTAGAGAGAAAGGCATAATACCAAGTCTAGCATCAAGTAGAGAAGCTTGTAGAATCTATCCAGTAGCTACAACAAAGAATACTAGAATTAGAGCTCTGCACAGTGCCTGACACCTCGCAGGATGTGAGGGATCAAAGAGATGCAACTGCTCGAAGCACAGTTGAGAGAATAAAGGCCCTTGCCATGAAATGTAAAAAACTAAGTGATCACAGTGCCCATACTTATGAGTGACTCAATGAAAATCTAGAACTGAAGGCACTGGAGTCACAACTCCAGGAGGCAAAGCAACAAGGAGAAACAATACAAGCGCAGTTGAAGCCCCTATCAGCTGTTGAAAGATTGAAGTGATCCCAAGAGAAGCACACTGCTCAACAACAGTTCCACGCCATTTAGAGTAGTCATGGAAGTGACTCAAAGGCTCCAACCTATACAATATGAGGCTTTCCAACTGTTCTCAGAGATCGAAGGCCGAGGAGAAGAACTAGAGAAATTTGTCACTGCAACTGAACAACGCTTAGAGGGACCTTTCAATGAAGTTGTTATCCAAGATTTCGTTGAGAAGGAGGCGATAGCACAACAATAAGTTGAAGCATCTCGAGCCAAGCTCAAGGATTTTGAGGCAGAATTACCCAGATCAAAGTGACTTGGGAGGAGTCACAGGTGAGTGTTGGGGGCATGTTGGCCCTTGACCAAGTTTTGAGGATCCTTGGTCATGTTTGACCTATTTTTGGGACTTCAATAGGCTGTCAAAGGTGGAGCACAGGACAAAGGGGAGATCGTGGGATCTCGGCCCCTTTTTAGGGCCTTTTTGGGTTTTAGGCTTATGTAATGGGTATGGAGATGTCATCCCATGGGTTTACCCATGCTTAGGCCTATTTTTTAATGTATAAATAGAAGTCTAGGTGATGTAATAAGTAGTGAATAGTGACTAGTAGTGACTAGTCAGTTGCAAGTGTGCTAAGTGCTAAGTGCTAAGTGGTAATTGCTTTGTGCATACTGTGTGAGGCTTTCAAAGCTATGTGCAAGCAACTGTAAGAGACTGTGGAAGGATTTGTTCTATAACTCAAGGAAGGAGGATCTAGTGAGGTGCACAGATCTCTTGTCCTATGCGAAGTTGATTTTGAGGCTATGTGCATGTAAGAAGATTGATCAAAGATAATAAAGGCGAAGAGTTGGTGGACGTAGCCCCGGGGTGGGGATGAACCACGTATATCCTGTGTTGCGAATGCTTTGTGCTTTTTGAATGTTCTTTTGTTAATGTGGTTCAATGTTTAGTGTGATGTTAGATGATAGATGAATTTGATATGATAGCTTAGTGTTGAATAATGTGAATAAATGCTAGATATGATCTCTATTGGTATGCTTAGTGCTTGAATCTATTGGATATGTTTGAATGTTGCTTTGATCTATTGTTAGGGTTTAGCTCCGCTGTAAACTAAGACTGA
The DNA here is from genome assembly GCA_000966675.3 of Picea glauca. Classification (NCBI taxonomy): domain Eukaryota; kingdom Viridiplantae; phylum Streptophyta; class Pinopsida; order Pinales; family Pinaceae; genus Picea; species Picea glauca. The sequence continues at coordinate 67,230 of JZKD02S1629220.1, forward strand.
ATATTGATGAATCATAATTGTTAAGTGCTCTGTTAAGGTGTTAAAATCACATATTTGCGTCCTAACTAAGGTTGCAGACATCGGATTCCTGCAACCACCCATGTCTCTACCTCGGGTGAGACTTCATCTGCTACGCAGGTGTTGCCGAAAAAGCTGGTAGCTAGGGTTTTGTTGGTCCTCTGTTGTAGCATTGAACCCTGGGTTTGCCCCTATGCCAACACTACTAAAAGAACTAGTAAATTCATGAGCAATTCCATAAATATTTTTTCTTGAAATGTTATATGCTACTCACGATCTCAAGGATCCAAAACTGAATGAATGACTAGAATCCTTTTACCAAAATCACCAAAACGTTTTTAAGTTCCCTAAACAATAGGTTCTTTAGAATTGTGCAAAAGTTGCACCAATAGACTGCTTTATCTCTACGATGGTGACAAAACTTTATCCACTTTCAATTGCCAAAAAGCATCTACAATAGTCAAAGGACCTGACCTGTGACCTTGATGGAACTGAATCAGTAAAAAATGAAGCTTTGGTTTTAAAATAACATTATACGGTGTTAAGAAAACAATACTCCAAACATCACAAATTGAGGGGCTCGATCTTCAAGAGAGGGCACAACTATTGTGAGGGAGTTTGTGGCATGTGTTGTCTTTCACAAAGAATTCAAACCGACCAGAATTTCCAGACCCACGCGATCGACAAGGATGAAGGCGTTGTCTATGGTAGAAACAATCCGACCACGCAAGTAATGGTGGCAGTGATGGCCAAGACAATATGCATTGCCTCACCACCAATGAAAATACAAATGAAGTGATGGAGAAAGCTATGTGTCCTACTCTGATACCATATTGTGAATCTAGACAAACCAAGATGATACACGATCTTAAACTCCATACACGAACAACTACATAAAGACAATATGTTTTATATCTGATGATTAATTACACAGAGAGCTCCTCAATTTATAGGATTGAGGAGGCCCAACAAATACCTAAGATTAGCTAGGTAGTTGAGAGAATCTATGTGAGCTTAACTCAAATAGTTGTCATGTGTTTAGAATAGATACAATCTAAACAAACATACCAACACTGAAATGTTTCACTAAATTAATATTCAAATTAATAAGATAGTGATTCCAAATTAATATTCACACACACACACACACACACACACACACACACACACACACACACTGTTGATATTGAGAGGGGGGTGAATCAGTATCAAGTACAATTTAAAACCTTTTTCAACTTATACTTAAACCATTCAATTATATCCAATGAGAAATGAACAATAGTATAAGAG
>JZKD02S1629220.1:79041-97419 GCA_000966675.3 Picea glauca
TAACTCTTATACTATTGTTCATTGCTCATTGGATATAATTGAATGGTTTAAGTATAAGTTGAAAAGGTTTTTAAATTGTACTTGATACTGATTCACCCCCCTCTCAGTATCAACAGATCCATCCCTGGTGTTCCACCTGAACTCCTCTTGCACTAGATCCGACCATAGTTGTTCCCAATCCGGTAATTTTTCCCTTCCATTGACAAAGTCTTGATAACTGTGCCAACTCTTAGGAAGCCCTAGGAGTGCCAAGCTCACCAAATCATCAACAGTGACTATTATTCCGACACTTCCAAGCTCATCCCGACATTCGACAAACTTTGTGAGATATTTTGGAATGGTGTCGCCCTTCTCCATCTTGATCTTCCTGAGTTTATCTTTGAGCGCCAATTTCCTATGGTCGCTACTATTTTGGAACAAATCCATCAAAACCTTCCACATTGCATGTGGTGTGGTTTTCCCATGGAGAATTGAGACAATGTGGTCTCTTACTCCCTCCAACAGAATCCTCCTCACCTTTGCCACTTTCTTTTTCCATGCATCAAGATTTGCAGTGTATGTCGCATTCGGCTTAGGAACATCTCTGTCAATGTAATCCTTCAAGCCATTGTCTTCGAGTACTAAATCCATCCTATCCTTCCAAGAAATTTAGTTAGAGCTACCCTCGAGTGCATACTCCAACCTCAAGCCATTGAAAGACATTTTGATCTTGAATCAGTTGTCGCACCAAGAAAATCTTGCAAATTCGAATGTTATCCAACCACCAAAACTCAACTACTGCAATCCCTCTTCCCTGGGAGGTTCACACCCCACTTGGGAGTAGCCTTAGGGAATTTCTAACCCTGCCTGTGTGTAGCCTACGAACTTGCCAAGGAAGTTCGCACCCTGCTTCACGGTAGGGTGAGGGGAGTTCGCACTTCTCCCTTAAGCAGCCTGCGAGAATCACCTTGAAGTTCGCACCCCTCCTTTGTCTAGGGTGCGAGAATTTCTTCTTTGAGAATTGAGCAGGGAAGAGGGATTGTTGCAGTTTGCACCCTGCTAGAGACGGGACCCGCGAGAATGAAATTATGTTCGCACCTCACTTCCATGGCTCCATGGCATCCGTGGCTCTGATACCATGTAGAAATTTCAATACAAATTAAGTATTTCCTGCAATTCTTCTAATCTAACAATTATACGCCACTGTTAAATACAGAATCACTTCTACTATTATTCTTGCAGAAAATTAAACCATGATCACAACTACAATCACAAAGTGAAATATCAAGAACACATAACAAAAAAGTTTTACCGGGAAAGCGTAGCACTAAAAACCCCACTATCATATATTATGTATATCATGAATCATGAAACAATCTCATACAAAACTCTAATCCAAGAGCTCTCAGTACAATACAATCATCTCACACTGTCATACACAAATCACCAAATACATGTGCCAATTCCTGTGTCCAGACAGCTTGCGTCCTCTACACAAACTCTGCAATTTGAATTCTCACAATGATCATTGAATTGCCTAGTTTGCACATGCTCATAAGCATATCCACTGCATGTGTGATCAAATCACAACTGATAGCCAAACTGTCCCTTTCACCTGTTATCTCAACTGGGTCTCCACTGGATTTGACTTGCATGTAGTTAACCATGGAAAATCTTTAGTTGCATGTGAGTTCACTGATTTACTGAAATCTCACTAGTGCATGTTTAGTTACAACTAGTACAACTGATCTTAACTCACTTAACTACACTTATAATTCTGTTACAAATCCAACTCACTCAGTTATGAATGAAATAATAGATTAATATTTATTGTCCAATTTATTTAAGGGAAAAGTAAATTAGACACATGTTTCTTGTTGACTTTTCAACAGGTATGTGGCCTACCAATTATAGTTTCCCAGTCACTCTAAGCTCCACCTTGTTTTTCATGTTTCTCACTTAAAGAAAGTGATTGGCACTAAGTTCCATACTCAAACTAGTCTACTTGAGTTGGATGAAGAAGGTTCCATTTGGTTACAACCACAAGAAATTTTGGACAAGCGTGAGCATCGACTTCGTCGGCGCACTATCAAGGAAGTTCTAGTTCAGTGGAAGGACACACAGCCAAAATATGCCACCTAGGAATTGACCACCATTCTACAGTAATTTCCCCATCTCAAGCCTTGAGGACAAGGATATTTTTAAGGGGGGGGGGCGCATGTTAGAGACCTAACCTCCCTAACCCCTCACATAGGTAGAATAATATATTTTTCATGTAACAAAGGTTAATATTAATAAGGCCTAGTAATAAGGAATAATAATTCAAATGAAAGAAGACCTAATAGAAGCTTATGCTTCTAGAAAGATCTTTCTCTGGATTGTTCTTTTGGTAGATGGATTTATTTTAAATAGGAGTCGAGGGCATGAGAATTTTTTGTCTTGATAAATATAGTAATAGAGCATTTCTCAGCTAGAGGTCACCTTGTTGAAGAGGCAGGTGAACATTGTTTCCTACCAATGAAGGTATTATTCTAGTGTTGTGGTTTCATATATTGTGTTGTTTCGCTGTTATTCTCTGTAGTATTTATGTTTTCTGCTATTATAATAGATCTGGTACCTTACACAATCAACCATGGTCGTGGTCAACCATAGTCAACGATAGTAAACCAAAGTCAAGGTCCAAGGTCTACAAAAGTTAACCATGGTCATAGTGAACCATAATTAACCATGGTCATGATTAACTAAGGTTAACTACAATTAACCATGGTCATGGTTAACCATGGTCAAGGTTAACTAAGGTCAAACAAAATTAACCATGGTTATGGTCAAGAAAGGTCATGGTCAACCATAACTAACCATGGTCATGTTTAAGCAAGGTCATGGTCAACCTTGGTCAACAATAGTCAACCATATTAAATCGAATTCAAACAAGGTATACTAAAGTTAACCATGGTCATGGGCATTGGTATGGTCAACCATAGTCAACCATGGTCATGGTCAACCATATTCAACCATGGACATGGTCATACATGGAGTCATGGTCTACCATAGTCAACCATACTCGTGGTCAATCATAGTCATGGTCAATGTGGTCATCCATGGTCAACCATTTCGTAAGCATTTCATTATTATCTATATTAATATTTTAATTCAAAAATCTACTAATCCTCTTCATGCATGGTCATGGTCAACTATAGTTAACCATAATCTAGGTCATGGTAAACCATAGTCATGGTTCAGGTCAACCATAGTCATGGTTAACCATGGTCAACTATGGACAACAACAATCATCCATGTGCAACCACAAAAAACCATGGTCTTAGTCAACCAAGTTCTACCAAAGTGAAGGTCATGCTCAACCAAGATCAACCATAGTAAACCAAAGTCAAGCAAGGTCAACCAAAGTTAACCATGGTCATGGTCATTACCATGGAAAGCAATTCTCAACCATGATCAACCATAGTCAACCATACTCATGGTTAACCATAGTCTATCGCGGTCAACCATGGTCATGGTCAATGTCATGGACAACAACTATCAACCATGGTCATGGTCATTATCATGGAAAACAACTATCAACCATGGTCATGGTCATTGTCATGGACAACAACTGTCAACCATGGTCAACCATAGTCTATCATGGTCAACCATGGTCATGGTCAATATGGTCATCCATGGCCAACCTTTTCATAAACATTTCATTATTATTTATATTGATATTTTAATTCAGAAATCTACTAGTCCTCCCCATGCATGTCAACTAGCACAACCACATTTAATGCATTAATTATATAGTAATACATTAAATTAGGTAGTAAACATTTAGTACGTGAATTATGTAGTAATATATTAATAATAAAGTATAAATTTAATGTATTAATACTTTTTTAATCTATGAATATTGTATTCCTTTATTAATAGTTTAACTTAATATTGTAATACTTTAATGTTTTGTATTTATGTAATAATGTATTTTACTTTATTACGTTAATATATTAATGTACTATTAATACATTAATAACTTTTAAATGTATTAATGATTTATTGATGTATTAATTAATAATACTTTATTAATGTAATAATATAATACATTAATGCCCTAATACTTTAGCAATGTGCTAATTAATATTGTATTAATTAATCCTCCGATGGGGTGCCATGTAGCCAACATGAAATCCCCTGACTTAACTATGCCTGTCACCACCCTTACATCCATTTCTCGTAGGGAGGGCAACATTCAAAGCTCATTAGAGCAGGCACGAGATCTCTCTTGCGTAAGTTTAATGGCTCCTTCAGTGCATCAAGGTTGGCGGATGGCGATGGGTACAAGAGGCATGCGCAAGGTCACTTCAGCTCCTTTGGTGCCCCTTCCACTCTCTTTGGGTATGTTATAGCTCATTCCATTCAGTTCAGAGCTTGTGTTTTGGCTTTGCTCCCCACTCTGCAATTTTTTCATCTCCTTTAGCACCCCTCCACTCTCTCTGGGACTCGTTCTCCCTACCCTACAAATTTGCAGGCCGCTCAAAGTCTATTCCATCTCCACCACCATGCCATGGGAGCATGGTAAGCCCAAGAGAGGGCCCTCTTGGTATAGTTATGCTACCAGGAAGCAAAGAATTTGTAGACTTGCCCAAGCATCTTCGAACTCTTTGATCCGTCGATATGGGGGGGATGAAGAGCCTCTAATGGCCATTGTAGAAGAAGAGATTCCATCAAAGCCAGTTATCATTCCGCTGAACTCTCTTTTGTATATTGTTCCAGACCCCCATTACCCACCTAGCACTAGCCAATTCGTCCCCACTGCAGCTTGTACCTCGAGCTGGGTGACTTTCATAATTCAAGAGGAAATCTCAATCATCGACTTCCAATGGAGACCTCCCCACCTCCCTCCTCAGCTTCGGACTGAGACTCACACTCCTCTTGTCTCCTCGCGCTATAACATTTGGAACTCACCTTTGAGATGTGCAGGGATATGTAGGATCAACTACAGAGGTATAACCTACTTAGCAATTGTCTCAACATTCTCTATGATGCACTCTCGAGCTCATAGAGCCAGCAATGCTACCCAACCTATACGCAACCGTTCATTTTCACCCCTAATGGTGGAACTCATGCCAACACAAGTTTCACTAGATCATCTAATGCTTAGTCCTTTTCCTTTCAGCTCCATGCACTATTTTTGCAAAAATCCTGTAGAAGTTTACATTTTCATGTTCAAAATTCTCTCCTCTTGCAGAGACAGTTTAGACATTAGAATTTACTACCAGCTGCTTCAGTTTCCATTTGTTTGGAGGAACAGGTCGCGATTTTTTGCCTTGGTCTAGACAGAACAACAGGTAGCCATATGTTCTAGTTTCCACTTTTCTGGCAGACAAGTGGCAGACCTCCAGACATGGTTCTATTATGTATGATTACAATAGAATTTTGAGGTAATAAAAAATTTTATTTACAACAAATAAAATAATGTATTAAGTAATTAATAAGTTATATTAATACATTACATTATACATTAATGTATTAATACTTTAATTTATATATTAAACATTAATGTATTAATTAATTAGTACATTAATACTATAACACATTAATATATTTATGTATTAATACACCAGCATAGACCCATATTAACCCTGGATTTATCAAGCATCGAGAGGGATCAAATCTCTCAAGGTGAAAACGATTTTTAGAGTGCAAAACTTGAGTAAAAGTTAAAAGTTTGCACCTCAAGACATTTGATCCCTCTCGATCCTTGATAGATTCGGGGTTAAGATGGATCTATGTTGGTTTATAATATATTATGACCTATGTAACCACTACATTGATAATGATGATAATGATGATGATGATGATGATTTATATCCACCAAGACCTAATTAGTCTATCAAACCTTAAGAGTGTAAGGGATTACTTCTATATCTTTAGAATTGTGTTTGTGCCAAAAAAAAATTAAGAGAAGCTTTCCAAGATCATCATAGTTTTGTTGAGTTAAAAGGTTAGGAAGGTTGGTAGTGTGACAAATATTTTTAAATTGAGATCTAATATGTGTATAGGTTGGAAAATCTAAGGGAAAGTGCTTTTCATCTTCAAATTTCCTAGTGCTAATCTTCTTTTCCAAAATAATTCCATAATTCTTAGGAAAAATAGGGCTAATTGTAATGGTCATATAACTAGAGGGAATGTTTCTATCCCCATTTTTAAAGATAGAAACAATGAGGCTTTGTGTCCAAGGTTTATGGAAGCGTTGCTTATTGCTAATTTGAAGAGCTTGTGTGTGCGAGGGATGAGGATAGGCTCTTCGATTTTAAATTTTTTAGCTCGGTAGCCTTCAATGTCCTTAGCTTTCCCATTTGCAAGTCACTTAACCCTGAACTCTATGTCATCCAAAGAAAAAAATGCATCCTCTAGAGAGACAATAGAAATGGTGTCCATGGCATTAGGGAACTTGTAAAGAATTTTAAGGTAGGAATTCTAGTCCCTTAAGGGAATCATATTATTTTATTTAGTATTGCGGATTATAATTTTCCTCAAGAACTTCTAAGCATCAAGTTTAGATAGATGTGAATGTTGTTCTTGCCTTTTACTGATATAGTACATTTTTTACCTTTTAATTAGGTATTTGTACGTATTGGTCTTACGAAGTTTTAAGGACTCATTAGAAGCATCCCATGGTTTTCCTAGCAATCTTACATTATTTATCATACAAAGGGTTGGTTGTTCTATTATTCTTTTTACAAGACAACTCTAAAGAGAACTTGTCAATATAAGTGGAAATGGTAGTTGTAAATTTGTTTTAGTGATCTATTAATTAAAATTGTGGAAAATATATAGTTTAATGTATTAAAATATTTTTATTTATTATTATTATTATTTTAATGTTTTGTTAAATGAATATCTCCCCCATACTGGAGTGCAGAATGCCTCTATGTGCAATTAATTAATAGACTATTAATGTATTAATTAATTAATACATTAATAATTAATATTTTAATACATCAATGTATTAATACATTATTAATGTATTAATTGTGAGAGGGGATTTACAACCCAGTATGGGAGAGATGTTCATGTAATATAACATATCAAAATAATAATAAAACATTAATATATATATATGGATTCAACCCCTGAAAAACCATTGGGGCACTCTAATTATATAGACTCAATCACTCAAATATGGAGTTACAATAATTTTTGGTCGGATTTCAATAAAAATTGATCTGAAAATATGCTCGCTAATAAAGATTATATATTTATTATTATATTAATATATTTTATAATATTAATATTTTTTATACCAACATAGATCCATCTTAACTCTGAATCTATCAAGCACCCAGAGGGAAACCTCTTTTAGAGTGCAAAGCTTGAGAAAAGGTTAAAGGTTTGCACCTCAAGAGATTTGATCCCTCTCTATGCTTCATAGATATCGAGTTAAGATGGATCTATGCTAGTATTATTATATTATTATTGTATGAATAATGTATTAATAATTTAATGTATTTATGTTAAAAAATGTATTAACAATGTATTTTTACTTTATTAATTTATAATTAATACTTTATTATTTTAATGTATTTTTGGATACTTTAATCATTTATGAATTTTCATTAATTAATAATACTTTAATACTTTATTAATGTATTAATTAATTGTCTTTAAAGTATTAATATAATATTGTATTAATATTATTAATGTATTATTTTATTTCTATGTTGCATTAATGTATTAATACTTTAATAACGTACTAATGTATTAATTAATTAATACACTGCATTATTAATGTATTATTATATTAATATGATGACGATGATGATGATTAACGTCCACTGAGACTGAATTGGTCTATCAGACCTTAAGAGGGTAAGGGATTACATGCATTTCCAAGATCACGATAGTTTCGTTGAGTTAAAAGGTTAGGAAGGTTGGTACTCTGACAAATATTTTTAAATTGAGATCTATTGTGGGTATAGGCTGGAAAATCTAAGAGAAAGTGATTTTCATCTTCAACCCTCTTAGTGTCACAAAGTTGACACACTCCTTCATCCCATGGCATTTTAGGAATTGACCAACGCCCAGTTTCACTATGTAGCTCATGAGAATTTGTTATTATCTTAGCAATGCTTATTTTTTTCTCTACACTTGTCAAAACATAGAGATAATTTTGATCTTCTAGATTGGGGTTGATTTCATCCTTATAATACCTTAATTTTATTTTTCCTCTAACTCTTTATCATGCCACTTTTTCTCCTTAAATTTTGATTTGATGATATTTTTAATAGTATCCTTATTCTGCAAAACGATGTCTTCCATGATTCCCCAATAGCTTAGCCAAGATTGTGCATCTTTATGCCATCCTTTCTTGATTCGATGGTGGTTACGACTGGATTTTGAAGGAAATTTAGGAAGCCTCTTGTCTTCCATGTTGTTTAACTTGTTCTTGTACATTAGGTATCTAGTCATAATCGTTCTCTCAATGGGAAAAAGGTTTGCCTCTAAGAGGAGGATGGGAAATGGTGTATTTTATTTAATTTTGAGGTTATGGGCTATAAAATTATTTTGTATTTAATCTATCTTTCTCTTGGATTCGAGAGAGATACTACATCCCCAAACTTCACATCCATAAAGAATAACAGGTGTAACAAGAGTCTCAAAGAGGAGTTACTTCTTATTCCATATCCAAAGATCGATTTATTTACAATTGTTTTCAATTCCATAATAATCTTAGCATCCCCCAATAATCCTTTTCTCAATGCTATAATTCTAGTTGATCTTGTGGTGAATATCAAGTCCAAGATATTTATATGAAGTCACGTCCTCCAAGTTGTTGTTGTCATATACGAAGGTATCATAAGTGATCTTATAACTGATGTCATGACGACATTCAACCTTAGCAATCACTTACTCTCTTTGCACACCTTAGATCAACATTCAACGTAGATTGTTGGCTATGGTACAAAGGGAATAGCAACTAACATTATGGCGGGATTGGTCCCTCAATCCAACCTACATTTCTATTTTCGGCTCTGAAACTCCAATGAGATTTGTAAATATCACAGGATTTGGTACCTCGACATCTCTATCATTCCTTGTTGCTCCCTTGGTTCACCCAACACCCATCTTTGAGGGACATTAATGGACAGGTCTGCACCCAGGGTAAGAGGTAGAATCCATTCTACTCATCCTTGGTCGAGAATCCACCAAGAAGTGATTGACGCTATGGAATAATTTTGCAATAACATCATGCCTGAAACTCAGGTAGATATTGAAAGTCTAGAAAATGAGGCTCGACATATGAGGACAATTACCCTGGATGTCATTGTCAATGTGCAAGTCATGCCCCTTTTTTCCCACACTGGTACAACCCATGCCAGAGATACCAAATATATTTGCACTATCGGCCTCTATTGGAACATGAAGACCATCCTTGCTCAATCCATCACTATTAGGGATGTTTCTCAAACAGAAATGGCCAGCCAAACAGAATACATTCAGCTTCATAACCAACTATTGGACAAGAAAATCAATATCATCGTTATTAAGATAGGAATCATCTTCATTGTTGATGGAGAATATACCACCGAGGTTTCTTCGGATGCTCCTCCCTCTTCTACTTAATTTTTTATCATGCTATCTCACATCTCTAGTACATATGGCTATGGACTTAAGTGCATCAATCCTCAAATTTATGCAAACTTCTGGACAACTCTTGTAATAATTTTGAGGCTTTTTTTATGTAAAAAGTGCGTGAACAGAATCTCTTTTGATATATCCCGAGCAACAATCTCGATGAAGCATTTTTTCCACTGCTAGACTAGTTTCCCTCATGGCAGCCCACAACAGAACATATGTAATTATATTTTGTCTTCTTATTAATATAATCATGTTAGTTTACAAAAAATAAAATAAGCAAAAGTATATAAAAATTATAAATAGATGTATAAAGGTCATATTTTGTATAATGGTGCAATTTATACACCCTATGATCCATGTGTGTTATACTTAAATTTTCTTATAACAATAGTAAATAATCATGTGCAAATTTTGAGTTGATTTTGTATCAATCTCCTTAGAATGTGTTTAATCCATCATCTTCGAAGTATAAAACAAGTTGAATTCCTATAAATGTTCTTAGAACAAATATAAATCATCATATGTAATGTATAAATCAAGTATATTTGTTATCAATTTCCTTAGAACACGTATAAATCATCATATGCAAATTTCAGGATGATTTGTTATCAATGTTCTAATAACGAGTATAAATTATTAAATGATTTTTTATCAATGTCCTTGGAACAAGTATAAATTAAGTAGATCTATTATCAATGTCCTTAGAACAAGTATAATTCATCATCTACAAAGTTCAAGATGATTTGCTATGAATGTATTTAGAACAAGTAAAAATCATCCTTTGTAAAGCTAAAGATTATTTTTTATCAATGTCGTTAGAACAAGTATGATTCTAAGCTTCTTTATATGTAATACAACACATCAGTTCAAAGTTTGTATCTTTGTGTCAAAGGAAACAGTTCGATAGAGTTATTTTTAAGAAAGTTGGCCAAAACTTCCTTTTCGTAATGTGTCGAGAACAAAAACCAACCTTGTCATGCAACGAACATAACCCGATGTTGCAATCTAACGAACAAAACCAGAGGTTGCAACATGATAAACTTAGTAATGTTGCAATGTGATGAACGTAGTAATGTCGCAATGTGACAAACATAATAATTTTGCAATGTAACGAACATAATAATGTCACAATGTGACGAATATATCCTCATGCTCTGATGTGACACACTTATCCTAATGTCACATGTGACAAAAGTTCCCAAATGTTGCAATGTGACGAATAGTGTCATTCTCACAATGTGATGTATGCAACCCAATTTCACAATGTGACAAACATAACCCAACATTGTAATGAGGAACGTTTCCTGACATCACAACGTGAAAGACATAACTCACTATGATAATTGAAAAACCTATTCCGATGTCATAATGTGACAAACAAAAACCTTGTGTTGCAATGTGATGACCATAATCTGATGATGTTGTGTGACGAACAAAACCTAATCAAAATTGCAATGCAATAGTTCTATAGTAAACCATGGTTAAAAATAATCAACATGGACCACCATAATCAACTCCACATGGTCTACGAAGGTTAGCCATGGGCATGGTCAACCATAGTCAACCCCAATCCACCATGGTCATGGTCAACCATAATAAACCATGGTGAAGGTCAACCATGATCACCCATACTCAACTTGGGTCCTAGTCAAACTCAAACATGGTCAACCATAGTCAACCATGGAAAACCATAGTCAACCATAATAAACCATACTCTTGTTCATGGTTAACAATAGTCAACCATAGTTACTATAATGGTCAAGCATAGTCACAGTTAAACTCAAACATGGTGAATGTCATCCATAGTCGTGATCAACCATGGTCATGCATAGCCATGGTCATCTATGGACAACAAATGTCAACCATGCTTAACCATTGTCAATCATGGTCAAACATGGTCATGGTCAATGAAGGTCAACATAGTCAAGGTCATGGTCAACCATAACCAACCATAGTAAACCAAATTCAACCAAGGTCCACTAAAGGTAACCATGATATTGGTCAATGTCATGGAAAATAATTGTCAATCATGGTTACCCATTGTCAACCATTTTCAACCACATGCAACGAGGCCATGTTAGGTACCCAATTACAAAAGATACACTGAAATAAAGCGAGAAAAGAGGGGAAACCTCATGGAACCCCCCCCCCCCCCTCAAGGTACAAAGCATGTAAAAAAAAGAATCGACAGTTGTTGGGCAACTGTTTCCTTCACTCCAAGATGACTTCGCAGAGAATGGAACGTCTACTGATTGAAGTTCTTGGTGAAGATGTCTGCAGTCTATTGTGTTGAAGGAAAAAACTGCATGTCGATGACCCCCTCGTGTACTAAGTCCCGGATGTAGTGCATGTGTATCTCGATGTGATTCATTCGCTGCCTCTGAACTGGATCTCTTCAAAATTTCGGAGTGCTCTAGTTGTCACACCAGATGATGATCGGTCGATGAAACTGAATTCCCAACTTAGTGAGAAAATATTGTACCCACATAGCCTGAATGGTTATGTTAACTACCTCTTTGTACTCTACCTCGGTTGAATATAGAGAAATAACAACCTACTTCTTTCTCGACCAATAGATAGGCCCAGAACCAAGAATTATAGTCTGTCATGTGAAATCTCTCAAGGAGATCTCATGCATACTTGGCCTAAGATAGTTTGATTTCTGATGCATCCTGATTGATATCGAGTCCAAGGAAGAAGTGTAGTGGACCCGTGTCCTATTGAAATTACTAAGACAATTGAGAGGGGGGAGTGAATCAGTTGTTACTATGCTTAAACAATTTTAAGTTTATTAAACCATTTTTAATATTTCATCAAGTGACCATCAATATTATACATCATATGGACAACATAAATAATGAGCATCAATCACACATAAGATATACACAGAGACAGATTTTCACGAGGAAACCCATAAAGGGATAAAACCTCTTCTTCTTCGAAATGATAGGCAGTCTTTTAAGTTCTGTACATCATCTATGTTTGAGCACCAACTCAAAGTGAGGCTACTACCTCTATTTTACAAGCTCCAACTTGTTGAGAGCACCAACTCTCTGGTTTCTCTAGCACCGACTAGAACGAAGCACCAACTCCCTAAGAGTTCTAGCACCAACTAGATGGAAGTACCAACTTTCTAAGAGTTCCAGCACCAACTGGATGGAAGCACCAACTTCCAGTTACAAAGGAACCAACTTTCTAAGAGTTCCAGCACCAACTGGATGGAAGCACCAACTTCCTAAGAGTTCCAGCACCAACTTCCAGTTACACAGGCGCTGACCTGTATATCAAAGAACCAATGTTCTCCCTTGCACCACCCTGCCACCCTCGTTTCTTTGGCTGCAACTAGATGGAAGCTACAACTCCCTATGTTCAAGCACCCACTTGAACCTCTGAGGACAACAATCCTCCCTAGCACCTCCCTACTACCCTTATTACAAATAAACGATTGAATAACCAACAACATAGATAAATCAATTCTTACCACTTCTTCATTGTTCTGCAATTCTTCTCTGCTACACTATTCTTCTACTCTATTCATATTTGGATTGACTTGTTGTCTCTATCTATCTGTTCTTTCTCTGTCCTTCTCATGCTCTTTGATATGTGCACATTTTTCTCTCTTCACCTTTTCTCTTCTGTTCAGCTTCTGTTCCTTATCTCTGACCTATCTTCACACTGTGCATGTTGTAGTTTTACCTTTCTACAATTCAACTCATTTTTCAGTCAAAATAGCCAGCCACTCACAGTCACATCGTGTTTCTTTTATATCCTACAAATTTTGTTACACCTCAAATCTTCTTAGGAAAAAACGCATCAGCAACTAAATCGGCAACTGTCCAAGAATCATGATTCAGTTTTGCTAACTGAATCATAACTGATTGATTACCTGTGAGGTGAAACACTAACCCTTCGACCAAGATTCCAATTAACTAGCATCGTTGGACTAAATCCACAAGATTTCACATTTATCTCATATGCCCACAAGTTGTGACCGAGCGCTAAACAGAATTTGAATTTCGTGAATTCGCATCTTGACATTCTTTTGATGAAGGATCTCGACTCTCCAATTCATGATCGATGAGACTCTGAGATGAAGCTTAGCTCTACTAGTTTCTTCCCCTCACGTGACCACCAGTGGTGACCATAGGCTATGCCAAAAGGCACTTTGTATTTCGTGAACTTATAAACTTCATCAAGCCTGATCAAGGGTCAATCTCTCCAATGATCTGATGGTCCAGATCTCATCACGATCTCACATATCATGATTCCTATGATGAAGGTTCTCGATACTCCAAGTCGCGATTGTCGAGACTCCAAGATGGAGCTTAACACCGCTAGCTTGTTCCTCCATATTCCGTAGATGTAACCACTGGTTGTGACCACAACCTTATTCAAAAATTCATTTCACACTTTCACGTCTCGGGTATTCTGTGATGAGTCCTCTCGACTCTCCATGTTACGAACTATGAAATAGAGCTTATCTTCTCTAGCTCTTCTCTCCAGCTCTCAACAATGTAACCACGAGACATGACCACTCACCAATAAAACGAGCATTTTTTCTCCTTTGACTTTCCAGTCAGTCGAAACAATGATCTTTCACCATGTATCCTATGAAACCAACAGTCCAGGTATTATCGCGATTTCACCACGTGTCCTTCTTGACTCAACGGTCAAGATCTTATTGTGATTTTGCAACTTCATGGACCTTTGTCATGCCTGATCAACGATCCACAATCTTGATGATCTGACGGTCCAAATTTTCTCGTGATCTCGCATATCGTGAGTTCCCTCACCATACTCTGTTGAATCCTCCATTGTGCAAGTTAGCAAAAATTCCAATCGCTTGCCATGTGTCCTATGACTCCAACGGTCAGGATTGTTATCATGATTTCACATATCGCGAGTTTGAACCTCTTTCCTTTGGATTTTTTGATATGTGAAACTCTGAAACGAAACCTTTGTCGTGATTTGACTATTTTCCTCCTTCTAAGCTTACACTACTAATCTTGCCAATATCGCTACGCTACTGATCATGTTGATCTTTGCCATCAATGACATACACGCATACTCTGCCTCTGTCTAAAAACATGCCAACAATCTCCCCCTTTGGAATTGATGGAAACCCCTTGAAAAACATGCAACTATACCACTGTAGCATTCTTGAAATTACCACCACTGTAGCATCCTACCACCTCTATAGCATCCTTGAAATTTACAACACTTTCTCCCCCTTTGACATCAATGTCAAAGAAGAAACATGCTCCCCCTGAGCTATTGCAGTACATACTCCCCCTGTCAACTATGAGCAACTTAGAAATACAATAGATATTCAATAAGTACTCCCCCTGATCAGGTGAACATATTAGATGAAAGAAGTTATAACCCCCAACTTTTGATGAAGATATCCAAAAGTGGTCACTGCTAACGGTTTAGTAAAGATATCAGCGATCTGTTTTGTGGAAGAAATATAATTCAGCTGAACGACTTTGTTTGTAACTTTTTCTTTGAGAAAATGATATTTTATTGGGATATGTTTAGTCTTGGAGTGAAGAACAGGATTCTTGGAGACACTAATGGCACTGGTGTTATCACAGTGAAGTGGAATGGGATCAATGTAAGTTACCTTCAAATCTGCAAGAGTTTGTATCATCCATAAAATCTGAGTGCAGCAAGTAGCAGCAGCAATGTACTCTGCTTCTATAGTTGATAAAGAAATGGATCCTTTCTTTCTACTAAGACATGCTACTAATGAGTCACCCAGAAAGAATGCTCCTCCACTAGTTCTTTTTCTCTCATCAACACAGTTTGCCCAATCAGCATTTGAATAAGCAGTTAACTGAAAGTTCTGATTTCTAGGATACCACAGACCATAATTCATTGTGCCTTTCAAGTACTTGAATATCCTTGTTACTTCTACTAGATGAATTTGTTTAGGAGCAGACTGATAACAACCTACCATTCCAACAGCTTGCATTATATCAAGACAGGACGATGTGATGTACAGAAGACTGCCTATCATTGATCGGTATGTCCTTTGACCAACATCAGGTGACATATCATCTTTACTGAGCTTGCAACCAACCACCATAGGTGTACTAACAGGAGAGGAATACTTCATCTGAAATTTCTTGAACATCTCTTTCAAATATTTTTCTTGAGAGATAAATATTCCTGCAGAACTCTGATTTACTTGTAAACTAAGAAAATATGAACGTTCTCCTATCATGGACATCTCAAACTCTGTTTGCATAGAGTTAGAAAAACACTGGACAGATGATTTATTAGTACAACCAAAAATAATATCATCTACATCAACCAAAACAACTAGTAAGTTATCACCTTCAGACTTAATGTAGATATTTTTTTCAACAATACCTTTCTTGAACCCTTTGTCTTGTAAAAATTTGTTCAGTCTATAATACCAAGCTCGTGGTTCTTGTTTCAATCCATAAAAGGCCTTTTTTAGCTTGCAAACATAATTAGGATTATATGTCAATAAGAATCCTTCAGGTTGCTCCATATATACTTCTTCCTCTAGATCTCCATTAAGAAAAGCTGACTTAACATCCATTTGATACACTTTAAATTTCTTATGACATGAATATGAAAGGAACATTCTGATGGCCTCCAATCTTGCCAATGGTGCAAAAGTTTCATCAAAGTCCTGACCTTCAACTTGTGCATACCCTTTACAGACCAATCTGGATTTATTTATAACAATTTGTCCTTTTTCATTCATTTTACTCTTGAACACCCATTTGGAACCTATTACATTCTTATCTTCGAGTCTAGGAACAAGCTCCCAAGTATTGTTCTTCTCAATCTGATCAAGCTCTTCATTCATAGCTCTAATCCAATCATCATGTTGGTTGGCTTCATCAAAAATTTTAGGTTCAGTCATAGATAAAAAAGCAACATGATATTGTTCTGAGTCTTTAATCAATTTCATTCTTGTCTGAACTCCTTTATTTATATCTTCAACTATCTGATTTTCAGGATGATTATTTCTAACAATTCTGAGAGGTGATTTTGTTTCTTTCTTCTGATTTATGTCAACCTGAGTATTTGTATCTTCATCTGATTTAGATTCTTCTCTTTCTGATCCTTGGACCTATTCATCTTCATCTTCAACTATACCTTTTGTTCTTGGTTCATCACTACTTACATTTCTGACCAGGATTTCTTCATCAACTTTTATGTCTATACAATCAATTAGTTTATGCAGCTTCTTATTGTAACATCTATATCCTTTACTGTTTGTAGCATAACCCAAGAATATACCTTCATCGGCCCTATCATCATATTTGCCAATATTTTCATCATTATTCTTAATATAACATTTACTCCCAAAGACTTTAAAATGCTTGATTGAAGCAGGTCTTCCAAACCATAGTTCATAAGGAGTCTTATCACTGTGTGGTATGAGATGTGCTCTGTTAAGGATATGAACAACTCTATGAATTGCTTCCACCCAATAAGTTTGAGATATGTTCCTTTCATTCATCATTGATCTTGCCATTTGTTGTACTGATCTATTCTGCCTCTCAACAACTCCATTTTGTTGTGGAGTCCTTGGAATTGTGTACTCTCTTTTGATCCCATGTTTATCACAGAACTCTTTGAAGTTCCATGAACTAAACTCTCCTCCTCTATCAGACCTTACTTCCTTTAATCTTTTTTCTGTTTGATTCTCAATCAATCAGAGCCTTAAACACTTTGAATTTTTCAAATGCTTCAGATTTTTCCTTCAAAAAGGCAACCAATGTTAGTCTAGAATAATCATCAATAATCAACATAAAATAATTTTCCTTTCCTGTACCCTCTTTGCTTGATGGTCCACATAAATCCATATGTACTAACTGGAGAGGTTTTTCTCTTGACAGAAAGTTTTTAGATTTGAACTGGGTGCGAGTAAGCTTTCCTATCTAGCAGGGTTTACAAACATAATCGTATGGCTTTGATATCTTCGGAAGATATTTTACTTCCCCATTGTTTCTGAGCTTGATTATATGATCAAAATTTAGGTGTCCAAGTCTCCTATGCCACAACCAACTTTCATCATACTTTCTTAAGTGGCATTCTTCTTTTTCTTCTTTGACACATAGACATTGTTTTCTATTCTTATCCCTTTTGCAACTAGCTATCCTGAATTCACAGATTTTATTCTAGAGTCTTTAAAGGTAAAAACGACTTCACATCCTCGGTCACAAAATTGACTGACACTAAGCAGATTATGTTTCAGAACTTCTACAAACAACACATCTTGAGCTTTCCCTTTGCCATTACTCAAACTTACCATTCCTTTACCTTCTATTTTTCCTAGTGCATCATTTCCAAAAGTTACATTCCCTGATTTGCTTTCACTTAGAGTTAGAAACTTACTTTTGTCTCTAGTCATATGTTTGGAACATCCACTGTCAATATACCAGGGATTCTTCTCTATTTGGGCTGATAACACTAGTCTACACTTGTCATCTTCTTTCTTCTTCCAAATCTTGAAATTTTCAGCAGTAGGATTTGAATCTGGCTTAAAATTCCTTAAGCGACAATTTGCAACTTTATGTCCATAGTTATGACAGATGTAACATTCAGGTTCACTGAATAACAGATCATAACGATTTTTATGCTCATAACTATTGTTATGTTTCACCTGAGTCCTTCCTCCATCCATCACATGATTTATAGTATGTGGTCATTTGTTTCTTGGCTGTCTCAATCTTTGTTGTGGCAGATAATTATTCCTTGAGTATCTTGATTTCAAATATATAG
>JZKD02S1629220.1:122015-143121 GCA_000966675.3 Picea glauca
GCAGTGCAACTCGTGGATATCCGTGGGTTGTAGAAGAGAATCACATGGATGTATGCGAGCTCTAGTGAAGAAACACGAGGATGGCTTGGCAATTTCAGAAAATTAAAAAGCCACTTCGAGGGGATGTAAAAGAGCTGTTCATCGGGGAAGTTGGTATTGACCGGTGCACTAGTAGTGTCGGAGGGAAATTCCATGATGAGTTCGGCGAGGATGAGAGCTTTCTTGCTCTTGGGTGTTGAAAATTTGAGATCATACTCTTGAAGGATGATGATCCATCGAGCAAATTTACTGTTAATTTGTTGACAACTGAGCAAGTATTGCATGGGGTTGGATTCTGCTATGACTTTGGTAGTTTGAAGTAGAATGTAATGGCACAACTTCTGGACTATGAGGATGACTGCAAGGGATAGCTTCTCTTCATGATTGTATTTTAAGGGTGTCCCTGAGAGGTTTTTACTAATGTAGTAAATGACATGCTCATGGTCATCATCCCTAATTTGAATGAGAACTCCTACTACTGAGACGGTTGAGGCCGATATGTAGAGGATATAGTCATAGTTGTAGTCAGGTGGACTAATCAAAGGGGCATTGGAGAGAGCTGTTTTAAGATCATCAAAAGAATTTTGGGCATGTTCATCCCAATGGAATGGGATTTCATGGCGTAGTAAGCGAAGGAAACCATGTGCTCGAGTGGCATAGTCTGGGACAAAGCATCGTAAAAAGTTAGCTTTGCCTTGTAGGCTCTACAGTTGGAATAAATTATGAGGAGGGGTAATTTCCATGATGGCTTGGACTTTGAGGGGATCCATGGTAATACCGCTTTGGGAAACCATGAACCCAAGAAGGTGGCCAGTAGTGACGCAGAATACACACTTGAGGGGATTCAAGTGGATATTGTACTGAAGACACTTGTGAAAGACGATGCATAGATCATCGAGATGTTGAGTGCATTTCTTGGATCGAGCGGTAAGGTCATCTAAATATGTGAGGATGATATGAGCCAGGTCATGAAAAATGTATGTCATGTCCCGTTGGAAAGTGGCGTCGACATTCTTGAGGCCAAATGGCATGACACAATACGCAAAGGTGCCCCAAGGGGTAGTGAATGCGGTCTTGTATTGATCGACGGGGTGAATTTGGATTTGGTTGTAGCTAGAGAAACCGTCCATGAAGAACAAAGCCTCGTGACTTGCACAATCATCGATAATTTGGTCGATGAAGGGTGTTGGAAAGTTGTCTTTGGGATAGGCATGATTGAGGTCACGGAAGTCTGTACAAACACGGATAGTGACCTATTTTTTGTTAATAGGGACAGGGTTGGAGACCCATGACATATAGGCGATGGGGTAAATGAACCCTATAGCGCGTAATTTGTCAATCTCAGCTTTGATGGATGCTGCTTTGGATGGGTGTAGCGATCATTGTTTTTGGCGGACTGGTGTGATATTAGGCCAAGTGTCGATGTGATGTTCGGTGATAGAGGGGTCAAGGCCAGGCATCTTCGTGTATGACCAGGCAAAAATGTCCTGGTATTTCTGGAAGAGAGCTTTGTAAGAAGTAATTTCTTCAAGAGTGCATGTGGTGCCCATAGTGATTTCCTCAACGACTCCCTTTTTAACAAAAATATCGATTTTAATGGTGGGGGAAATGTTGCCCATATTGCCTTCTTTAAAAGCATCAAGAGCAGGGATAGGGTTGTTGAACCAGTCGATATTCCCTGATGGGATAAAATCCTTAGTTTCGACTGTGTATATGGGGTATTGGTTAGGATGCACAAAGGCTTCCTGTGAAAGAAAGAGCGATCGGTGGTGTAGCACATCCCATGGGCAGTCAGGGGTGATTAATTCCTCGAGTATGTCCTCATCACAGTGGAATTGTCAGGAATACAAGGGATCCAGAAGAGGAATATCGGTGATCGTCACCATGTGATTGTCGTCTAGTGATGAAGAAGCAGGGGGAGTGATGCAAGGAGATTGTGATAGTTCACTCGACATAAACCAAATATTGAGATACTAAGGGTTAAAAATGGTAGTCAGGCATAAAATTTTCGTGGGGAAATGAACGGGGGAATTGGGGGGATTTGGGGGTAAATCCTCCTATAAGTCATTCAAGAACCATGGGGGAGTAGGGAGTGCCTTAGTTTCTGGTGAAAAGATATGAACCATAGCAAGTGATGGGGTAAGGGTATTCATTGGTTCTGCGGGAGGAGAGGGTGTGTGATTTTGAATACGGTCCATTTCACGATGCATGTATTCAATGATCATAGGACATTGATATGTGAAATGATCAAGTGATTCGCATAAAGAGCAAGGACATCTCATCCGTTTGTTGACTGAAGTCATGACATAATGGATGTCGGTGATGTGAGTTGGGGTGGGTCCTTGCTGAAAAATATGGTGTACGGCTGTTAGCGTCTGCCAGAATTCAGGTAATGTTGGACAATGATGTGTGTAATGGCCATATTTTGAACAGATGGCGCATGCGAATTTGGTCCGCGGACCTTTGTTACTTGTGGTTTGGGAGATAGAGGCAATACTAGAGGAAGCGATGAGAGATGGTGGTGCTCGAGGGAGTTGAATAAGGTTACATAACTTAGGGAGAGAGGGACATCAATTAGTGGGGTGTCCTTCTCTCTCATAGAGTGCACAAGGAGGTTGGATGCGAGGAGGGAGAGGAGCTATGGGCTCTTTCTTCTTTCATCTGCCCCCAACTGTAGTGATGGCATTAGCAAGAGGGGGTGAGGGTGTTGCTTCGAGTGTAGGTATTGGAACCTGCGTCGGAACTCCGTCGGTTTGGGGAGGGAGGGATGGTTGAGGGACCATCTTAGGTGGATGTAGATACCAAAATGGGATTGCCAGTACCATGTTAGGAAGGGTAAGCGTTGCAGCTACCTAGAAGGCTTGTATACTTGGTGGGGGGTAAAAGAAAGGGATTTGGGTAATGGCTTGGGGGACTATTTCCCAGATTGGGATATGGCCCTGGGGGAGGGAAAGATCAGGAATGGGTCAAGCTGAGCTAGTTCCAGGGGGTTCCTGAGGGAGGAGTTTTGCGACTAGTGGGATGTTAGGGATAAAAGAGGCCTTAGTGGGAGGGAGAGTATCTTCAGTTGTCGTTCCATTGGAGGATACGGAAAATACTTGGGATGAGGGATGAAGGAGCGGTGGTGCTCCGTGGTATGTCCCTAGAAAAGATGGGTCTTTGAAGATTCCAAGGCCCATCTCGATGAGTGGATAGGCATCGGGATTAGTGTGGATGAAAGGGAGGGTGTTATCAATGTTGGATGAGGGGTTGGGCTCATAACGTGATACTTGATCGATGGTAATGATTTTTTTGTTATGTGGAAACATCATGATTCGGAACACAGAAGAGGCGATGATCTTCATAGCATACATGTAGCTACGACCGAAAAAGATATTGTAGTCAAGCGGGGCATCAATAACCTCAATGTCAATCAGAACGGTTTTGCCCCCGAGCTCAATGAGGACATTTTGGAAGAGTCCCTCGGGGGATGAGGGTCTTCCATCATAGGCTCTTAAGGTAATGGCAGATGGTATAAGTTCAGGGGAATCGAGGTTTTTCCATACAATTTTTTCCATAATGCATGTGGATGCACCCTCATCAATGATGCAGCAGTGAACTGTAATGTTCCAGATTTTAACTGGGATTTGAAAAGCAATGAGAGTAGGGAGGTGAGATTCTTTGCTATCGAGATCAAATGTAATGAATCAGGTATCCGCAGGGTCGACTGCCCCGAGGGCGGAAAGTAACGACTTCCGTTGAGTAGGACAAGTTTGAAGGACTTCTAATACTGACATAGCAACAGGAGATTGTGCCAAATCATTGACCAAACTGTAATTATGAGCTTCTCTAGCCTGAGGGTTGTGTACATTCCTGCATAAGGGGATGCGAGGAATACTAAGGAGTGGGTGTTGAGTTCATTTTTATACCTTCATTTTGCCTTATAAACCATGATTTCATCCATCAAACCTTTCATTTCACCCTATATTTAATCATATTTCTCATCCAAATAGCTATGAAAGGTACATTTAGCATTGTTTAGCTTTTGAATTAATTTTTAGAATTTTTGGTATTAAAGTTGAAAATATCATAGAAATTACGGGATTTGACTAAATCTCGTAATTGCTCCTAGGTTCATGTACTTGCAGGACAACTGGGCAAAATATGAGACTTGGGTCGTGATCCTTGATGTAAAAGGATGGATGATGAGCTATTATCTTCGAGATCTGAGCCTTCCAGGTGTCTGGTCAACGTTGGTCAAACAGGGTCACTTCAGTGGAAAATACCCTGTTTTAGCCTTAAATCATGGATAGTTTTAGATTTTCTTGAGATTTGGTCATATTTTATGGATTTGAAGGGGGTATTCGATCTTCCTATCATATATTATGGATCTTATCATGATCTTTAGGAGATTTATTAGCATTATTAGTTTCAAAACTCTTGTATAAATACTCTAAAGCATAGACTAGTATGACAACCTTTGGATGTGAATGAAGAAACTTTGGAATTTGCAATCTTGAGATCAATTCTGCATTTTGTTCTTGATAATGCCTATGATATGATGATGTGAATGTTGTTGGAAGCTCCTTCTTAGCTAAGACAACTCAAGTGTACAAGTGAAGCATTGGAGGGCCCCCTTTGCCAAACTAGTACACTCTTCCTTTATGTTCTTTTCAAGTAATCTTTGATACATGTTCTAGATCAGATCTTGTTGTAGATGAGTTTATTCTTTGTTGTAGTTATATGAATTCCATAGTTAAGTAGAATGCTTAATGTTTCTAAGACTTACTCATGTTGTGAATAATTTCTTGAATAAGAATTCAATGTGTGGTTTGCTTTCAATCATTAGGATAATCACGAATGCCTTTTGAGTTATTTACGCTTTCAGTACTTTTGATTTAATTGATGATAATTGCTAATGAATGAAATAAGACAATGAATGCATCTCTTGAATAAGAGTTTTGTCTTTCTAGCATTGCTAAGCCTTAGAACTAGTTTGAATATCTCTTGAATGCTTACTGTGGGTACTCTTTAGGAAAACAATTGTTGATTACTGTCATGAGATCTATGAATAGGACTTCTGAATAGAAGCTTAGTACCTCTTCCATATTCAACACTTTAGATACTGCTTAGATAAACATTGTTGAGTAATGTCATGAGAAACTATGAACAAGACYTCTGAATAGAAGCTTAGTTTCTCTTTCATATCCAACTCTTTAGATACATTTTCATGCAATAATCAAATCTATCTTAAAGCTCATATATTTTGAGTGCCCATCTAAGTCTTACAAACTCCGGGTTGACAATAAATGCACTCTAATTTACTTGAGTAGATTGGAGCCCAACAGTGGGTCAGTATTAGGGCGAGGAATCATCAAAGGGGGCCTAGTTACGACTGGGGGTGATTTCGATGTGGTGGGAGCCGACTCAAGAGTTGCATTGTATTGAAGACTATGTGTTTGTAGAAGAACTTCTTCCTCACTAGTGAGGAGGATAGTATGATTGACAGGATTTCTTGGATTGGGATATTGTCCTATCTGTGGTAGGGTAGGTTGCATGTCTTGTTGGGTGTTCATTACCCCCTAGTGTGGGATGGGGTTTTGCAGCATGGCTGAGGGTGGTTGATGCACATATTGTTGTGGGGCCTGCTGGGGGGCATGCGGTGCCAGGGGACGTAGTCCACTTACAGATTCTTTCATCTATTTAAAGTCGATGATTTGGGGTCAATGGTGAGTATAGTGACCAAACTCACCACAAAGGGCACAAGGGAAATTGGTCTGAAGATTGTTGTTATTTTTCCCTTAGCATTTATTATTGCCCCCTTGAGGGTTTTGGTTTCCTCTGTTTTGGTTGGCCCCAGTAGGTTGGTTCTGCTGGGGTTGGTTCTAGTTTCCTCCTGGTCTAGGATTATTATTGTTCTGGTTTTTTCCTCTCTTTCTGGCATTGTTTGATTGATGGGATGGATTTCCCATATTCATTTGTTCAAAATTTTGATATTGTTGAATGGGAGATGGTTGAACAAAATTAACCCCAGAGTGTGGATGTCCTTGTGGTGGAGCCATGGGCTGTGGGGGGGCAGGAAATGGGAAGTACGGATTATGTTGTGGCAATGATCCATAACGTACATAGGAAGGTGTGGCACTTTCTCTAGTGCTTAGGGTATAGGCTAAGGTAAAGGGAGTACCAGCGCTTGGTTGAACAGGTGGGCATATTATGGGTGTTGGCGGGGGTCCACTGATGGGTGGAGGCAGGGCAACAGGGTATGACTGTTGATAAGGAGGAGAAGGATAATAAGGGATTCCTCCATATGCCGGTGGCTATTGGGGTGTGCCATACATGAGTGGTTGTTGAGGTTGTGGGTTGTGGTGTGTAGTGTTACCAATTAATCCATCTACTGAGTGAGACATCCCAGGTTTGTCTTGGCCAAATGGCACGGGCCTTGGGGCATCCGGGAGTACCGTGTATAGGTAGTCAGACTGGGCATAAATGAGTTCGAACTGTTGGGTCTTGCTAATAGCCTCTTCCTCAGACTGGGGGAAGGTGGCGGCCACATCTTTGGCAAGGAGGGAAGAAAGTGATTTGAGGAACCAATTGAGACATTGTTGGGGGGTAGCGTCAGCTTTGCAGAGGCTACGTCGCTGACGCCATTCGTGGATGTGGTTAGCAATATGTGTGGAGGCGGTTTGTTTGAATTCTGAGAGTAGTTCAAGGCCATTGTCGTGACGAACGGGTAGTTAAAAGAAGGTCAAAAATGCTTTGGCCAAGGATTCAAAAGTTGCGTGGGACCCAAATTTTTCTTCGACATACCATTTGGTTGATGGGCCAGTGAGGGTACGTTGAAATAACCTCAATTGGACAGAATCGTCCATGATGTTGTTTGAAGAACACCATAGGTGAAAGGTCATGATATGGTTGGTGAGATCATCTCCTGCTTTTCCTTCTAACTTGGGGATGTCTGAAGGGAGTTTGGTAGGCATTGCAGTCCATGTGGGGTTGTGCAATATAGGATCATTAGTGAGTTTAGTCAGATCCAAGATATTGAGGGAAGCCAAATATGGCATATGGGGTGGCGGCGGAGGATCAATTCTGGCCATAGTGTGAGTGGTCTGAGTACCTGACCCTTGGAGGGGGCTAGGTGGGTTTGTACTTCCTCATTGAGAAGAAGTTGGTCTCCTGTGTCCATGTAAAGGAGAGCGAGTGGATGGTTGACCTTGGGAAGTGGACCCAAGTAAGGTGGAACCAAGCAATGTTGATCCTAAGACAGTGGCACTCATAGAGGTGTGAGAAGGGGGAGCTGATGAGTTGTCAAGACTAGTAACTCCTCCTAGAATAGGGGGGAGATTTGGCAAGCGTCTAGAGCGACGGGGGTTCTGTGGGTCCCCTATGATGTCTGACTAGCTGAGTGACTGTGTGCGAATGGTGGTGAGAGAAATAAGTAAACAAGAGTCGTTGCTGCAATTTCTTGGACCTTCACAATATATTTCCAAATCAAATGTAATCAGAAGGGCATCATACATAAAGTGTTTTGATAAAGAAGCATATATATGTGGATAGGTGATTTTTTTCCGTGTGGGAGAAGAAAGAAAACAAATGCTCGTGTCCTAAAATACGTAACGTCCTTCTTCTCAAATAGCACTGGACCTTCCAATAGCACTTTACAGTGGGGTTTGAAGCCACTAGAAGAGAAACTAGTGAAGGATGAAGCAGTCAGTTATAATGAGGGGTAGAGGGGGCATATCCCGAAAGAATTGACGATATTTCCCAATAGCGACACAAAATCTGATCAAGGTGCAATTGCAGCCCACAATTGCCACCTAGGTAGATGTCCTAAAATTTGGTCACTAGGTACCTTGGTCGAAGTGTGGCATTTAGATTTTCGGCCTAAGAAATGGGTCACGGGTTGGATTCCATCCAAGAGGTGGGTGCCTCAAAGGGGGACACACAGGACAACCGGACCTCGACCTTCAACCCTTCACGGGTATCTCCCTGCCTTATGGTCTTAGGAACACTTGACTTGGAGGATTTAAAGTTCCCTATTTGACAACTTCTATTGTTTTGAAAATGTGAGAACCAGATAACGGGGAGTTATTTGGATGCCTATCCCCGAGATCCTACCTAGACTAAAAAGTTCTTTTGGCACCTCCTGTGGAGGAAAAATTAGTGAGTTTTTTAGAAAATGTTATATGTGTTTGTGTGAGAAATTGGGGGTGTGAACCAACCTCATTGAAATTAAATGGGAGTGGATAGTTTTGTCAAGAAAAGGGGTGTGGTGTTTCGGAATCCTGTTGGAGGAAACTTACTTTGACCTCCACAACTTCTAGATAAAACTATGTGAGTGATTGGTGATCTTGTGTGTGAACAAGTGAAAGTGTGCCAAGTTTTAATAAATTAGGTGTCACCTTGCTGCATGTGGACTTCGCTTGGTCCTTACAAGTCTTTGATTACCTAATTAACTAAATGTCGTTGGTACAACCTTGTGGAATTTTAAAATCCCTAGGAAAGTAGCATGTGGACATGTGGGTCATTTACTATTCCTTTAACTCCCTAAATGTGATTTAATCTAAGAAATCTTTGAAACTATCCTAGATTGTCAATATGTGGGCATGTATGGGCCCGTTACAAAACCTTTAAACTTCCCTAGTGATTTAATCTAAGAAAGAAAATTTCAACACTATCCTATCTTTGTAGCATGTGGGCGTGTATGGGACCTTACAATCTTAAGATGTGTTTGAAAAATAAACTAAGAGGAGTCCCGAGGGGGTTGTTGTCCTCTCCTAAAGATTTTTTCTATTTAAGGGAGACGAAATTGTCCCACAACCTCTTTCTGATTCTCAAGGTCGCATTGATGCGCGAGAGAAGAGCATACTCAATGATTGTTATCCAATTTTTGGCCCCAATGTAAGTTTTATATGTGATGTGAAATGATTCCAACTTAACTTCAGTCAAAGCAAGCCATCCATGTGGCAAAACGACAAAAAGGAGGAAAATTTATGATTTTACCCCTAAGCGCCTATGTGTTTTGGCTAGTCCCTTTATATAGAGAGGAAATGTAAGTGTAGTGTAGATTACAACATGCATGGAATCAACTTTCAGAAGGCTATAGTCCCTCCACAGATCATAAAAAGATTACAATGTGTATTTTTCTGCACAGGTGCACGGGTCTCAGACTAGGCAGAGGTGCTTTGAGCACCAGTGCGCAAACTAGAAGGGGTTGATGGGCGTAGGTGCGCAGAAGGCGTTGAGTAATACAGTGATTTTGGCGCACGTACGCACGATGCGTGACTGTGGGCCGATAAACTTGTGCACAGCTGTCACACGGCCATGAAGAAAATTTCGGATGAAATTCCTTCAACTCATCTTTGAATTTGGCTTCCTGTAGGTCGGCTTGGGCCGGTTATGGTGCCTGCAGGTTAAATAAACAAAAAGAAGAGCTAAAATAACCTAAGTGGGGTAGGAAATTGATACCTTTCCCCAGTGGAGTCGTCAATCTATTGTGCCTCTTTTGTCACCTAAATGAGCCAAACAGAGGTGCTTACAAGCTTAGTTCGGTTAGCTAAGAAAGACAGTGGTAAAGGAAAGGGTTAGAAGAGTAAAGCATAAAAGACTAAGATAAGAATTAAACTAGGAATGATAAAAACAATTAAACTATATTGCATAAGGACATAAGAACAAGAAACAAACAAGGCTCATGTCACCAATGGAAAGGATTGTATTAGTGAAAATAAAACACCAAAGAGAAAGGGGGACTTTGGGTCCCTTCTTCCTCCAAGGGAGGGCTCTTGGACCCCTAAGATTGAGCTCTTCTTACAACTTGAAAACTAGAAAGAAATGGTGAAATAATCCCAAGCTAATTCACTCAAAGGGTGATGTGAATAGCTCAAATGGAATGGTGCTAGTATGCTCTTGATGAGAAAATAGGATTCCCCAAGAGAATAGCAGCAGCATAACCTTACAAATGAATTCCTTGAAGATGTAGTGCACCCATGGCCTCTTTTTATAGCACAACTTTGAGGTATTATGCAACCAGCTTTTAGTGTAAACAAGGGGTTGTTTAGGGCACCTTTAGGTCTTTGACTAGCCACCCAGCCGGATTCAGCCAAGATTTGGATGTCAAATCGACTTGGAAGCTGAAACAGAAGTGGGTGGGAGGCTGACCAACATCATAAATGCATCGTTCTCAGGTGTGCACGGCTTTCAGCATCCACAGTCATGCATCGTGCGCATGTGTGCTTTTCCGGCATTTCTTGATGGTGTATGTGCGCGCACTACCTATATAGTCATAGCGCATCTTGATTTTATAAATGGTTGTATAGTTTTGGACCTTTTGGAAATGATTTTTTGGTAATTTTGGTCCATGGGTGAACTCAATAGTTGTTTGGAGATGCTGGATTCCTGTAACCATTTGGGGAAGAAATTTCAGTGATAACACTTAGAATTATACATGCACAGGATGTGCACAATCATCCGATTGATGACCTTTGTTTGGTCGTTGGTTTGGGGGTGGAAAGCAGTGGATTTTGTGAGCTTGGTGTCCAACAGTGACCAGATACTTGACCAAAATGTTCTGAGGAACCTACTTTCCTGGTCGGATATGATGGTCTGCGGTATCCCAAAGTGGACCCACACTCATTCGAAGAAAATATTGGTAGTATCTGTCATTGTGATATTCTTCTTTTAGGCTATGAGAATGCCCATCTAAATCGATCAACGACCATAAATACGCAGTCATTTCCTTGCTTGGTGGACGGCAAGCCAGATATGTAATCCATTGAGATGAATTCCCAAGGCTTCTTTGGAATAGGAAGAGGGATGTATAAGCCTTTCTTCTTGATGGTTGGCTTGGCAATGACACAGGCAATGCAAGATCTGATATACTTGTTGACGTCCTATCGAAGTTTTGGCCAATAAAAATGGTTTTGAAGAACAACCACAATTTTATCTGCGCAAAAATGTCCTGCCACCCGATTATAGTGGGCTTCCCAAATCATCTTTTTACGCTCTCTTATAGGAACATAGAGATGACCCAGATGGCATAAGAGTCTGTTCTGGATGCAAAAATCGTTGACAGTCGTGCATGTACCCAAGAGATGATAGGTGGTGGAAAAGTTTGTATCTTGTTGATAAAGTTGGGGCAACTCATATGATTCATGTCCACAGGAATGGATCACAATGGTGAGTACAGCCACAGGAGGCCGACTGAGATAGTCAGCGAAAAAATTTGAGATACATGTCTTATACTTGATGTTGAGATGGAATTGTTGCAGGTAGGTGGACCACTTCCAATGGAAGTCGTTCTGCAATTTCCCCTGTATCTGTATGAACTGCAGAGGCTTTTGATCAATGTGTATGATTGTCTCTTTCCTCGGAATGTAATGTTTCCATTAACAACAGAATTTTACAATGGAATATATTTCCTTGTCATAGGTGGGGTATTTTTGAACAGTATTGGAGAGTGTCTCACTATGGTATGCCACTGAATTCTCATGCTAAGTGAGAACTGTGCCCACAACATAGTCATATGCATCAGTCTCAATCTTGAACGATTGTTGCAGATCAGGCAAGGAGAGTACTAGATTTTAGCACAAGCGATGTTTCAGATCATCGAATGCTCATTGTTGTTCCTTCCCCCACACGCACTTGGCCCTTCTACAAGGGGAGGAGATCGGTTTGATGTGCCCCTTTTGAAGAAACTCTTGGATCTGTCACCTGATTTCATCATTTTCTAGCAACGAGCGACGATAGAATGGTCCATTAGGTAGAGGTTCGTTGGGGGTCAGATTAATTGGATTCTTGACTTGGCAATGTGTTGGTACCGCTATAGGTGAAGAGAATATGTCTCTGTATTCTTCCACGATCCCTTCCACTTTCTTTTGCTACAAAGAGAGGCTCTGTGTAGAGGCCACGGAAGTGGCGGCGACCTTCTACTTATTGTGAGCATGGATCAAAAAGAAGAATAACTTCCTGATATGTGAGATGACCTTACGGCATTTCTTAGTAGAGATTAAAGAAATAGCAGGAGGAGGCACTACCTCTGGTATCCTATACAATTATCTACCCAAAGTAATAATAAAACTACAGGGTCTAGACTCATACATAGCATGATGCTCCCACAAATATGGTTTTCCTAAAAGAACATCACAAACTTCAAGAGGAGCAATGTCACATAGTACCTCATCTTTGAAATGCTTGATGTCGTAGGGCAGATGACATTGTTGGCTAACACGAAGATATCTTCCTTGGCAAAGCCAACCAATGGTGTATGGTTGCGGGTGTAGTGACGTTGGCAAGTCCATCCTCTTGACGACCTCTGCTGAAATAAAGTTCTTCTGACTCCCACTATCGACAATGAAATGAAGCGGAGCTCCATTTACCCACATATGCGAGTGAAAGAGGTGTTCTCCTTCCTCTAGTTCTTCTGGTTATCTTGGTCGGAATTTGATGGTAGCAACAGTGGCACTGGGTCCAGCATCGATAATCCGCTTCCCTCCTTTAGGATTTGATTCAGAATCAGAATCATCCTCTAACTTGGAAGCCTTTAGTTCAACCATGAGTGACTTCTTGGAGCGACATTCTTCGGTGTTGTGCCAAGGGATTTTATGGTACTCACACCATTTTCTCATGTCCTTCTTCATCTTTTTATTTCCCTTCTTGTGTTGTGGTTTGGACTGGTTGTCCTGATGGTGACCATATCGACTTGGTCCCTTTCTGGGTGGGTTGGTGTCGCCTTTGCCCTACTTCGGCTATGAGGGGTTTGCAGATCCAAACTCTCGCCTTTTCTACTTAAATTTATGCTCGATATTGACCTCATATCTATAATTTGTGCCCAATTAGGCGATGTCCAGAAACTCTATTTCTATTTTAATGTATCTATGCAAACAACCACGGTATTTGAGCACCAGATGATGCTCAGAGTCTTTGATACCCAACTTGGTGCGTAGGGTATGGAAAATATTGGTGAAATATGGTATTGTCTGGTCCCTTTCTTGACGTAGGGTGGTCCATCTAGTGTACTGGTCCTCGTAGCTTCCAACAGGGTAGTATTGTTATTTAATGGCGTCTAGGAACGAATCCCATGTAGGGTCCACCACAAAAAATCATATTCCTCTATGGAAATTTTCTCAGAGTAAGTATCCCACCAGTATTTAACATGGGGAACGACCTTGAGGAGTGCAAAAGTGATCTTTTCCTTATCGAAAAAATTGTGGACCGAAAAATACCCTTCGAGAAGATTCAACCATTTATCTACAACAATCGCATCTATCAGTCCTTCAAATAATGGAATATAAAAATTTACCTATACCTTGAAGGGGGTTGCATGGTCGCTTGATGAAGATACTTCTCCTATGGGAAGTCGTCGAAGGATATGCGCGAATTTGTCCATCATTTTATTCCTTTTTCACACGAGGGATTCCTCGAGAAACATTTTAATAGAATCTCCTCCTCCATCATCTTTCTTTTCGTCCCCCATGGGTTTTTGTTGGGCTCATCACGACCGATATTGCAATGGATCGATTGGTTCAAGTCCCAACTTCTTGTACCCAAATCTTGTCAGGGACATGCACGAAGAAAAATAAATGAAGAGTAGATCACTCTAATACCACTGATCTAGATTTAGGAGTGGAACGAACTGATTAACAGACTGAATACAATAAACACAGAGATATGAATAATAACATAGATATCCAGTGAACAATATCTTCTATTGAATAATGAAATAGGTTGAAACTGTAAAACTACAGAACCGAAACACTTTCTCAAATGGTGGTAGTTATCTCTAAGAAGAGATGTGGATGATAC
Source organism: Picea glauca (assembly GCA_000966675.3). Taxonomy (NCBI): domain Eukaryota; kingdom Viridiplantae; phylum Streptophyta; class Pinopsida; order Pinales; family Pinaceae; genus Picea; species Picea glauca. Next base: position 135,831 of record JZKD02S1629220.1, read on the forward strand.
ATGCATCCGTCTGAGCAGAATGGATTACAATGAGGCTCCAGAGGCCTTTTTGATATTACTCATGAATGCCAAAACCCTAGACATCCAAAAACCTAACCCTAGAAGGTGAAACACCAAAATTCATGTGGGTCCCTATGGGTAAGTTGGTGTAAGTTGGTACCTCAACTTCCTAGGATCATAACTTTTGCATACGACCTTTGTTTTAGGTGCATGATAGCCCATTGGAAAGGTCTTTCAGAGAACTACACATTTCATCGTCAAACTCTAAATCTATCTATAGTTTGACTATGGTGATCCAAAAAAACAAAGTTTAGGGCCCCAAAATAGACCTGGAAGTACAACAAGATGTTCTGACATGAGAACATACAAAATAAGATAGTTGGATTAGGCAAGAGGCCACCAGTATCCACTTGGAGGATGTGTAAGGCTTCAAACAGCCCCAAAAGTGTAGAACCCACAATTAACAATAAGTACAAAAGAACATGTTGAACAAAAATGGACAAGATGAGCCAGTTGGAATAGATGGGTGGCCACCAATATCACCCTGGATCATGACATGTGCATGCTCATCATCTCTGACAGGTGGAGGAACAAAGGTGTCTACATGCGGCTGTTGAGGTACATGCGAGACACTTTCCTCAAATTGGACACTACGCTCAATTATGAGTCAGTCTGAGGAAATATCAATGAGTCTATATCCCTTCACACCATCTGGGTATCCAACAAAAATACACTTTGTGCTATGTGGATCAAGTGCCTTCCTCTTTTTAGAGGGAATCCATGCCTATGCATGTCAACTGAAAATACGAAAGTGGGTCACTTCCTGTTTGAGGCCGCTCCAAGCCTCGTAGGGGGTCTTATCCTTGACAGATATATCGGTAGATCTGTTTTGGATGTAGGTTTCACAATTAATTTCTTCATCCCATAATATTGTGGAAGTGACTTTGCATGTAGCATGTAAGATGCCATCTCTTTTAGAGATCGATTTTTCGTCTCAGCAACTCCGTTTTGCTGTGGAGTATAGGGAACGGTGTGCTCCAACTGAATCCCTGCCTCATGAAAAAGATTATGAATCTCATAGTTAACATAATCTCCCCCGTTATCATTTCAGAGGACTTTGATTTTCTTTTCTGACTGTGTCTCAACCAGGGCTTTGAAATCTTTGAGGTGTTGAAAGACCTCTAATTTTTTCCTGAGAAAGAAAATCCATGTGAAGCGTGAGAAATAATTAACAAAAATGAGCACTTACCTTGCTTTTTTGATTGATGGATGTGTAAAAGGGCCCATGAGGTCACTACGGATCAGATCTAAATGAAAGGAAGCTCTCTGATTCTTTCCTTTGTCGAATTTCTCTTGAGGGTGTTTTCCAAGAACACATCGCTCAAAGATTCCTTTGGAGAAATGGATGCCTGATAGACCATAAACCAATACTTGCTTGCTAAGTTGTTGCATATATCTGAAATTTAAATTCCTAAACCTTTTTTTCCATATCCTATTGTTTTCATCAGCATGGGTAAACATTAAAGAAGAATCTGGTTCAATAAATTCAAAAAAAGTGTAAAGCCTAGATTGATGATTTACCTCACCGGTAGCAACCCTGAAATTGGTTTTCATTTCATAGATCTCCACTACATTAGGTGTGAATATGAATTTATTTTCGGTGCCAGAATTTATCATCTAATACATGGAGAGAAGATTGACGGAAAGTTTGGTAACATGCAGCATATTCTCGAAGCTTCCGTTGGTGAGTTCAATCCTTCCTTTATCGATGACCTCGTCTAGAGAATTGTCCCCCATCAGAATAGAAGGACCTTTGCATGCATCCAATGAACAATAGACTACTTTTGTGGTATCCATGTGATGTGATGCTCCTGAATCTACGATCAAGCATCAAGAGAGGAGTTGATGGCAATCAAAGCATGGCTAGAATTGTCTTTCTTGGGATTCTGATTTTCTGGCTTCTTCTTCTTGGCACCCTAGGGGATGTGATCTCTAACATTGTTTTTATGAAGTATTTGAGTCATTAGATCTACCTGTTTCTTCATACATGCGTATTTTGGATGGAATACTTTATGGAAGTATGTGCATTTCTCTCATTTTATTCCCTTTCCACATTTGGATTCGAAGGCATCCTTGAAGGGTTTTGAGTACCCTTCCTTATTTGGATTTGCATGAGCTTTCCTTTTGTCGTTATCCTTATATTTCTGATATTTATGACCACTTTCATCTTGCACAGTAAGTTCATGCACCTTTGGGCCTTTGATTTATCCCATGTTGATAAGCTTGGTCTACTCTTGTGTCAGAGATTCAATAAATTCCTCAAGAGAAGGCATCTTCGAGGTGGCTCCAGAGGTGAATCTAACTGAATGGAATGTGGATACAAACACTGAAAATTCAGGACCAATTTTGGAGAGAATGGTGAGAACCATTTGTTTCTGCTCCTTAGATTTATCAACCCTGCAAGCTTAAGTTGTGACAGTAAATCCTTATATATTGTAAATAAATCTTGGATATTGTCGAAGTTTTTTGGATCCAATGTGAGAAATTCCACCTCGAGCATGTGTCCCCTCATCTCATCCTTTTTTCCAAAGATCCCTTCCATGGTGGTCCGGGCTTCATTGGGGGTTTTACAGGAAGATATGTGAAAAACGATATCGGGAGAAATGAGATTGCAAATTGTTATGAATGCTTCATCAATTTGATTTAGATACTTTTATTTTTCTATGGTTGATTTTGGTTATTTCTCTGTGTTCATGGTTAACATGTACAATCCTCTGTTGTGAATATGCATGATCATCTTATCCTTCCATGCAAAGTAATTGCAAGGTGTAAGAATAAATTCTTTTGAAAATTCCATTTTTTCGCTTTCTTCGATCTTCGGTACCTACAAAAATAATTTGGTGTGTCTTTTTCCTAGCAGTTTGTCGGCTCTGATACCATGTAAATGTGTTGAACCTGCAAAGAATATATCTAGCTGGGAATTTTCATACACAGTTGCAGAGAAAATATAATAAAAGAGAAGCGAGAGAGAAAGAATGGAAGAATTCTCATTAACTAAATGAATAATGAATAATTTACACATGATATACTATGGATAGCTCAACCAATGTGCATTGGAGGAGAAGCCAATGTGCCATAGTGGTGGTCTAGAGTGATCTGGACACACACCATCAATTATGGGAGTAAACTACCACCTATTCTAGTCTCTTGGGAAGTTACGGGAGTGAATTTCCACCTAACTAAGTTAACTAGTCTATTAGTCTTCAGTTAACTGACTGAAACAGAGTGAAGTGAGGAGGAGATCAAGGAATCATGGGTAATGCACTAGTCTATTGATGATACCAAGGACAATGCACATTAGTTGGTGACAATCCCAATGTTGCATGGTGATAATCCCAATGTAGCATCTAGACTCCACTCAATTGATCAAACTGAAGTGAAAACTGAAGAGAATATTCTCCCTAGAGGAATATTCTTCCTAAAATATAGGAGACTAAATAATGATTAATAAACATAGGAAAAACTTAGGAAAAATAAATCCTAGGTGTGTGTGAAGTAACTCCAACACCTTGGACCCTAATTTTAGGCTTGTATCACCTTTGGCTTTCCATCTTGACTTTATCCACACCAGTAATGATTTTTCCAAGGGCTAGATCCCAATGAATTTCCCAATGACGGCACGATCCTTCATGTATTGAATATAGTCTCCCACCAATGGTGAATTAACCTTGTACCTCGATTTCTCCACCAATGAGGTAACCAAATGCTTAATAGGAATAAATGTGTAGTAATTTCACAACCAGAATGCAAAAGGAACAGTTGTGCGGCAATAGATCTTATATGTTCTATTTTTGTTTCCATTCCCAAGGATAGGATATTCAGGGTTTCTTCAGACAAAGGTTTTCCATGTGCTATAGCTCTCTGATATACATGTGAGGTCCAACAGTAGTACTCATCCCAATATCTCATGGCACCAACTAAGGAGGCTGGATCATGCCCTTATCTGTACTACCCGACTACCCAGATGTTAGCGACATTATTTGTCTTAGGGCTCAAATACACCCAGGTCTGAAGGTTATGCAGAATGCGCCCCAGCGCAACGCGGGAGAATCTCTTTTCTGATCACAATTCAAGCGAGCAGTCGAAGTGTTGGTTGTCAGCCGTCGAGATTCAACTGCAAAGAGAATCGACGGTCATCGGGATTTCGGGGCTGCCAAGTTGTCATGGATTTAGCTCGAAGCATAGCGCCAATAGTTCAAGGCAAATCTGGGTCGTCCGATCCAGTTAAGACAGGTGGCAGTCAGTTGGCATTTCAGGGATCGGTGTTTTGGGAGACAAGGAGCCTCCCATTCTTTACAGCTGGAATTGTCGATCAGCGAAACGTTGAAAGCACCTTTAGAGCCGAGCCCACGGTCCTAGCACCAGGTCACATCAAGCAAGCATGTAAAAGTGGCTAGCCCCTTTATAATAGCAAATGTTATCTGGGTCGTCCATCTAAAGGGCGCGTGGCACACATCCATGTCACGTTGGCATTCAGGGGTTCAAGATGTAAGCGCTCCTCGTCATTTCACCTTTCGAAACCTCGAATCCCGAAACACCGAAAGCGCCCAGAATTAGGCTCATGGTTGTGGCGCCTGGTCACCAAGGAGTAGACCTAAAGGAGGGGCGCTAATGTTTATCATTCGACGAGACGGGCCCCAAGGCACCAAAATCCATCTTAGCCGTTCATCCTGGATGAACACGTGGTGTGCGATTATGTCCTCTCGGCATTTCGTCCATTGCGATTTCGAGGTGCAAGAAGCATCTCCCTCATATCCCCGATGTGAAAATCAACGAGAGCGTCCAGGACTTGGGGCCCACAGCATCATAGGGTGAGTTCTGAGCCGTCAGATCTAGGGGGACGCGCATCACTAACTCGACCCATCGCGGCATTTCGCTCATCATGATTTCAAGGGACAGGGATCAGCCCCTTCCTATTCACGAATGTCGAAAGCTCCTTTGAGAGTAAACGCGGGGTCACAGCCTGTGGTCACCTGGGAAATATAAGAGTTGCGCAAAGGGGGCCAAAGGTGTCGGGTCCAGTCACCGAAAGGTTCATCGCATTCTCTGGGTTCCATTTGATCCGACCTCGAACCTGTTTTCGCTTGAAGTAAATGAAGGTAAGAAAGAGTGGTTGAAACCTCTCTTCATGCATTAAGTGCAAGATATGGAGAGCCTGGCCAGTGGTCTACTCGAGAGGGTCCTGTGTACCATTTTCTCCAAAGAGGCCATGCTTAGTCTTCAATTAGCCAAAGGAGGTTTGCACATGCTAACTTGGCACTTAATGGCTCAGCTACTCCCCTTGAAAAATCCCTGCATAGTTAAGGTGGCGTCTGACAGGGATTATCCGTCCGAATTCGGCTGAAGGGACACCACGCCTTGAACGGCTGAGCACGCCTCTGTTGGGCGAATTTTCCTGAGTATATAGACTCAGTCTTTGTATTTTGTAATCTATCGATGGTAGAGCAAAGCTCCCGATTGTAACGTTTTAACAGACGCTCTAGTTCTCTGGTTATGCATCTGTATGTAAGATTTCTTGTTTTATGAAAGATAGTTTCCCTATTTAATCTAGCTTTCATCTCATACTGAGGGAGTTCATGATTGACTGATTCACATGAATTGTTGTAGTTTTGTTATGATAAAGGTTTTATTGTGGCACTATTGTATTCTCTGGTTTTCTGCATTTGAATGTAAGAAGATTTCGCGTTTAAATGCATTCTCCTACAGTCTGTTAGAAACCTGATGCTGATAACAGACCTTGGCATCTTTCTGATATAAGTCTTCCTCCTACTCACCCTTACTACGAATCACTGTCTGAAGTATGTTCAAGACCTCACTTGCCCATGCATGCCTGGCCTAGTTTCAGGAGTTGAAACAATATCATCCGAGTTTAATTCCATTCGATCACCCCTTTCATACACAAATCATGACATAAACTGATGGGCATCAGGCTCTTCTCCTGCAAGCAATCCAGGAGTGACTTTCGTCGCCAACATTTATGGCACCGTTGTCGGGGACGAAGTTGAAAATCTTCCCTGGGATTGAACGACATTGAGCTTCTGATTCTGAAGGTGCATCAGGTATCAGAGCCTTTGAAGATTGATACTGTGCACCTGGCAACTCCATTGTGACGACTCCACTGCGACAAACCTGCCGAGTTAATTGTGGCTTTCAGAGGTAGACACACGTGGTCCCATCCACAGCTGCCTCTAGCTACACCTGAAATTGATCTGGAAGTGGTTCTCGAGAAAGGAAAAGCCTCAGAAGGAGAAGCTATCACCACCGAACCAGGTAATCTGGCATCTCCGTCTGTAAGCACTCCATTTTCTCCTCCTCAGTTTCCTACCAGACCGCTTTCTGAAGTTTCTTGTTTTCTGAATTTCGGGAGTGTTCCTGTTGAGGTTTCCCCCCCCGGTCTCGGATTAGAGGGAGAAATCCTTATCACTCCCCTCTTCTCCGAAGTTGTACCTTGGCGTAGACCCAGGACTACGGAATATTTTCCCACTCCTGCATAAAGAGGAGCACCCACTAACTTGAGCTCGTTAGCCTTCTCCTTACACCCCCTTTTGTTTCCCACTCCACTTCGTGACTCATTCCCAGTAGCCCCTTCGCGGACTCCTTCTCCTCTGAGTTCTCCTCCACACAATATCCCTATGGTAGGAGAAAATCCCCCTATGACCAGAATGGAGGCCATTATATCCGCCAGGTATGCTCCCCTCGTGCTACCGCAGCCTCCCAATGCCCTCCTAGCAGACGGTTACCTCAAACAGCTACCCAAGTTTACAAGTGAGAGGGACATAACTGCAGAAGAACACCTAGAAGCCTTTTACAGTTTCACAGATGATAATAACATTATGCATGTGGACGTATGGATGAGGATTTTTGTCCATAGTCTCCAAGGTGAGGCTAGAAAATGGTTTAAGGCCCTACCTCCTGGATTTATTGACTGGATCGAAGCTTTAGATAATGCCTTTTTAAGACAGTGAGGAGATAAAAAAGACTTCATGTATTACATGACAGAGTTTGGGTCTTTGAAGAGAAAAGAGGGAGAGTCTGCCTCTGACTTGTCCAAGAGATTTAATAAAATGTACAACAAAATCCCTACTGAGATCAAACCCTCAGAAGCCTCTGCAAAGATCACTTATGCCAGTTCTTTTGATCCTGATTTCTGCCTCCTGCTCAAGGAAAGAAGAGCCACTACTCTGGCCCATATGCAAGATGCAGCCGTGGAGGTAGAATCTAATATATTGGC
>JZKD02S1629220.1:143131-160167 GCA_000966675.3 Picea glauca
GTTAAGGGGCAAGGTTTAGCCAAGCTACTGGCTGAATCCAATTACAAATCCTTGGGCGTTAGTCTCATCAGTACCTGCTCAGGAATTCAGCAAGTTGAGTTGCCCAATCAACGCTCTTATGAAGGCGTATTGCTGGCAGAGTGTGCCTGGTATCGCAACATTTTGTACTTTCTGCGGGAGTTGAAGCCCCCCGATGGAATGTGTAAAAGTAAGGAAAGAGCTTTGAAGCTCAAGGCAGTCATATATTGCCTCATTGGGCAATTTTTATACTGGAAAGACCCTCTAGGAGTGTTGTTGAGATGTCTGAACCCACCAGAAGCCTAGAAAGTTATTTTTGATTTCCACAGAGGCCTTTGTGGGGGGCATCATTTTTGGAAGACCACAGCTCATAAAATCCTCAGGGATGGGTATTACTGGCCCACTTTATTCATTGATGTCATTAGAGAAATCAAGGCCTGCATCAAATGCCAAAAGTTCTCAGGGAAACAGCAACTTGGGCCACTACCACTAAAGCCTGTGATAGCTTCAGCACCTTTTCAATAGTGGGGGCTAGAATTTATCGGGGAAATTCATCCTCCCTCTAGTGGCCAGCACAGATGGATCCTTATTGCAACAGATTATTTCACCAAGTGGATAGAAGTTGTTCCTACCAGAAGTACATCCCACAAAGTAATTATTAGCTTCCTGGAGGATATCATAGCCAGATTTGGCTGTCCCAGCAAGATCATAACTGATAATGCTGCTTCTTTCAAATCTGAGCCTCTCATTAAGTTATGTGAGCAGTTCCAAATCTCGCTAATTCACTCCACCTCCTATTATCCCCAGGGCAATGGTTTAACGGAATCCTCTAACAAGGGCCTGATAAGGATCATCAAAAGACTATTGGAGGACAACAAACGGACCTGGGAGTCGAAGTTGAAATTTTCTTTATGGGCTGATCGAGTGACAATGAAGAAATCCCTAAGAACCTCTCCTTTTTAGCTGGTTTAGGGAGCAGAGGCGGTTTTTCCCACTCAGCTTGCCTTACCTGTGGAAAATTTCTTTCAAGATTATGAGGGAGAGCCAGATCATATGATCAGGAGGATTCATCAGATAGTAGAAGTACAGCAGATCAGGGAACAAGTGAGGGACGCAACTCATATCCATCAGCAAAGGGTCAAACAGGCTTTTGACAGGAAGGTCAGAAAGAAGGAGTTTGAGATTGGGGATTTGGTACTTAAGTGGTATGCACCCAAACAGGATAAGGGTAAACATAGAAAGTTTGACGCCCTCTGGATCGGCCCCTTCAAAATATTTGAGGTCTTCTCAAACAACACATACCAGTTGCACGATCTGGAGGATGAAGAGGTTTTCAATAGCCCAGTAAATGGGCATTTTATAAAGAAATGTTTTGTTTGAGCTTTAGACGTCTCCTTTGTTTGTAAATATTGTCCTTTAGTTCTTTATTCATTTTCTGTTTGTATATTTTCGTCTTAGTAAAAGACTCCATAGCCCAATAGCAAGGCACTGAAATTGCAAAAGGAGTTCTTAGAGCATCACAGGGATGACTCTATCCCCCATGGAGCCTAATGTTAGTGACATTATTTGTCTTAGGGCTCAAATACACCCAGGTCTACAGGTTACGCGGAATACGCCCTAGCCCAATGCGGGAGAATCTCTTTTCCGATCACAAGTCAAGCAAGTGGGCGAAGTGTTGGTTGTCAGCCATCGAGATTCAACTGCAAAGCGAATCGACGGTCATCGGGATTTCGGGGCTGTCGAGTTGTCCGGGATTTAGCTCGAAGCGTAGCGCCAATAGTTCAAGGCAAATCTGGGTCGTCCGATCCAGTTGAGATAGGTGGCAGTCAGTCGGCATTTTGGGGATCGGTGTTTCGGGAGACAAGGAGCCTCCCATTCTTTACAGCTGGAATTGTCAATCAGCGAAACGTTGAAAGCACCTTTAGAGCCGAGCCCACGGTCCTAGCACTAGGTCACATCAAGCGAGCCTGTAAAAGGGGGTAGCCCCTTTATAATAGCAAATGTTATCTGGTCTGTCCATCTGAAGGACACGCGGCGCACATCCATGTCACGTCGGCATTCGGGGGTTCGAGATGTAAGCGCTCCTTGTCATTTCACCTTTCGAAACCCCAAATCCTGAAATGCCGAAAGCGCCCAGAATTAGGCTCATGGTTGTGGTGCCTGGTCACCAAGGAGTAGACCTAAAGGAGGGGCGCTAATGTTTATCATTCGACGAGATGGGCCCCAAGGCGCCGAAAGCCATCTTAGCCATTCATCCTGGATGAACACGTGGTGTGCGATTATGTCCTCTCAACATTTCGTCCATCGCGATTTTGAGGCGCAAAAAGCAGCTCCCTCATATCCCTGGTGCGCGAATCAATGAGAGCGTCCAGGACTTAGGGCCCACAGCATCATCGGGTGAGTTTTGAGCCGTCATATCTAGACGCGCATCGCCAGTTCGAGCCATCTCAGCGTTTCGCTCATCGCGATTTCAAGGGACAGGGATCAGCCCCTTCCTATTCACGAACGTCGAAAGCTCCTTTGAAAGTAAACACGGGGTCACAACCCATGGTCACCTGGGAAATATAAGAGCTGCACAAAGGGGGCCAAAGGCGTCGGGTCCAGTCGCTGAAAGGTTCATCGCGTTCTCTGGGTGCCATTTGATCCGAACTCGAGCCTGTTTTCTCTTGAAGTAAATGAAGGTAAGAAAGAGTGGTTGAAGCCTCTCTTCATGCATTAAGTGCAAGATATGGAGAGCCTGGCCAGTGGTCTACTCGAGAGGGTCCTGTGTACCATTTTCTCCAAAGAGTCCATGCTTAGTCTTCAATTAACCAGAGGAGGTTTGCACAGGCTAACTTGGCACTTAATGGCTCAGCTACTCCCCTTGCAGGAGCCATGCATAGTTAAGGTGGCGTCTGACAGGGATTATCCGTCCGAATTTGGCTGAAGGGACACCACACCTTGAACGGATGAACATGCCTTTGTTGGGTGAATTTTTCTGAGTATATAGACTCAGTCTTTGTATTTTGTAATCTATCGATGGTAGAGCAAAGCTCCCGATTGTAATGTTTTAACAGACGCTCTAGTTCTCTGGTTATGCATCTGTATGTAAGATTTCTTGTTTTATGAAAGACAGTTTCCCTATTTCATCTTAGCTTTCATCCCATACTGAGGGATTTCATGATTGACTGATTCACATGAATTGTTGCAGTTGTGTTATGATAAAGGTTTTATTGTGGCACTATTGTATTATCTGGTTTTCTGCATTTGAATGTAAGAAGATTTCACATTTAAATGCATTCTCCTACAGTCTATTAGAAACCTAATGTTGATAATAGACCTTTGTATCTTTCTGATATAAGTCTTCCTCCTACTCACCCTTACTACGACTCACTGTCTGAAGTATGTTCAAGACCTCACTTGCCCATGCATGCCTGGCCTAGTTGCAGGAGTTGAAACAATATCATCTGAGTTTACTTCCATTCGATAACCCCTTTGATACACAAATCGTGACATAAACTGATGGGCGTCGGGCTCTGCTCCTGCAAGCAATCCAGGAGTGACTTCCGTCGCCAACACCAGGTACTAGAGAGTAGCTTCCCGAGTGTTGTTCTCGGTGGAAATATAGTGGTCAGGTGACCAATCAGTTTATCTATGGATAGCATCAGGAGATTTAGGTTGATATGTATACAGGTGTTGTCTGATGCGCTACCTCTCGAAGGGGTACCAACAAGGGTTACAAGGGTGGCCAACCGATGTGCACTTAAGTACCTCTTGTATTTCCTATGTGTATGACTCCTCGATCATGGGTTTATACGCATAACAACAAATCTTTGTAGCTTTAAGAAGTCGAAATAGTATACAAAACATAAAGATTTTGGCATAGAAATGGCAGAACAACAATGATATAACCAGAACAATACCATAATAACACCAGAAATAGCACCTTGATTATGATAGAAATTTTCATTTGCCTCTTCGAGGGGGAAACCTCCAGCAGAGTAGTGCTATATTACAATAATATCCAAGACAAGATTTATCATACCCTCTCTTCCTATTTATACTAAATATATCTATCCAAAAGAACAATCTAGGGAAGATCCTTCTAGAAGCTAAAGCTTCTATTAGGTCTTCTTACATTTGACTTATTACTCCTTATTGCCAAGCCTTATTAATATTGGCCTTTATTACATGGAATTATATTATTCTACCTACGTGAGGGGTTAGGGAGGTTAGGTCTCTAAAATCATCCTGGAACACGATAGTGATTGATTCCAGTAAGGCTCCTACCACATTCATATAAACACATATTCTTGCATAGGATGCATACTTGGCTACTTTTGTTATCTTCGAGATTTTGACAAAGGAACCCAACATGTTTCCTATAACTTCTAGGGTTTCCATATGACATAACTTGTGTGGTAGGGAATAAAGTCTGATCCATACCAGGGAAACTATAAAGACTTCTTTCTCTGGGGATAAGCACTCTGACCAGTACCTGAGATGGACTCCTATTGAATTAAAAAACATAGTTCTTCATCAAAGACTTTATTTTTGTCCTCCAAGTAGGTGAAAATTGTTGTAAATAATCCCTTGGACCCTAATGTTAGTCTTGTATCGCCTTTGGCTTTCGATCTCGACTTTATCCACACCAGCATCACTTTTTCTGAGGGCCAGATCCCCATGAATTTCCTAATGACAGCATGGTCTTTCATGTATTGAATATAGTCTCCCACTAGCGGTGAGGTAACCTTGTACCTCGAGTTCTCCACCGTTTTTGCCAAGAATCCATTCTTCAGTTTCTTGTCATCTTTATTGCTCGTACCTGCTTCATTGGCAGGTTGGTCAAATCTATGTTTTTTATTGACTATTCCTTCCATAGGAACGTCATCTGGTGGCTTGTTGCTCCCTCCATCCACCGCATCCTTAAACGATTTTTTTCTTTTCCTGCTCCCTAGTTGCTTCCACCGCAGTGTCCAAAACCTCTGTCGCCATTCTTACCTCACTGAAACTACTTGAAAACAACACCTTACCACCCTAAATCTACTAGGCACCCTAAGAAACTCCTTCCGCCTCCATCTTTTCTTTTTTTAGTGAAAAAAAAATTATTATAGTAATATATTACATAGTATATATTAATGTATTAATATTTTAATTTATACATTACATTAATATAATAATTAATTAATACATTAAGTAAATTTCAATTAATTAATAATTTGGTATATTAATATTCTAATGTATTCATTAATATTTTCAATTAATTAATATATTAATAGTTTATTAATTTTCTCTAACAACAAGCACATTTAAGTAAAAATGGTTGAGATAGGTTGCTCCAATATGGGTATGACTATTAATACTGATAAGACTAAGCTCATGATTATTAAATCCAATAAGATCACTTATGATACCTTCGTATATGACAACAACAACTTGGAGAAAGTGGCTTCATACAAATATCTTGGAATTGATATTCAATACAAGCTCAATTGGAATTATAGCATTGAGAAAAGGATTATTGGGGGATGGAAAGCTTATTATGGGCTTGAAAACAATTGTAAATCAGTTGATCTTTGGAGTTGGGATAAGAAAAAACTCCTCTTTGAGACTCTTGTTACACCTATTATTCTTTATGGATGTGAAGTCTAGGGTTGTAGTATCTCTCGTGAATCCTAGAGAAAGATAGAGAAAATACAAAAGAATTTTATAACCTATAATTTCAAAATTAAAGGAAATACGCCCTATCCCATCCTCCTCTTAGAAACAAGCCTCTTCTCCATTGAGAGCATGGCTATGACTAGATACCTAATGTATAAGAACTAGTTAAACAACATGGAAGACAAGAGGCTTCCTAAAATTGCTTCAAAATCGAGTCATAACCACCATCAACTCAAACGAGGATGGCATAAAGATGCCCAGTCTTGGCTAAACTATTGGGGAAACATGGAAGACACCATTTTGCAGAATAAAGATACTAATAAAAAAAACGTCAAATCAAAAATTAAGGAGAAAATGTGGTGTGATAAAGAGTTAGAGGAAAAAATAAAATTAAGGTATTATAAGGATGTAATCAACCCTAATCTATAAGATCAAAAATATCTATCCATTTTGCCAAGTGTAAAGAAAAAAATAAGCATTGCTAAGATAAGAACAAATTCTCATGAGCTCCATAGTGAAACTGGGTGTTGGTCAATTCCTAAAACGCCATGGGATGAAAGAGTGTGTCACCTTTGTGATACTAAAAAAGTTGAAGATGAAAAGCACTTTCTCTTATATTGTCCAGCCTATACCCATATTAGATCTCATTTTCAAAATATTTTTTGCACTACCAACCTTCCTAACCTCTTAACTCAACAAAAGTATGATGATCTTGGAAAGCTTAATGATTTTCGAGCACATAAACAAAATTTTAAAGAATTGCAAGTAGTCACTTACCCTCTTAAGGTCTCATAGACCAATTTGGGCTTAGTAGATGTTAATCATCGTCATCATTTGGGCCATTAGTTTTTAAAAGGTACATCAAGTCCTTTTACTTAAATATACTTGTTGCTAATTAATAATATTAAAAAAACACAACTACGATCACAACCACCTCTACAATAAGAAATTCAATTAACCAATACAAAAAATTATTTACATATTTAAAAATAATAAAAAATTTAACATCACAACGTTAAACTTTGGAAAACCTCAAACATGTATGTTCAATCGCTGAATTAATATGCAGACATTTAATACAGTATACCATGTCGCGGAAGGATTGGAAAAGCTAGAGATCAAAATTATATACGTCGATTCTTGTATTTGACACTTGAAAATGGGATCAAACTCTCTCCTTCTACTTAAAGTCCTTATTTGTGACACTCTATACAAAATAAATTACGTTACGTACTCATGATGATATAGAAAATAGTGTGATTCTCCGGCTGAAAATGTTGTGGGTAGTCAGACCTTTTTATGAATTACATACTTTCGCCCACTTATTAGTCCCTGTTGAAGGCGTGGAGGGACTATAGCAATCGATAATTCGTTGACTTCATATTAATATGTACTTTGACTATAAATTTTCACATCATTTCTATTGTTCGTACTATAGAACTAAAAACATTATTTTTTATCTAATAAAAAAAACGTTATATGTCATCATCTCATTGGAGAATAGATTCGAAGTCTTATTGCCAGCTTCATTATTCTCATTGTTTTAATTCATGTTTTAATCCAAGACCAACACACATACATTTTCTTATGCATTGCTCGAAGGTGGATTAATGCTAGCATTAGTTTGAATGTTTGTCTTAGCATTTTTTGCTAGATAAATTTATCCTAAGTTTCATTAATTATAAATATTTGTATGTTTGTTGTACTATTGTTATTATTATTATTAAGTACTTAACATATGTAAACAGGCCTGCCACACGCATTCTTTCTTAAATGTTTACACAGCGCAAGGCCCTTGGATGGTTTTGACAACCTTAAATGTTTACCTAACATGCCTCACAGCCTTAAATGTTTACTTAACAAGCGTGTTACAATACATTTTCCTCCGATTTTTGAATACAATATTGTCTATAGTGAATTTGGGAAGTTAGACCTATTCTTGTAGTTTGCAGGGTTGAGATCCTACACCCTTGTTTGCTTCAACTTTGCAAGGTTGGTTTCCTACATCCGCAGTTGGACTTGTTGTTCTGTATCACAAGATGCAACAACTATCGTCCCACAAAAATGTGAGAATGTCGTTGGCGGTAGAAATTGGGATTGTATATGCTTCATACACTATTAAAACTATAGTTTCATAGGAAAATTGGACACTGATGGAATGTATATTTTCAGTAAGTCCAATGTCTCCAACCCTGATGCCTTTAACATGGTTGTTAAGAAGCTCTTAGCCAATTTGTCAACTAACTAGTGTCTGGTGGCTATGGACCGATGATGAATCGAGGAAGGTGACCATCGCTAGCAGTGGAGTGCTACCAAACATTCATCAGCTTCTCCTCCCCAATAAGACTGTTGAGAAAGCAGAGAAGGGTTTTGCACCAAAATCCCCCAAGTCGAAGTAAGAAAGTTATTCATTCATGGGCTTCTTCGAGTTGTTCAAATACAATAAATGGTGTTTTATTAACACCACCTCTTCTTTCAGAGTTTTTTGGTTAACCACTAGAAGGGTTATTATTTGTTTAGAATGAGGGTTTGGTGCAGATTAATCTATTATTTCTTAATTATAGATGAGAATGAGGGTTTGGTGGAGATTAATCTATTTGTCACTAATTTAGGTAAGCTGAAGACACAATATGTACATCAAAGTGTGGCATGAACGTGTGGGAGCATGGTGGATTGATTTACTTATGTTTTTAAAAATAAGCAGGGTATATAAATGTAATAGTATTTAAAGAAGTATTGTAAATGCCCTACCTTCGTTTTTATCAGGGCACATTTTTAATCAAGTTTACTTCAACTGAAATTTAGGAAATTACTGACTAAAATTGCAGATTTGAAATTACTGTATTTGCATATTTGAGTTGTTGGGTCTGTATAATCTTGGTGTGAAATAATTTTTTCAAGCTGTATAATCTTGGTGCCTCATAAATTTATAAATTTTGCATGGTGTATAATCTTAGTGTTTCAAAAATTTTAAAGTTTTTAAGGTTTTGTTTCATAAATTCAGAAAAATTTTCAAGGTGTATAATCTTGGTGTCTCATAAATTTAGAAATTTTTCATGGTGTGTAAACTTAGTGTTTCCGTGTATAATCTTGGTGCCTTAGAAATTTATAAATTTTTCATGGTGTATAATCTTAGTGTTTCAAAAATTTAAAAGTTTCAGGTGTTGGTGTTTCAGAAATTATTTCAAAAAATTTAAAAGTTTTTTAGGTGTTGTTTCAGAAATTATTTCATAAATTCAGAAATTTTTTCAAGGTGTATAATCTTGGTGTCTCAGAAATTTAGAAATTTTCATGGTGTATAAACTTAGTGTTTCCGTGTATAATCTTGGTGCCTCGGAAATTTAAAATGTTTTCATGGTGTATATTCTTAGTGTTTCAAAAATTTAAAAGTTTCATTTAAACATTCTATCAAAACAAAATCAAAATTCCAAAATTTCAAATTTACATTTAAAAACATTAAAAATAATATTGAATAAAATTTAAATAATTGTTTATATTATTCTTTAAGTAAAAAGTGTTATAAAATTATATAAATTACTATAAATCTTGGTTAAATGTTATAATATTCTATAAATTACTAAATCTCATGTTGTGGTCGGTCGGACTCGTGATACATAAGCATGACTATAAATGTGAACCCATGAGTCCGCCAACCTGCGCACCTTGTCACATCTATTTTATTCTACTATATTTTTATAAGTGCATTTTGTTTCCTTTGGTGCAATAGCTTAATAAATATAGTTTTATGTGTATTTATCATCTTATAAAGGTAGGGGTGGGACTTATCAAAAGCATGCCATGTTAAAATAATAGTTTGATTATCTTCAAAAGATGATAAAGCTATGCAAACAAGACTCATAATTAAACCAGAAAAGAATGGTCCCAATAATATCATCTAATCTATTTTCTTATGCTTATTTTCAAAATATGGAAAAGAAATGCATACAAGACAAATGGTTAGCCTTAAAAAAGTTCTGACATTTAAAAAATTAAATATTTTTAAAGTGGAGACACAAATTTAGTTTTAAAAAAATAGTTATTTCATTTGTTTGACAAGTGGAGACAAAAATTTAAATTCAAAAATTATTCATTAATATAATTTATTGTATTTGTACACAAGCATGCAATGAGGAAGCAGTTGGTCAATCGGAACCCGCCAGTGCACCATCTATTTTATTCTACTATATTTTTTATGCGGGCATTTCATTTCCTTTGGTGCAATAGCTTAATATATATAGTTTTATGTGTATTTATCATCTTATAAAGGTAGGGGTGGAACTTATCAAAAGCATGTCATGATAAAATAATAGTTTGATTATCTTCAAAAGATGATAAAGCTAGTGGGGGGGGCATTAATAGAGAAAATATATAACTTTATATTTATATTTATTATCAGAGTTTAACAAAATATTATTACATATTAATAATAAATATGATATTTAATATCAATATGGATCTTAATAGGCTCTCATATATGTTGGGCCAGTGTAGTTGTTACTTGTGTGTGTTTGATCCAGGTGGATCATCTCAAAATTCGATAGAGTTAAAGTATTCAAAATGCAAAGTAAAGCTTACAAAGTGGAAGATCTCGTCAACAGCTTTCCGGTGACGTTCGTTTCAGGAAAAACGGCCTCTAGACGACAAAGATATCAGCAGTTGAAGTTTCGTCAGAGATTGGTAGAAAATGGTTAGAAATGGTGTAATTTGGGGCTATGGGAATTGAACCCAAGACCCCATGGTTTTTAAAAAAAAAAAAGGGTGATCAAGGGCCTAGCCCTTGACCTTGCCAACACCAACACCAACACCCCTTGGTATTTAAATGTATATCAAAAACTATATGATAAAACCCAAAACACATATGTTAAAACATAACATATGTTATAACGTACCATATAATGGGTATTAAAATTGCACCAACCATATGGTATTAAATCGCGCCAACCATATTGTATTAAATATAACACAAATCCAAATGTGATATAACACAAATCGTGTGCATATATTAAAACCATATCATAAGTCCAAATGTGATATAACACAAATCGCGCGCATATACCATATCATAAGGCCAAATGTGATATGTATTAAAACATAAATCGCGCGCAACCATACCATATATCAAATATGTTAAAACAAACATATAACAAATCGCGCCAAGGAGGGGAAGCCCGTGGGTTTGACCCCGAGACTTCCGCCCTCATAACCACTAAAGCTGCCAATGCACCACCGCCATGGGACATGGCAAGTAATGGCACGAAAAACTTAAAAGATGCAGAGATTTGGGGGATTTCAGAGGGCGCATGGCCCATAGCTCATGCCTCCCCAAAAACCATTATTTTTTATTATTTAAATGAGGGATGGGCATGAATCCTGAGGAGGAGAAGGAGTCGTGATGCAGGCAGAGACAGGCACGTAGATCGAGGTGATGCTGCACAGTGACCGAAGTGAATTTGCATGTAGAACGAGGTGGTATTTGCACGTAGTTCGAGGTGGTACAGAATTGGCATGCATCCCGAGGCCGTACGGACTGTACAATCAGGGCAAATTTGGGAATTATGCCAAAAAGGGCATTTGGAGTCCAGTTTCTGAAATATATCGAGTTTATACTCAAAAGTCTCGATTTTTCGCAAGGATTCCAGATCCAACTTCAATTTTTGCATTCAGGCATCCAGACGGAAAAGTGCTCACAGAACCTTCCAGATACACAGAAAGGTATCCATGTTTATACTTAAAAGTCTTTGAATTTCATCTTGCAGTTGTTGTTGAAGTCTGTTACTGTATATGACAGACAGAAATCAAAAGTCACTTTGTAAGCATTTGAATACTTAATCTATCGACCTTCCCATTTGGAAAGTGGCCCGGAGAGGTATAGCCAGAAAGTCTGGTGAACTCTGTTACCAATTCTTGTTCATAGATAGTTTGCTTACAAGTTTATGTGCTCATGTGCTTGATGAATGTTCTTTAATTTTGCATTCATAAAGATGGTTAACAATTAAAAAATTTCACATGCAAGTAATGGTTAAAGATCAAGTAAAATTTTCATATCAGTGTTGCTCTAAACATGAAGTTTTCTCTGCAAGATTTATTTTCTATAATTGTAAAGAAGGAGTTTGACAAATGAAGGAGAGAGGAATACTAAGAAAAAGAGAAAATCATTGTAATTTTATAATTTTCTTAGTGTATTCATAAATAAAAATAAAAATAAATATGAATAATTAATTGAATAAAATTTAACAAAACATTATCACTGTTAGAATTGCAAATGCGGAAAACACAATTCACATATGATAATTAACAATCACATAGATAAGAAACACACGTATTTCACGTGGTTCACCCAAACGTTGGGTTACGTCCACCAAGCATAGGCATCGGTTGTCTTATTATTCAGATCATGGAGATTACATCAAACTTGCAAGTTCTCTCATTCCTCTCACTCTGTCGTATCTGCCTCTACGGGCTTACATGAATTTATATGCATTTACACAAGAAATTGATTATTAAATGCACTCCTATCCATATTTTAACTTGGTCTATTTTAGTTGCAAACAACGCAAAATAATAGGATCCAAAATCAATCCTTGGAGGAATTCGTTGTCACCAAATCCCAACAATCTCCACCTTGACAACAATTAACCTGATACCTTGTTCCTCCCTTTTGTTCATCACCTTTTCTGTAAGCCAAGAGAATCCAAGCACCACTGCAGCTTCTCTAATAAAACTGGTTTCATGATCTCACCTGTGTGACTTGCACGAGTTTGGATTTCCTGAGGGGTTACTCCACCTCCAACATGTCTTCCAAAAATCTGTTGTGAGACATATTTAGTGATAGATATCCTTCTATCCAAGACACATGTATTACAATATACATTACAATTATCACGGACCATCTCAGTGTAACCATTATAGGTGACATTTGTGCTTCTCAAACACTGAAGCACCCATTTCACTGCAACACCTAAATCTGTCACGTATCTGACAACATCATTAGCATGTGAAACATCTGGTCTTAACCATTTCATCACATACAAAAAACCTCCTACTGAACTTACACGAGACATAACCTTTTCTTCTTTATATACAGGACCTATGCTTGAAGAAAACTTATAATGGAAAGCAAGAGGGATAAAGACTGGTTTTACAATGTTCATACTGAACTCCAACCACATCTTACCATTACCATCTTTGTGTACTTCCATGCCCATAATTTGTTTTGCTGCTCCTTGATCCCTCATATGAATTGTCATGTCCACCTGAGTCATTTTCTTACTGATTTTATCCACTCTTTGGCTTGCATAGAGAATATCATCAACAAATAATATCAAGACTGTGAATGTACTATAAACTGTATAGTCATTCCTACCCTTTGAAAAATTTTGACTCACTATGAAGGATTCAAACCTATTGTATATTTTCCTGGGTACCAATAGGCCATATAATGAATTTTCTAGCATGCAAACAAATTTACCATTGTGATCTTGAATCAACCCCTTTGGTTGTTCCATACATACTATATATTTTTCAATGATGACCTTGTGAGAAGTAGGATCCCACACACAACATCCATTTATACCACCATCATAACTTGCAGAGATATAAAACAAGCGGGAATTCATAAACAAAGATTTTAAGTCTGGAAATGATTTACTGTTTACCAGTACCTACAATTCTTTCCTTCTCTTATGACCTTGATGATTCTACCATAAACAAGAATATACATATGTCACTTCAGATGCCACTTCAGTACTCCCTTCCAGCTTATAAAGGTTATCAACCTTTGTTGCCTT
This sequence comes from Picea glauca, assembly GCA_000966675.3. NCBI lineage: Eukaryota > Viridiplantae > Streptophyta > Pinopsida > Pinales > Pinaceae > Picea > Picea glauca. Next base: position 156,577 of record JZKD02S1629220.1, read on the forward strand.
CATCGCTACTAAACTACCTTTCGACAATGTGAGTGCTCCACCTTGACCTGTATACTTATATCCACAAGAATCCAACACTCCCAATGAAATCAAATTTGATTTAAGCTCAGGTAAATATCTAACATATGTTAATTCCCTAACAATACCATCAAACATCCTGATTCTAACACTGCCAACACCAACAGTTTTACAGGGAATACCATTTCCCATAAACACTACACCCTCATCAACAGATTGATAAGAAATGAACCAATTTCTATGTGAGCACATGTTGTGGGAGACACCTGAATCTAAATGTCATTCTTCTTGATATTGTAAATTACTGGAAACAGATAAAACTTGATCAGTCATACCTGAATTCGTTATAGCCAAATTTGCTTCCTTCGTAGAGTTTTCCTCAGATTCCTTTCTTTTCCAACAATCTTTCTTGAGATGTCTTGTTTTGCCACAGTACCAGCATTTTGCTTTACCCTTTCTGTGTCTTAACTTAGATCGAGAAAAAATTCTCTCATTCTGCTCTTTAGTTCGACCTCTAACCAGCATCGCCTCTGAAGTTGAGGTTTCTTGAGTCAATCTTGACTAGATTTTCTCCTCATCTCCTCAACCAACAAATCTCCCACAACAGAGTCATAATCTAAAACATCTATTGAGCTAAAGCTAATAGAGGTGACTAGATTATCCTAAGACTCAAGCAACGAACACAATAGTGTAATAGCCTTATCTTCATCTTCGAATTTAATTTCCATACTAGTCAATTGATCTATAAGGGTATTGAAGGTATTTAAATGGTCAGCAAATTTTGTACCTTCTTTCATATGCAAACTGTACAACTGTCTCTTCAAGTAGATTATGTTCATCAAGGACTTCGTCATATATAGACTTTCCAACTTGCTCCATAAGCCTGATGTTGTATCCTCTCCTATAATATTAAACAGAACATCAGCCGCCAGACATAAACGAATGGTACTAAGAGATTTTGCATCCAGATCTTCCCATTCCTCATTCGTCATGGTTGTTAGTTTCTTTGACTTTCCTACCAATTCCTTTTGCAACCCTTGTTGCACCAGTAATTCCCGCATCTTGAGCTTCCAGAGCTCAAAGTTGTTTTTACCGCTGAACTTTTCAACTTCAAACTTCAAACTCTGCATCTTAGCCATTAGCACAAAATATCCTAATGCTCAAATCACTACTTATAATAACCAAGACCCTTTAAAAAGGTGTAACCTTATGAATTAATGGTAACCCATAACTTATGAATTAATTAATGGTGAAAAAGGTTTTTAAAAAATATTTTTTAATTCTTGATAACAAACCTTTTATTAAATCCACCAAAGAAATCCAACTCTCTAAAGTAATAATTAAATATCTCTTATGATGTCATACCTTAAGATTTTTCAAAAGAGACTATACCTTAAAAAAATTCCACTCCATAAAGAAAGAAAAAAGTACGAATGTTTTCTAAAGTCGCTGCACCTCCCGAAGTGAGTGCCTTGCAACATGCTAGAAAGGGTCGTCGCACCTCAAACTACAACCAGGATGCGATGATGTATGGTGGTCGTCGCCCCTCCCGATACATCCAGGGTGTGATGATGTGGAAATCGATGCACCTCACACAGATTTCACTCCTACGACTCCTCCGAGAATTTGACGCCTTCGACACCCTCTCCTCCAACCAGCTCTGATACCACTTGTTGGAATTGCAAATGCGGAAAACACATTTCACATATGATAATTAACAATCACACAGATAAGAAACACAGGGATTTCACGTGGTTCACCCAAACGTTGGGCTACGTCCACCAAGCATAGGCATCAGTTGTATTATTATTCAGATCATGGAGATTACAGCAGACTTGCAAGTTCTCTCATTCCTCTCACTCTGTCGTATCTGCCTCTACAGGCTTACATGAATTTATATATATTTACACAAGAAATTGATTATTAAATGCACTCCTATCCATATTCTAGCTTGGTCTATTTTAGTTGCAACCAACGCAGAATAATAGGATCTGAAATCAATCCTTGGAGGAATTTGTTGTCACCAAATCCCAACAATCACATATTAATAATTAATATGATATTTAATATTAATATTATATGATAGATATCATTAATTTTAATTTATAGTTTATTTATTAATATTAATATAAAATAGTATATACAAGTATATATCCATTTTAACTTTAGAGTCAAGAAGGATCAATTTCTAGGTACAAACCTTTATTCAAGTTTTGTATTATAAATGAGGTTTATACAACCAAATTTACATTGAAAATAACATTGAATAAAATTTAAATAATTGTTTATACTATTCTTTAAGTAAAAAGTGTTATAGCATTATATAAATTACTATAAATCTTCATAAAATGTTATAATATTATATAAATTACTAAATCTCAAATTGAGGTCGGTCGGATTTGTGATACATAAGCATGACTATAAATGTGAACCCGTGAGTCTCCGAGCACCATGTCACATCTATTTTATTCTACTATATTTTTATAAGTGCATTTCATTTCCTTTGGTTCAATAGCTTAATATATATAGTTTTATGTGTATTTATCATCTTATAAAGGTAGGGGTGGAACTTGTCAAAAACATGCCATGTTAAAATAATAGTTTGATTATCTTCAAAAGATGATAAAGCTATGCAAACAAGACTCATAATTAGTTATTTCATTTGTTTGACAAGTGGAGACAAAAAATTTAGTTATTTCATTTGTTTGACAAGTGGAGACAAAAATTTAATTTCAAAAATTATTCACTAATGTAATTTATTCTATTTGTACACAAGCATGGAATGAGGAAGCGGTCAATGGGACTCGTGATACATAAGCATTACTATAAATTCAGACTCCTGATACATAAGCATGACTATAAATGTGAAGCAAGTACCCAACCCGCTCATCATGTCACATTTATTTTATTCTACTATATTTTTATACGTGCATTTCATTTCATTTGGTGCAATAGTTTAATATATATAGTTTTATGTGTATTTATCATCTTATAAAGGTAGGGGTGGAACTTATCAAAAGCATGTCATGTTAAAATAATAGTTTGATTATCTTCAAAAGATGATAAAGCTAGTGGGGGGCATTAATAGAGAATATATATATATATATATATATATATATATATATATATATATATATATATATATATATATATATATATATATATATATATATATATAGATTTATATTTATTATAAGAACAAAACATTATTACATATTAATAATAAATATGATATTTAATATCAATATGGATCTTAATAGGGCTCTCCTATATGCTGGACAAGTCTAGTTGTTACTTAGTGTGTTGCTCTAAATATGAAGTTTGCTCTGCAAAATTGATTTTCTATAATTGTAAAGAAAGAGTTTGATAAATGAAGGAGAGAGGAATACTAAGCAAAAGAGAAAATCATTATAATTTTGATTGATTTTCTATAATTGTAAAGAAAGAGTTTGATAAATGAAGAAGAGAGGAATACTAAGAAAAAGAGAAAATCATTGTAATTTTATAATTGTCTTAAGTATTCATAAATAAAAATAAAAAATAAAAAATAAAAATAAATATGAATAATTAATT
>JZKD02S1629231.1:0-41917 GCA_000966675.3 Picea glauca
TCCAACTCCTACTACAAGTACTAGTTATTAGGCCCAAGGTATGGATGTTGATGAAGGCTTGAAGGTTAAATACAAGAAGAGGAAGGGGTCTTCCTCTCCTACTCCTTTGGAAAATCCTGGTAAAGTAGCCAGTCCTACTCCTTTTCCAAAGCCATTCAAGGAAATGGTGACCCTTTCCACATACAAGGGTCCATATTCCTTGAAAAGTGTAAAATTGAGAAAAATATGTAGTGGTATAAGGAATCCTCTATTCCTTAAAAGGATCCTTCATTCCTTTTTTGGAATATAAGAGGGATGGTGATCCTACATCGTAAGTGATTTGTTTGAGGAATTATGTAGGAGGATAAGCTAGACATTGATTTTCTCTAGGAGATGTGGTTTTGAGCTTCACAACCAAATGAAATATGTCTCAAATGGTCCCTTTTGGACCAAAAACCACTTTCAAGCAAGGGTGGGTAGTGCTTGTTATATCCCCTTACCTTCATAATTTTTTTACATCACATCGTTATGACCGAGATAACTAATATGCTTGGGTTACTTTTTTTATATAGGAAAGACTAATTTGATTTTTTTTATTGTATGTTCCCATCATCAATTCAACATGGATGTGCCTTTGGTAGACGATGGTTTCTTTTGTGCTAGATCCATAATGGATTTTTGGTGGTGACTTGAACATGGTGGAATGGAAGGGTCATAGAGAGGGTGGTGACAGTATTTTTTTGTGTGTCATGGAGAAGTAGGCATGGTCAAGGTTTAAGGCCACCCTATAGTTTTTTATCCTAATTGGGGGTAAAAAGGGTTGGACTATGGATGTTGTCTCACTTGGTCCAATTTGCATCAGGGGAAGGAGACAATACATGAAATATTGGATAGGGTGTATGGCCTGGACCAATAAGGAAGGACATTGTAATATCCAAAAAAATAAATTATTATCAAAGTTTGTATGCACTTAGAAATTTATTTCCATTTTTGGCAAATTTGAATTTGGAAAATTATTGCCATTTATGGAAATTCCAAATTTGGAATTTGGTTAATTGTAATTAATTATTGTGATTTTTGGGAAAAGATTTGATTTGCACAACAACTCTTTGACTATGACACTTGTAAGAGAAAAATATTTTTATATTAATTGTTGAGGGACAAATGGAAGAGCCAGGTTGAAATCAGTTGAACATGATTCCATGAGTGGGGAATAAGCTTGAACTACCTCAGGGATGAATGTTACAAGAGGAAAATCAGGAATTTGGCCATTGGAAGCCCTTGAAAATTACGGATTTATAAAGATGCAAAAATTTCCAAGGGGGGAAAAGACCTAGGCACTGGATGCTTTTGGATATAGAGCATATGGGAGGAGGCATGATGATGCCTAGTATGTTGGAGAGAGGATATCACTTGTTGTTATAAGCATTGTTCTGAGTGTGAGGCAAGTGGAATTTCTGATCTGAAAGAGAACTATAGCAAAAGAGGAGTATTAGAGTTCGCCCTTATGGACTCATGGTCATGCTAGGGGGTGAACGAAGCAAGTAGATTGGTTGTTTTGTTATAGGTTGGGAGTAACTTGGTTTTTCCATTTTTTGTTTCAGCACCTTGTTCAGATATGTTCATCTACTCATTTCCTGGTTGAATGTTCTATGGATTAATAGTTGGTAGAATACCTTCACTAAATTCCGTGTCAATTTTCTATTGATTAATAGTTGGTAGAATAAATTTACTAAATTTTGGATGAATGTTTTGTTGTTTAATAGCTGGTAGAATGAGATGGATTTAGATTAAGACTTTACATTTTAATTTTATTCAACCAGTAAATTGAAGAAAATTTTTGTGAAGTTAGTTGCAATATAGTTGAATCATGTGTGTGTGTGTGTGTGATATTCAAATTTACATAACACATGCGATCATAACCATTAATAGTGAAATCGTATTCATTATAAGGTTTCCCATTTGTCTTTCCTTTAAGAAGTGAAGATACAAATAACCAGCTATCTACGGGAGTGTGGTATAAAATAATCACGATAATAGTATCCTAGGGTGGAACCTATATCACTTTAAATAGATAACTGGGTGATTATTTTCTTTTAATGTTGCAAGTTGGAACTCGAATACCTTTCAAGTGAGGTGACCTTGTCAATCCACATCCTCAGAGATATTAAGTCCTGTAGATGAAAGATCTAGAAAATCAGTACACAGACCTATGAAACAAATTAATGAAATTTAAATACAAAGTAATGTTAAGGACAAATTCATGGAATTAAACATTACAGAATTTATACACGAATAAATACTTAGCTTGAGGTTGGCATGGGTGATTTCCCATTGGGTGTGATGATCAATTGTACCTAGGCTTGAAAGGGGAGAGGTGGACATGGATTTGTCTAATGGGTACCCTCGCAAGTAAAACAGGGGTCCCATCATTAGATTATGGTAACCGAAGTTTTAACCAAACATTTCAGAAAGTAAATAAACAGGAATAACCCTTTAAGAACTTAATAACGAAAGTGCTAAAAAGTTCACACAATACAACACATGTCGAACAAAGGCGTTCTATTACTCTCTGGATGCTACCTCAATATTTTATTTATGCTGAAGGGAGATGCAATAAACAAGTTTCAAAACACCAAAAACAAGAACCAAGAACTTATAACAAATTACTTGAATCAAGTCCGAACTATTTACACACAGTGGCATCGTATGACTATTACGATCCCTGCCCAAAGTATGAAGAGTGCATTTAGACTTAGGGTAACAAGTCAGTTACAAAAATATTTGATACAGTAACAAAGAAATCTCACAACACTCCATAGGAAAGGGTGTGCGATTATACATCGTATAATATGATCTTCATAATGAAAATTTACACACCAGAAGAGAATTTACTCCCTTAATAAAAAAAAAAATATTAATGTTGGCTTGATTAGATTGAATTATAACGAGACCCAAATTGTACATTGTCAGAATCAAGAATCCAAAAATTCTGAAGTGCGGACATAAGACTTACAAAACTGTGTTTTCTTCCCATGAAACCACTATTGCAACATTTAAAAGGAACGAAAATGATAATATTCTATTTCTCGTAAAATACTCGTTATCGAATAAAATGCAAACATTTATTTAATACAAAGGACGATATTTGAAATAGAAAAGTCCCAGAAAGAATATGGAGGATATTTTCTTTTTCTTTCCTATCACACGGTAGAAGCCCAGATTTACCTTCGAAATAAAGATTTAGAGACCATGACCTTTTATAGACAATTAACGAATAGACAGGAAGGTATCAATATTTAATGTCACAGAAGAACCAAGATTGGGTTAGAACCGTTATCGAAGAAGAATGGAGATTCAAATACACAGCACGAGACTTTGAAAATACAATAAGATTCCTATTCCATGCTGGGTTAATAATGTAGACCAGAAGTTCCTACGAAGTTTCGTAGAGAAAAAAAGGTTATATCGTAGGGTAAAAGAAATGAGGACCCAATACAAGAAATAACATGGAGTGATGATAGACCCTAAATCTTAAAGAACCTGTAACAATATTTAAAACTCCAATGTAGGATCAAAGAAGTTGGAAAGAAAAAAGAAAGTTATGGTGGCTGGTGCGCACTACTTAAATAAAAAATTACAGAGAGCTCAGAGTAAAATGATAGAGAGTTGTTACCTAGTTCAGGGTAGCATCCAACCGACAATCGCCCTATCCTTTTCTTGCTGCCCCTGACGAACCCAACTACATAGTTTGGGATATGTTCATAAAGTTGTTTATTGCGGGGTAGCACTGGAGCGTTTTCACAGAAAGATAGAGCCATAGAAAATTAAATAATAACCTAGAGGGAACTAAGTAATAGTGGGGGTTATGAATTTTGTACCTTTCTATGTGACAGGAGGGAGGTGGCATGTTTTGCATTGGACACGGTGGCCCGACAACAACCCTCGGGAGGTACCCTTGCAGGTCACCATTAATAGACTGGAGAGAGGTTTTATTATAGGTTTGACAAATACCTCATTCGAATTCATACCGAGTTATTTTGAGGGAGGACAACTCAGTTAGGACACAATATACACAGTTGGTGAGTCTAGTCTCTCATTCAGTTAAGGTGTGACTATGTGTTTGTTAACGTTAAACAGATTCAAAAGGATGATTGTTATTGTTGGACCCTCAACAATGCTCAACCATTAACCAATTATAATATTGTGTTAATAGTGATTGTAATTTTAACCACGACCTATTCTCATAAGGTCTATTGTTTGGACAGTTAAAACAAATGTAAAATCACCATTATATTAAGACTTGTAATATTTTCAATAAAGGCATATTATTTTCTAGAACTCAAATTCGTATAGACCATTTATGTTATAAGTAAAGTTAATTCTATGGAGGGAGAGGGTTGCGATATTATTAAGGGTTTAACAAATACAAACGTTAAATGTTCATGCCTAGGAATGGGTATAATACTAAGGGTCCTCAATATTATAAATGTTAATAAATATATGGAAATGATTAGAATACTAGTGGGGATTAATATATATAAATGTCAATGCTTATATATGGAGATAATATAACATTAGTGTGGTTGTATCAACCCTTCATACTTATTTTAAAAATGTTAGTAATCTAAAAGGCTAAGATATATCGAAGCTTCCCTTAGTTATATGATTACTGGGCAGTATCAAATAACTCAGAGATAAAAAATTTTATGATGGAAGTTAGTTGTATCAATAAATGGAAACATAAACCTTGGGAAAACTAAATAGGGACAACAACCACCTACTTACAGTATCTGTATGTCTTTAGAAACAATTTGTTCGAAGAGAAAGAGAATTAATGACCCTAAGGAAAAAAAAAATTAATTTCGTAAATTTGGGGAAAATTACATATGGTATCAGAGAAAAGGTTAAAACACTTGGACCTTAAATAGAACCAAAAATGTTTATTTAACATGTGTTTTCTCTTTAATGGAAAAAACTAACAAAACGATTACTGTTACAAACATAAAACTTTATTTCTATTGTGATAATGGCAACACAAAATGAAGAGGAGATCGGACTTGAGGAGAATCCCGAGGAAGGACCTCGTAGAAAGCTTGGGAAAAATAGTGAAGGAAGTTTCGCCACCCAGGTTCTAGAGACCATGAGAAACCTTATTGTGAAACAACAAGTTTTCCAAGAAGACAATGAGAAACTGAAAAAAGCACAACAAGAACAATAGGAAATAAATGAAGTATTGTTTCCTAGCATAGTAACAAAGAACAACCCAAAAGACAATAACAAGGGAGAAGAGGTCAGCAAAAGAGCCTCCAAAAATTTTGTTTCTGAAGCAGAAAAAGGGGACAACTCTTTCGAAAGAACACCATCAGAAAAGATAAAACAACCACAGGAAGAAAGAGGAAACATGTGGACCACCTAGAAGGAGAGTTTAATAAAATCAAACCATCCACCTTTGACTAGGAACCTAGGACAGGGGAGGAGGATGAAGCATGGTTACTAGACATAAAAAAGTATTTCCAGATCTACAATTATTCCAGCAACACGAAGGTCAGAATGTCCATTTATAACCTGAAAGGAAAAGCAAGTATATGGTGGCAGGACCTAAAGTTGGCCAAGGGCTAAAGGAAACACAGATGGAGTGGTCGGATTTCAAGAAATGCTTTAAGAAATAGTATTTATCTAAAATTTACTATGAAATAAATACCAAAGAATTTTATGAGCTAAGACTCAGTCAAATGGCTATAGATGACCTAATAAACAAATTCCTTGAATTCTTAAGATTTGTGCCTTATATCTGGGAGGAAAAAGTCAAAATCCACCGGTTCCTAAGCTTATTATCACGGTCCTATAAGGACAAAATCAAATTCGATAACCCCAATACCTTAAGCAAAGTTTCCAGAAAGACCCGAGTGTGTTACGACCATTAAAAACAGTGGTCTGAACTTCCCAAGGCTTGGAAAGACAAGAAACAAGACATAATGATCCAGTGGAAGAAGGGCTATCAACCATCTCCTTTCTGGAATGAAGCAAAGAGTTTTCCAAGGAAATATTTTCACCCCAATAATCAAAACACCCAAGGGGGAGGTAAACCAATTAATCTGGGAACAAAGAAGTTTTAGGACAACCCGAGAGAACTGTTAAAATTTTGGGAATGTGGAGAACCTCACTTAAGAATAAATTTTCCATGTCTAACTCCTGTAGAAAGGACCATGGTTCACAACCTACAAGAGGCCTCTATAGTGGGAGATGTGGGCAGAAGTAGACACAGGATCAATGCAGTCTTGGATGGTCGACAAGATGATCACCAGTCTATTGTAGTGGAAAATGAAGGTAAATTTAACAATAATTATGTTTATGTTTTAATTGATCTAGGAGCTACGTTGAGTTATGTTTCTCCTAGTATAGTGGATTAGAATAAACTTAATAAAGTAATGCATACAAAGTCTTGGATAGTACAACTAGCAACAAGAACAAAAAGAAAAGTAACATATTTCATTTCTGATTGTGAGTTCAGTTTAGATGGTCAAAACACAAAAATAAATTTGAACATTCTACCCTTAGAGTCTTACGATATAATTATTGGAATGGACTAGTTAAAGAAGAATAAAGTAATTTTGGATTGTTATGAGAAATAACTCACTTACAAAGACAAAAACAACACTATTAGGATAGTACAAGGCATACGAAAACTAGTCTCAGTTACATAGATTTCAGCAATGCAATTTAAGAAGTGCATGAGTAAAGGTTGTTAGATTTATTCTATCCAAGTGACAAATCTATAGGAAAAAGAAAATAAACCTAGCCTAGAATATTTTTTCGTCTTACATGAATTTAGAGATTTGTTTGTAGATGAAATATCTGAACTTCCCCGAAGAAGAGAAGTAGACTTCTCAATAGATCTGTTGCCTGGTTCAACCCCTATATCTAAGGCACCCTACAGAATGAGTTTACCTGAATTAACAAAGTTAAAAATTCAACTACAAGAATTGTTGGACAAGGAATACATCAGACCAAGTGTCTCGCCATGGGGAGCACCAATATTTTTTGTTAAAAAGAAGGAAAGAACTCTAAGATTATGCATTGATTACAGACAGTTAAAAAAAATGACTGCTAAGAACAAATACCCCCTACCTAGAATAAATGATCTGTTTGACCAAGTGGAAGGGGCAAGGATTTTTTCTAAGTTGGATTTAAGATCTGGTTATCACTAGGTTAGAATAAAGGATGAAGACATAAGTAAAACAACATTCAAGATGATATATGGACACTATGAATTTGTCGTTATACCATTTGGTCTCACTAATGCACCAACAACATTTATGTGCTTAATGAATAGCATTTTCAGTCAGTATTTGGATAAGTGTTTTTTGGTATGTATTGACGATATCCTAGTGTATTTTAAAATAGAAGGACATGAAGAAAATCTAAGGATAGTATTGTAAACATTAATAAAACACAATTTGTATACAAAATTTGAAAAATGTGACTTTTATCAAACGAAAATACAGTACCTAGGACATGTAATATCTGAAGAAGGTATTGCAGTCGACCCAAAGAAGATAAGAGCCATCATGGAATGGCCTATCCCTAAGGATGTAGCAGATATCCAGTCATTCATGGGAATCATTGGGTACTACCGAAGATTTATAAAAGGATTCTTTAAGATTCCATACCCTATAACATCCCTACAGAAAAAAGGAACCAAGTTTAATTGGTCACATAAGTGTCACGACAATTTTAATAAGTTAAAAGAAATGTTAACAACCGCACCCTTTTTAAGGGTAGCAGACCCGGATAAAGACTTCAAAGTCTGCGTGGATGCAAGCAAAGAAGGTTTTGGAGGTGTCCTAACTCAATAAGGGAACACTATTTGTTATGAATCCTGAAAACTAAAAGAGAACGAACGAAACTACGTCACTCACGATTTGGAATTAGTAGTTGTCATCCATGCATTAAAAATGTGGTGAAACTATATAATGGGAAAAAAAATTATGTTGCTAAGTGATAACAGTGGTATGAAATTCTTATTTAGTCAATCGGATCTTAACGCAAGGCAAGCAAGATGGCTGGCCTTCTAGAGCGAATTTGATTTCGAGGTAAGACACATCAAGGGCAAGGAAAATAAAGTGGCAGATTCCTTAAGTAGAAGAATTCATGGGTTGTTTAAGGTACATATTAGCAAGGAATAAAATGACATTGAGCAAAGGATAAAGGATGCAAGTAATAATTATGAAAAATACATTAAAATAGTGGCAGATTTACAGAATAAAGCATAAACTTTAGATAGACCACATCTAAGTTTGGACAGAAATGGTCTACTAAGATTCAAAAACAGGTTGTACAGACCAGATTCTGTTGAATTAAAGTTAATAGTTTTTGATGAAGTACACAAGAAGCCATATTTTGGTCATTTGGGATACTAGACAATGGTAACACCATTGCGAAAGTTTTTTTATTGGCCTAATGTGAAAGGCGAAACAGGAGAATACTTGTTTAAGTGCCTAGATTGTCAACAGGTAAAGGATGAACACTAGCACCCAGTCAATCTGTTGCAACCTCTACCTATACAAGAATGGAAGTGGGAAACAATATCACTGGATTTTATCATAGGTTTGCCTAGAACTCAAAAACATAATTATTCAATTATGGTAGTAATTGATAAACTTAGCAATTATGCACATTTATTCCTGTAAAATCTACTTATAAAGCTATTAACATCGTTGAAATATTTATGAAGGAAATTTTTAGACTGAATGCTCTTCCTAAAAAGTTGATTTTGGATAGAGACGTAAAATTTACATCTACATTTTGGAAAGAATTATTTCTAGGGTTGTCTACTAACTTGATTTTTAGCACAAGCTACCATCCATAAACAAATCGGAAGACTGAACGAACAAACCAAATTGTGGAAGATATGCTACGAATGTACGTAAGGATGAAACCAAGTAAGTGGGGAGATTACCTGCACTTGGTGGAATTTGCATACAATAATGGCTACTAGACATCGGCTAAGATGAGCCCCTTTGAAGTACTGTACAACATAAAATATACAACTTCGATTAGCTAGGAAAAACCAATTGACAGGCTCATGGTGGGACTAGAAATGCTCCAGGAAATGGAGAATACGGTAAGAAAGGTACAACATAATTTAAAAGAAGCACAGGACAGACCTAAAAAGAAGACACCGGGAATTTCAAGTTGAAGACGATGTGTATTTAAAATTCAAAGAAAGAAGAATTTAATTAAAGATAGGAAAATGTTCAAAGCTAGCACCCAGGTTTTTTGGCCCCTTCGAGATTTTAGGTCGGATTGGACCTGTGGCATATCAACTTGCACTTCCCACAAATCTAAAAATTCATAATGTATTTCATGTCTCTTTATTAAAAAAATATGTTCATGATCCTACTCACATGATCGATTGGAACATGGTGCAGGTGGAACCAAAAGGCGAGTTCCAAGAGGAATCTCTATGCACTCTAGACAGGAGAGAAACAATAGTATGGAACAGAGTTGTCACCTAGGTAAAAGTGCAATGAAAGAACTTTAGTCCTGAGGAGACCACTTGGGAATTGGAGGAACATTTGCAGAAATCTTATCCAACCCTGTTCTGGAAAATGAACGAACACTAAGCATAGTGTTGTACTAAAGGGGGAAAGGATGTAATATCCCCAAAAATAAATTATTATTTAAGTATGTATGCACTTAGAAATTTATTTTTGTTTTTGGCAAATTTTAATTTGGAAAATTATTGCCATTTATGGAAATTCCAAATTTGGAATTTGGTTAATTGTAATTAATTATTCTGACTATTGATCAAAGATTTGAATTTCCCAACCAACTCTTTGACTATGACACTTGTAAGAGACAAATATTTTTATATTAATTGTTGAGGGACAAATGGAACAACCAGGTTGAAATAATCTAACCATGATTCCATGAGTGGGGAACAGGCTTGAAATACCTCAGGGTTGAATGTTACAAGTGGAAAATGAGGAATTTGGCCATTGGTAGCCCCTGAAAACCACGGATTTGTAAAGATGTGAAAATTCACAAGGGGGAAAAAGACCTAGGAACTGGATGCTTTTGGATATACAACATATGGGAGGAGGCAAGACATTGCCTAGTATGTTGGAGAGAGGATATCACTTGCTATTATGAGCACTATTCTAAGTGTGAAGCAAGGGGAATTTATGATATGAAAGAGCACTATAACGCAAGAGGAGTATTGGAGTTCTCCATTATGGACTCATGGTAAGGCTAGGGGGTGAATAGAGAAAGTAGATTGGTTGTTATGTTCTATGGTTGGGAGGAACTTGGTTGTTCGATTTGTCGTTTCAACACCTTGTTCAATTATGTTCATCTACTCATTTCCTGCTTGAATGTTCTTTGGATTAATAGTTGGTAGCATAACTTTACTAAATTCTGTGTGAATGTTCTATTGATTAATAGTTGGTAGAATACATTTACTAAATTTTGTGTGAATGTTCTGTTATTTAATAGTTGATAGAATACATCTACTTATTTTGCTGGAATGTTTTGTGAGATAAATATCTGGTAGAATGAGATGGATTTAGAATAAGCCTTTACAGTTTAATTTTATTCAACCAGTAAATTGAAGAAAACTATTGTTAAGTTAGTTGTGATATAGTTGAATCATGTGTGTGTGTGTGTGTGTGTGTGTGTGTGTGTGTGTGTGTGTGTGTATGAAATACATTCTAGCTACAAACCGCATAAATAATTTGTGGTGTGAATTTGTAATTCGTACTAGACATGAGAAGATATATATGTATATACATTCTTTGATGGATATGGATCTTTACAATGTCAAGTAAAGTTCTGGAAATGATTAGTAGACACACACACACACACACACACATATCACAACATAAATAAAGGTACATAACAATATAAATAAATAACATAGCAAGTTGTTTATTGACCTTTTGAATAACTAAAACTTCAACAATTTCCATTGAAACTCATGATATTAATGGAGCAGATAGTTACAATCCCCTCTACATTTTATAATAACCCAGAAGTGAATGCTCAGAGATATAACTACAAAATATACTACCTCTTACAGATTTGGACAACACATAAAATGAATCTTCAAATTTTACATAACACATGCGATCATAACCTTTAATAGTGAAATCATATTCTAGGCCAAGGAGGCCACCTAGGGGAACACCCACCTAGGGCGCACAAGTCAATCACCTAGGCACAAGACTTCTTCACCTTTTGATGATGAATTAAATATATGTAAAATAAATGGTTCCCCTGGTATATAAGGTGAAATGGGACTGAAATAAATATTCTTACCTTTTCTTCAAAAGCTAGGTGTCTTGGTTGTTTTCTTTTCTGAATTTGCATTTTACATTCATGACAATTTCATTTTTTTAGGGTTCTTGAAGAATAACCAGTGTGCATTCTATCATGGTTGCCTCCCGGTGACTCTGTTTTTCATGCTTCCACCTCTAAGAGAAAGCTTATCTCATTATCTAGCCACTCTCTCACAAAGAAAATCATTTCCTTCGAGTTTTCTGAGGCAGAAGGGAGGGTGCACCAACTAAGATTTGTGCCCTTGTTGGTTTCTTCTTTGTGGGAATGAAGTGAGTGTGCCCTCTTCCATGGTTTCATTGGGATTCTCCAATTGATTCTTGGAGGTCACTCTGAGATCACCAAAACCTCTTGGCCACTCTCAGATCACCCCGGTCTAGATCCCCATTTGCTTGGTCACCCAAACTAATGGTGCGCCCTTGTTCAGATTTGTGCCCCTGAGCAGAGTTTTTGGTCAGAAGACAAGATATGGCTGGCGTGGTCACCTTCTACTATAGATCACCTTCTTGGGAAGATAAATTGGTATTAGAACCTCAAGATCCATGGAAAATATTTCAATCTTGAAGATCGAGACAAATAGTTTTTTGGGGTTTTCATGAAATAATCCAGAGTTTTCCCATTCCAAGGTTTCAATTTTATGCAAGAAGATCCACATATCTCATAAGTCCCAAGGGATCCCACATCTCCATTTACATAGAGAGGAGCTTGACATGGCTAAAACAATATAGATCTCTCCCTCTAGACCAATTCAAGCTCCGTTCCCTCAGGGTTTTGAGTCCTCTATTCTCAAAACAAAGTCCTATGTTCAACATTGCAACCTAGGGGTGCCTTTTCTCTTCAGCCGGCCTCACAATGCCTCCACGCAAAGATCCTTTGGTAATCGACTCATATTCCAACACATCAAATCCCATCCAAGATCTTTCCTCTGTCCTTGATGAGCTGCTCAAAATGCAACAACAAAACAATCCAGATCCATTATGGTTGGACACTTGAATCCAACTACCCAAGTTTGTTTGGAAAATGAATGGTGAAATGGTGGATTCTTGGATCCGTAGCCTATCAACCTATTTCAATACATGTCCAAGCCTTACTGAGGAAAGAAAACTCTAGATTGTCACCTTGCAATTAGAAGGAATAGCACAAACTTGGTGGGATACAGAGTAAGAGAAGACCACATTTGTGATAGAGATTGGGGAGGCTCCAAAATGTTTTACTTTGCAACCCATCAAAACCTGGGCTCGACTTTCTGAAGCTTTGAGGAATCACTTCTACCCACCTGCGAATGTCTTACACATGAAATTTCCACACCTAGGTACCTCGCCCTAAGTGTCTTAAAGTGTCATATAAGTGTCTCATACACCTTGACACCATGGAATAACCTATGTCACAATCCCTAGTCAATGTGGAGGAGGGATATATTACATGAAGGAAAAATACCAAGTATACATGAAATATTATTAATATTCATGGAAAATAAATTGATTAAGTGTGAGAATCAAGTGCACATGAATTATTATTAATATTCATGGAAAATAAAGTAATTAAGTGTAAGAATCCACCTCACATTTGGTTTCCTATTTTTTAGGGAAGGTGGAGGAAGTCATGGATGGTTGAAATATTTCCTCTTTAAAATCCTTGAGAGATATTTCCTCCCCAAAATCTTTAAGAGATATTTTCTCCCTGAATATATTAGAGATCCCTTTCTTAGTAGATCTGATGAGAGATCCTTTCCATGGTGGTTAAGTCTCCAAATCTTATATAATGTTGGATTTCCATGGAGGAAAGGGAGAGAGGAGTTTAGAGATACCAAACTTATGATATCATGAGAAGTGCAGGAGAATAATCAGTGAAAGTATTGTCATTCTGATCGTGGAGCTTTTGAGAAAGGGTTGGACAAGGAGAGCTTGATGAAGCTGATGCACTCACATCTATGGTTGTAAGTATTGCTCATTGTTGCTCTGATTAATACAATCAATGCTTGGTCTGTTTCTTTCAAACTTGTACTTGTTCCATATAATCCTCTCTGCAATAGATGGATCTATGTTTGAGCTAATCTCAGTAGAGAAGGAAGTGTTTTGTGCTTTAGTTTGTCTTGCAGGACCTACCAAGGAGCTCAAGATCGAAGCTCATCCTGGACCTTGCAGGGACAAATGATGTTCATAAGGTACACACCTTCCTCCTTCTCTTTTATTCATCAGCTTGATCAGATCTAAAAGGAAGTTAGTGTCCATGTTAAGCACCTTCTGTCTTAGAGTTAAAGGTCTAGCTCTCAAAAGGAGATCTACCTGTTCGCAGGGAGATTTTCGTACAAGAGAAATTGGTGACTCCATTGGGGAGGAAATCTAATTTGTGTTTCCTTACCCAAATCTTGTCTTGGCCCTTTTCCAACTCATTTGATCTTCTCCATTGGATTGTGTATTCTTAGAATGGTTTGATTTCCTCTTTGTGTCATCATGATCATCCTAATTGGATGAATGTTCTTGAATTTTTGAGTTTCTGGAATTTTTCCTGAGTTTTCTGAAGTAGGGTGCTCCCTTGCCTTGTTTTCAGAGCACCAACACTCCCTAAAGGTCTTACATAGACCGTTATAATGCTCTGGTGTCCCTTACACCAGAGCGCTCCCATTTTTTGTGGAAAATCTTCTAGTTTTTCAAATTTTTGGGTTCAGTTTCTGCTTTGTACATTTGCTCAGGGTCTCATACTTTCAGTCCATATTGGTATTGGCCTTTAGTACCCTGTTTTCTAAGGATTCATCCTCTTTTGTTTGTATTTTTTTTGACATTTGTTCTTACTTTGCAATTTGTCCTTCATGATTTGGTGGCAATTTGTCATTTTCTTCTCATTTTTTTGAATGAGTGAACACTTTGTAAGGGGTTTCAAAGGTTTTTTCTACTTTTCTTTCTGATCTTTGAGTCATCTTGTCCAAGATATTTATCCTTCATTTTGAGTTTTTGGTTTTCTTTCTCTTGTTTTATCGCAACAAGGGTGTGATTTTGTTTATGTGGAGTTTGCTTCCGGTTGCTTCAATCTTATAGATCTTGTAGTCTGATTAGCAAAGGAAGATTTACATCGAACTGATCATCAGTCACATATAAACATTTAGAATTTTATTGGATTCCTTATGAGGACTATTGCATGAGGTCATTTCATCTTGGTGTTTGACAGTGAAAGGAAAATCTTTCTCCTTCCCTTAATTAGACATTCATTGAACGAAAAGACTGGTTATCATTTCTTATGCATGTTTTGGGAACTGAGTCATAATATCATCAGTCTTCACTCTCATACACCTCTGAGTAAATAAAAACCACTAAAATCAACTCTTAACTAAAATTTATCAGAATTTTTACGTCTTTTTTAGCAAACCTACATTAGTTTAAGGTGTAGAGATTTGGAATAGGTTGAAAGGATAAATTTCCAAAGCTATCAAACAAACTTAGTATCTTGCGGTAGGGAGAGTGAAATCTAATTGTCGTATAGGTTTTATGGGATTCCCCTCTCACATAGGGCTTATGCATGAGGTTGCACTCGGGAGAGCTATAGAGATTATCCCTCCGTGGTTTGACTGATTGTAGTAGTCAGATCGTATTATGGGGGTCACTTGAAGGTATACCCACAATGTTGAGTGGAAGCCTTTCAAGTTGATTTCTGGCTAGATACCCTTCCCTTACGTTCAGACTGGGATGTCAACTGTACCTGCGCAAGGGCTGACTGTGAGTTGGTGACCTTAGTAGCCAAAATCTTTAGGGTCTTACCCAAGGTGACAGTGAAGGAAAGTCTCACTGTACCTGGAACAGATGTTGGTAAAACTCATTCGGGCTCGTTGGAGGGTAAATCCACAATTACTGCATGGAAGCTTGCACCAAGGCATAAGTCCATTAAGTAGGTCGCCAATGTAACTAATCCACCTGCTCTATCCCCGCCCCTTCCTATTTTGATCTCGCGACGTTGGATTCCATCACCAACTAGTGGTTTCATCGTGGGAAGGTTTGTTTGATTGATTGCTTCTTAGATTCATAGTGTGTGTTGGTTGTGTTACTTAGTAGACCTTAGGTCGAGTTAGTGTTAATGGCATCGAATCTCGAGAGTACCAATGGAGGAACACCTTCTCTCGGGGAACCTTACACCTTTCCTTCTTTTGGAAACTTTGGTCCTCCATATATTGCCACACTGAGTCTTCTGCGACTCACCATCAGATTACCAGTTTGGTTTTTCCCCACCTCAACGATCTTGAAAGCTATTATTTCCACTCTTTTCTGTGTGATATCTTTCCCTCACGATGGAATAATTGTGACTATTGATCTATTTTCATTCATCGGTCCTGATTGGATTACCTCCCTAAATGGTTCTTCTATGCAGACAGTATCACCCCTGCCACATGTCAATTATGTGGAGTTGTCTCCCATGATTTCAACTTTCGATGATTTGGATCTGGTAGTTGACATGGTGATCTCTTCGGTAGGGCTATTGGAGCCTAGTTTTTCCTCTCTGTAGCAAGCTCGTTAAAAAATGAGCATAGTTTTTCCTCTCTGTAGCAAGCTCGTTAAAAAATGAAACAGAGGCCACGAGCATATTTTTTCCTCTCTGTATAAAGCTCGTTGAAAAATGAAACAGAGGCCACGAGCATAGTTTCTCTTCTTTGTGGAAAGCTTATTAAAAAATTAAATAGAGGTCACGAGCATAGTTTTCCTCTCTGTAGCAAGCTCGTTAAAAGATGAAACAACAATTTGGGTATAGAACCTAGAACCCTGAGCATAGTTCTTTTCCTGTGTCAAGCTTGTTAAAAAATGAAATAGTCACCTCTCTTGAACCTTCTTTTCATCCACCCTGCTCCTTTTTCTCATCTAGTAGAGAAATTGGTGACAACCTCAAAGTTGGTGAATGAATTGAAGCTTGGGGGTCTTGTCTCCAGCCTTTGATGATCATTCTGGAGTTAAGCCACTAGCTTTCAAGCTGGGGGCAGAATACCGAGCTTAGTCTTTGTTCTTTCTCGTGCTCGTAAAAAAATGAGAATGTAACCGAGTACACTTTTATCACTTTTTCATACTCGTAAAGGTTATATGAAAAAGGAACTCCCTGGAGTCTTCTTTAATCTATTTTCAGACTCTCTAAATGTGAAAAGAATGTCGAGTGATCTTGCTTCCTTTCCCACTCGTTAAAAGGTTTGAAAGGGCATCTTTTGAGTGACAATTTCTCTCTTTTTCAGCCTCGCGAGACTAACATTATGAAAAAGGACAACAATGGAGTCATCTTTAATTTGTTTTTAGACTCTCTAAATATGAAAAACCACCGAGTTTACCTTCTCTGGACTCGTTAAACAATTATACACTGAAGGGCCCATATGCGACCAAACTCTTACTTCTTCTAGTTCGTTAATAAAGGAAGAGGGACTTACCGAAGGTGATTCATATAGAGCATGTTTTACCCTCCTCAAGCTCATTAAATTAAAAAGAGGAACTCGTCTATCTGGGTGGGGGGGAAATTGAAAGAAGCAAGCCAAGCAGTTTTTGAGAACATCACCATTAACTCTTAGAGTCGCCCTTGAACATGGCACTTTTTCTTTGCACACATCTTAATCTGCTGAACCTCTACACTGAACCAATCCTCTGAGTTTTTCTTACTCCTTTGGGTCACCCGATGAAAGTCACAGTATCCACTGCATCATCGTGTTTTCGTCCATGTCATGTTTCTACTGTTGTGCCTCAGTGTTCAAGGGAAGTATCCACCTCGAGAGTCAACCATCACAAATATCTTGTCTCAATACCCATGTCAGTCCATGTTCATTTGATCTACCAATTACATCTATGTGTCGATTTTGTGTCATTTATGGGGGATACATCAAGGCCCTCCTTCGATGAGTATATTCCTGTCGACTTCAACACATTATCCAGGAACTAGACTTAGAAACCAATTAGTACTTTGGGACGTGCATGCCTCAATGGTAGGCCTCCTCACATTCAACAGTGGGTTTACATCATTGACCTATAATCAGATGATTCCATGGATGTTCGACTCTAGCTCATCCATTCACATTCATTGGAATGTACTAGAGTACCTTGGGAATCATTGGCATCAATGGTGATCTCCCTTGCGCTTGTTAACAGTTTACATCATTGACCGGTAATCAAGTGGTTTCTGCCATGTTTGACATCAAAACATCTATTCACATGGTTAGATTCTTACTACATTGGGATCGGTAAGAAGACCCTAGGTTGAGTGATCACTCTAATATGTGCTTTGCTCAGGTTGTGATGGAGTTTCTCTTGAACATTGACACATATATTGTCACATAGATCCTCTTTATATTGGTTGTGGCTATGTATTGTCATCTCATAGATCCACTACGTATTATTCATGGCTACGATCAGTTCAGGTCATGGGAGTATAGATCCATAGTGTATCTTCAGTGGCTATATCTCTTTATCAATATAATTATGGATCCGCGGTGTATTTTATGGTGGCCATATCTTGCAAGTCTTTATCAGTCAAGCATAGGTATGTCTACCTTGGGTTTGAAACATGTCATAATATTTGTTGGATGTTTGTTTGCAACTTCTATCAAGTTCTCTACATCCACATCCTTGCTTTAAATATTTGTAAAGTGTTTCGGCCATCATTCTCTCTTCTGACCTCACACATTAGGGGGCATTCTGTTACACATGAAATTTGCACACCTAGGTACCTCGCCCTAAGTGTCGTAAAGTGTCATATTAGTGTCTCATACACCTTGACACCATGGAATAACCTATGTCACAATCCCTAGTCAATGTGAAGGAGGGATATATTACATGAAGTCCAAAATACCAAGTACACATGAATTATTATTAATATTCATGGAAAAGAAATTGATTAAGTGTGAGAATCAAGTGCACATGAATTATTATTAATATTCATGGAAAATAAAGTAATTAAGTGTGAGAATCCACCTCACATTTGGTTTCCTATTATTTAGGGAAGGTGGAGGATCTCATGGATGGTTGAAATATTTCCTCCTTAAAATCCTTGAGAGATATTTCCTCCCAAAAATCCTTAAGAGATATTTTCTCCCTAAATATCTTAGAGATCCCTTTCTTAGCGGATCTGATGAGAGATCCTCTCCATGGTGGTTAAGTCTCCAAATCTTATATAATGAGGGATTTCCATGGAGGAAAGGTGAGAGAGGATTTTAGAGATACCAAACTTATGATCTCATGAGAAGTGGAGGAGAATAATTAGTGAAAGTATTGTCATTTTGATCATGGAGATTTTGAGCAAGGGTTGGACAAGGATAGCTTTATGAATCTACTACGCTCACATCTATGGTTGTAAGTATTGTTCATTGTTGTTCTCATTAATACAATCAGTGCTTGGCTTGTTTCTTTCAAACTTGTACTTGTTCCATATAAGTTTGTCTACAGTAGATGGATCTATGTTTGAGCTAATCTCAGTAGAGTAGGAAGTCTTTTCTGCTTTTGTTTGTCTTACAGGACCTACCAAGGAGCTCAAGATCGAAGCTCATCTTGGACCTTGCAGGGACAAATGACGTTCATAAGGTACACACCTTCCTCCTTCTCTTCTGTTCATTAGATTGATTAGATCTAAAAGGAAGTCATTTTCCATGTTAAGCACCTTCTGTATTAGAGTTAAAGGTCTAACTCTCAAGAGGAGATCTACCTGTCCGCAGGGAGATTTTCCTACAACAGTATGTGAAATCCTTGTGGATCAAATGGCACCAACTTCGACAACTCCCTTTACAAGGAGTGCAAGGCTACATATAATTCTTCTTCAAGATGCACCTCTTACTTCATGTTCCATATCTAGATAAGGTACTCATATTAAAAATTTTGTTTGGTTTATTAATTCAATTCCATCGAGAAGTAGAGCTGTTTGAAAATCCAACTTTAGATAAAACATTTCAGAGAGCTTTGGCTATAGAAAGGAAAGTCGCTCCTAGAGGTTGTATTCCTCAGTATCACCCTTACACCAACATACCCGCCTCTCAACCATCCATCTCCCATCCCTCAACCCACTTTCTACATCCTAGGACTCAAAACCCCACACCCAATACAACTACAAGTACACCCTGGTGCTCATTCCACAAAACTACTTCACAGAATTCATCAGATTTGAGAATCCTCCAAAATCTAGAAACCAACAAAACTCTACTCACTGAGCTCATTGCACCTTCCCAAGTAGAATATACCAAAGAAGTTCCTCTGGACAATCCCATAGAAGTAGATCCCTCATTGATTCTAATGACCCAGGAATATTCGAACACATCCACCCAACCCCTCTTCACCCATAACTGCCAAATCAAAAACGCCTTGGCTTTACTGATTATGGAAAATGGAAGCCAAAAAAAATTGGTGTCTCAAGCCCTTGTCAACCGCCTTAATCTTGTCACCACTCCACACTTACAAGCCTGTCAACTTGAATGGGTCCAAAAGGATGGCCCTCGCCTCCTAGTTTCCAAGCGTTGTTTGGTCAACTTTTCCATAGGCCAATTCAAAGATATTGTCCTCAGTGATGTCTCCCCTTTTGATTATGTGGATTTTATGCTCGGTATCCCATACCAAACCCAAAAAAATTCTATCTATCTAGAAAAATCTCACCTGTACAAAATTACCAAAGAAGGCCACACTTACATCTTAACTGCAACAAAACCCAAACCCCCTTCTACCAAAGAACAAATCCCATATGTACACTTAAACCAATGTGTCTGTCTCTATTTCATGTGCCCAATAACACCAAACAATACAACACACCCTGTTCCTAAAACTATGACTCCCCTCCTCCACGAGTTCACAGAGGTATTTCAACCCCCGGAGGGACTTCCCCCCTCCCGCCACGTTGACCCTTCCATTCATGTCATCCCCGGATCTGCCTTACCTAACACCCCTACTTACCAGTTGGCCCCAACAAAAATAGAGGAAATGGAAAGACAATTGATCGACCTCATCAACTCTGGCCACATCCAACCTTCATCTTCTCCCTATGCCTCTCCCACCTTTGTCATACCTAAATGAGATACCTTAGAAATGCGCCTTGTCACTAATTACCAAGCCTTGAACAAAGTCACAATAAAAAACAGTTACCCACTTCCCTGGATTGAGGAACTACTCGAAACCCTCCAAAGAGCTAAGTGGTTTACTAAATTAGATTTGACAACCGGCTACCATCAATTTCGATTGAACCCATATGATGTTTGGAAAACATTGTTCAAGACCAACTTTTGTCTTTTTGAGTGGAAATTCATGCATTTCAGTCTCACCAATGCCCCAACCACTTTCATGAGGCTCATTAATGACATCTTCATAGAACATTTGGGTCAATTTGTGGTCATCTACTTAGATGACATTCTCATCTTCAGTCGAACATGGGACACTTGCATGCAACATGTCCGACAAGTTCTCGAAATTCTCCAAGAGCACAAGTTGCAATTCAAAGAGAAGAAATCATATTTTGGTCAGAATTTAGATCCCTATATCATCTTTGTGGTCAGATCAGAGGTTATTCAACTAGATCCATCTCGCATCCAAGCATTGAAACAATGGCCTCTAACTTATTTAGCTAAGGAGTTGAAAATCTTTTTGGGTGGCATCAATTTCTATCGTAAGTTCATTCCCTCTTTTTTAAATCTTTATCGACCTTTGCATCAACTCTCAAATACTTCTTCTACATTCATCTGGACCAAAGAGGAAACTACTCCCTTTGCTTATCTCAAAGACACCCGCCGATCATCCCTTGTTTTACATCTGCTAGACCTCTCCCAACCCTTTGATATAGAGTCTGACGCCTCACAATATGTGATGCAGGAGCATCTCTCCACATCAACCAGCCAGCCAGCCAGCCACGTTAGCGCGCACGCATTCAAAGGATGAAGGGAGGCACAATCCTCATTTGAATTTGAAATTGAATGTAATTAAATGTCTAGGCTGGTGAGCCATGGAAGCCATGCCTTTTTGCAGGCTGTAGATAGGATCGGCTTTAATGCTAGATCGGCTGAGATCTAGATCCAGGCGCTAGACTAGACAGCCATTGAATGAAATTTATTAGAGTAGGTGAACCTGGAGGGAAGCGCTCGATGAGCCCCTCAGGTAAAGGAGATTTTGAGATCTCATTTTTGACTTAGCGAGGTTGTAGGAGAAGAGATAGAGAGAGCTCGAGAACACCTTTGTAAAATACAGGCATTTGCCATTGTTAATATAACAGAGAAGTTTTTCCTGCATTTCTGTGTTGAATGGATGTATGTGTGTGTTCTCTATGTATGCTATGAATGTATGTTATGTTAAGCATTTGCAGGGAGTCCGTTTGATTTCAGGTTGAAGTTCTTTGAGGTTTCATGCCAAGAGGGCGTGACAAAGCACTGCGGTCTCTGAATACCGGTGCATTGATGATGCACTTCTGAACACTGCGGGGTTCAGAAAAAGGCATGTTGAGGCACAGAGCTGGAATCATCAACTCAAGAAGAAGACCTGTGAGGTTGCTGAACACCTCAGGAGGTAAGGTTGTGTGGTTGAAACATAGTTGCAGACAGAACTGTGTTGTAAGTTCTGTGGAGCTCTTCCAGGTGGGCATTGAGCATAAGCACGAGGTGCTGGAGGGAGAACTCTGTCGAGAGTTGAGGGAGAAAGAAAAATCACTGAGGATTCTATGAGAATATCTGCCCGGTGGGCATTGAGCCAGTGCAAGGAGTGCACAGAGGAAGGATCTCCCTTATGTGTTCAGACAAAAAACCAGAATCACTGAGGATTCTAAGAGCTCTGCCAGGAGGGCATTGAGTAGGTGCAAAGGGTGCACAGAGGGAACCCAGAACTACTGAATGTTCTGTGGAAAAGATACTCCGCTAGGAGGGCGTTGAGGAAGTGTGTAATTAGACACAGTAGAGAAGAGAACTCTCTTGAGTTCTTCCATTTGAAGGAAGATTCCACTAAAGGATCTTCACTGGGTTACTGAATACCCAGAAGGACTCAACAACTTAGCTGCTTGAGCAGCAGGACAACCAGGAAGGTGTCAATTTCTCCATCTGAAGGAGAAGAAAAACAAAATCCATCAAGGGGTTTGAGCATCTAAAGAGCTCAGGAGTAATAACGCTTTTATGCATATCACAGAAGCTCAGGGTAAAGGAGCTCACAAAGAAGAAAGACCGCAAAGGCAGAGACCTTTGAGAAAATCAATTTTCTTCCAAGGTTGGGAAGGAAGCGCAGAAGCTCAGGAGGAGCAGCGTCAACTGTCAGATCGGTAGGAGAATAGATCCGGACCGTTGTCTTTAAGCATCCGCAAGAAGCTCAGGAGGAGCCTACAAGAGGAGGAGACCGACAACCGTCAGATCTCACTCGAAAATCCTGTAAGTCGTTGGATCGGGAGGAATTGCGCACAGTTTAGCCTCGAAAGGAGGAGCGCTCAGGAGAAAGGGATCTAAGCCATTAGATCTTTCTCAGAATTCCCGGCAGCCGTCGGATCTGTAGGAGTCACATAGGATTTAACCCCGTGAACAGGAGAAGAGGAGTCCCGACAGGCATCGGGATATCGGCCATCGGGAAATTGGAGTTCTCGAGGTCATGAGAATCGAGACATCAATAGTCGCAAAATCCCGATGAGGATCTGGACCGTCCGTTGGCAGAGGACACGTGGTGGAGATCAAGCACCATTGTCATTTTGGCGTATCGGGGAATCGGCATTCTCGTTGTCGAGGGAAACAGGACATTAGAAGTCCCAGAATCCCGAGAGTTAATCGGGACCATCCAGCAGAGAAGGGATGCGTGGCAACCATTGGTGCCATCGGGAAAGTCTCGACAGGGAAGCATCCATCAGAGTTGAACCCATCGGGAAATCGGGAATCCCGGGGACGTGGTGTTTAGGCACTTTGAAATCCCGATACGCGAAACCTCGATGAGTGGGGGCCATTTGTCATCACAGTAGAGAAGGAGGACAGATGCGTAGTGGAGGCCAGCTGTCAGTGATCAGGAGGAATTCAGGGATCGACATATCGCGAATCTCGTAAGCGTATACACATTGACATCAAAAAGTCTGAAACCCTGACAGGAGTGTATGACTTCGGTCATATGGTAGCAGGTCGCATGGACCATTGTGTAGTTGGAAGGGGATAAAGCTCGGAAAAGGTGTGTATCAAGGATCGGAGAATCGCGAGTCCTGAGGACTTGTGACTTATGACTTTTGAAACTTCGAAACCCTGATAGGAGCAGCCGCGAAAGGAGATAAGGCCACGGTTGCGGAGGCAGTGTTCATATGGTGGAAGCTGAGCCAGGAGGGCCAACGCGTGGAGAAAAGGGTGCATTAGTGCTCGAGGAATCGAGAGGACTGTGACTCTCGACAGCAGGAACCCTGAAACCCCGATAGTGAGTTGGGGATAACCACAGCTAAGTGCAGAGGCCATGACAGAGTGAGTGAAAGGACCTGTGGATCGGGTATTTGATAAGGATTCCATTATGGGATCTAAAAAGACGCTTTGGCTCGGAAGGGGATTTGATCGATCCTGTGAGTAGGAGGTCAAGTGAAGAGACCCTGTGGGGTGATAAAGAAGATCTCTCTGCATCAAGTGGTATCAGAGATAGTTCTTGCTTATATATTTCAAGCAGGAAGAGGCAGAGGAGGAAAGCACTCTGATACACATCAAGTGGTATCAGAGCAGGAACTTCATATGTATATTTCAGGTGAAGCGAGAAGAAAGTAGGAAGAAAGACAGAGTTGCTGAGGACTCTGTAAGGACTTGCTTGTAGGTAGGCAGTAGTCCATAGACAGTTAGTAGGACTGTAATATGAAGTTGGAAGTGCTCATGATGCAGAGTGATAGCAGACTTGCCAGGAAGGCAAGCGAAGGCAGAAACAGGGCTACTGAAGGCCATAGGTATGCTGGGAGAATAAAGTTATGGAGCCAGGAAGATATAGATGAGGAGCTCATGGATATAAAGAGAGAACTAGCAAGACTCGAATTGAAGTTGCGGCAGAATAAGAAGATGGTTCAGGTGTGCGAACCAGAAATTGAAAAAACTCTCGGTGAAGAGAATGGATTGAGATCAACTGAGGATCTCAGGAACTACTAGGAAGGCAGAGAAGAAGCAATTCCAGTTTGCCAGGAGGGAAACAAGTTGAGGTCACTACGGGATCTCACGGACTGTCAGGAGGATAGCCAGGGAATTTCAATTTGCCAGGAAGGCAATGATGAGAGATCGTTGAGGGATCTCGAAGACTGCCAGGAGGGCAGCGGAAGCATCTTAAAATGCCAGGTGGGAAGAAATGAAAATGCGAGACTAGATGAAAGTCTCATGGACTCGGAGGTGAGTTCAATTCAGCAAGGAGTGTTTATGAATATGGGATCGGTTGATCTCATATTCTGCTAGGAGGGCAGCAGAAGCATCCCATATTGCCAGGTGGGAAGGGAAGAGAAAATGAGACTGTCTGTGGGTCTCATAAACTCGGAAGTGAGTTGGAATCAACCAGGGGAGCTGATAGAGCAGGTGAATTTGGATCAGCAGATGCAGCTGACATAGGAGGAGGATCAGGGTGATCTTCTAATGATTGGGGGAATTGGGATATTCCTACCATGTGCCCAGGAGGAGGTAGAATTTTGTGTTGCAGATGACGCAGCAACAGAAATAGAGGAACAATCGGCTGTGACTGTCCAAGGAAAGTTGGAGCAGATGGAAAAGACTACCCAAGTAGAAACGAGAGAAGAAAGTGAGTGTTCTGAGGAACAAATCAATGGTTTCAGCCAGGGAGCTGAAAAGAAAGAAGTTGTAGCACTGGAGCTAGCAGCAAAGGAAACCAAGGAGCAGACATGTAGATTTATCACTCCATGGGAGATGGAGCTAGAAATGTTGGAGGATTGGTTGAACAATCCATTGCCAGCAAGAGAATTTACAGAAGTGGAACTGTCAGGGAAGGTGACTGAACAACAAGTCAGTCAAGAAGAGACTGCAGAGCTGAAGTCTACAGCAGAGTGGCAACTTGAGGCCACAGATGAAGATGAAGAAGAAGGCATGGGAGATCATGGTGATCTGCCCAATTTTCGAAAACTTTTCCAGCTGAGGAGACTGCAACAACAGGACCAACCATGGGAGCAGCTGGATGAGGTGATCACAGAGATCATGGAGCTGATGATCCGATCAGCAGAAACTACAAGCAAGGAGAGGCTGGGCAGAAGAGCAACAATAGTAGAAGTAGCGCAGAAGCAGCAGCAGTAGCAGGAAGATGGAGCAGATGGGAATCTCCAAAGACTTATTTGGGATCCAGGAGGACTTCCAAACATCTTAGAGGGGAATCGCATGAGTAGGAGCTCATAATTTTGCAGCTGAGGAGTTTGATGCAGGAGTATCTCTCCACATCAGCCAGCCAGCCATCCAGCCACGTCAGCGTGCACGCATTCAAAGGATGAAGGGAGGTGCAATCCTCATTTAAATTTTAAATTGAATGTAATTAAATGTCTAGGCTGGTGAGCCATGGAAGTCGTGCCTTTGTGCAGGCTATAGATAGGATCAGATTTAATGCTAGATCGACTGAGATCTAGATCCAGGCGCTGGACTAGACAACCATTGAATGAAATTTATTAGAGTAGGTGAACCTGGAGGGAAGCGCTCGATGACCCCCTCAGGTAAAAGAGATTTTGAGATCTCATTTTTGAGTTAGCGAGGTTGTAGGAGAAGAGCCAGAGAGAGCTCGAGAACACCTTTGTAAAATACAGGCATTTGCCATTGTTAATATAACAGAGCACTTTTTCCTGCATTTTTGTGTTGAATGGATGTATGTGTGTGTTCTCTATGTATGTTGTGAATGTATGTTATGTTAATCATTTGCTGGGAGTCTATTTGATTTCAGGTTGAAGGTCTTTCAGGTTTCATGCCGGGAGGGCGTGACAGAGAACTGTGGTCTCTGAATACGGTGCATTGAGGATGCACTTCTGAACACTGCGGGGTTCAAACAAAGGCACGCTGAGGCACAGAGCTGGAATCATCAACTCAGGAAGAAGACCTGTGAGATTGTTGAACACCTCAGGAGGTAAGGTTGTGTGGTTGAAACACAGTTGCAGACAGAATTGTGCTGTAAGTTCTGTGGAGCTCTGCCAGGTGGGCATTGAGCGTAAGCACAAGGTGCTGGAGGGAGAACTCTGTCGAGAGTTGAGGGAGAAAGAAGAATCACTGAGGATACTGTGAGAAGCTCTGCCAGGTGGGAATTGAGCCAGTGCAAGGAGTGCATAGAGGAAGGAACTCCATTGTGCATTCAAACGGAAGACCAGAATCACTGAGGATTCTGAGAGATCTGCCACGAGGGCATTGAGTAGGTGCAAAGGGTGCATAGAGGGAACCCAGAACTACTGAATGTTCTGTGGAAAATATACTCTGCAAGGAGGGCATTGAGGAAGTGTGTAAGCAGACACAGTAGAGAAGAGAACTCTCTTGAGTTCTGCCATTTGAAGGAAGAGTCCACTGAAGGATCTTCATTGGGTTATTGAATACCTAGAAGGACTCAACAACTTAGTTGCTTGAGCAGCAGGAAAACCAGGAAGGTGTCAATTTTTCCATCTGAAGGAGAAGAAAGATAAAATCCCTCAAGGGGTCTAAGCATCTGAAGATCTCAAGAGGAACAACGCTTTTACGCGTATCGCATAAGCTCAGGGTAAAGGAGCTCATAGAGAAGAAAGACCGCAAAGGAAAAGACCTTTGAGAAAATCAATTTTCTTCCAAGGTTGGGAAGGAAGCGGAGAAGATCAGGAGGAGCAGTGTCAGCCATTAGATCAGCAGGAGAATAGATCTGGACCGTTGGCTTTAAGCGTCCGCAAGAATCTCAGGAGGAGCCTACAAGAGGAGGAGACCGACAGCCATCGAATCTCACTCAAAAATCCCTTAAGCCGTTGGATCGGGAGGAATTGCGCACAGTTTAGCCTCGGAAGGAGGAGTGCTCAGGAGAAAGGGATCTGAGCCGTTAGATCTTGCTCAGAATCCCCGGCAGTTGTCGGATCTGTAGGAGTCACATGGGAGTTAACCCCATGAACAAGAGGAGAGGAGTCCCGACAGGCATTGGGATATCGGCCATCGAAAAATTAGAGTTCTCGAGGTCGTGAGAATCGAGACATCAATAGTCGTGAAATCCCGACGAGGATCTGGATCGTCCGTTGGCAGAGGACATGTGGTGGAGATCAAGCGCCATCGGCATTCTCATGGTTGAGCGAAACAGGACATTAGAAGTCCCAGAATCCCGAGAGTTAATCGGGACCATCCAGCAGAGAAGGGATGCATGGAAACCATCGGTGCCATCGGAAAAGTCCCGACAGGGAAGCATCCATCGGAGTTGAACCCATCGGGAAATCAGGAATCTCGGGGACATGGTGTTTAGGCACTTTGAAATCCTGATACGCGAAACCTCGATGAGTGGGGGCCAGCTGTCATCAGAGCAGAGAAGGAGGACAGAGGTGTAGTGGAGGCCAGCTGTCAGCGATCTAGAGGAATTCGGGGATCGGCATATCGCGAATCCCGTAAGCGTATGCACATTGACATCGAAAAGTCTAAAACCCTGATAGGAGTGTATGACTGCAGTCATATGGTAGCAGGTCGTATGGACCATTGTGTAGTCGGAAGGGGATAAATCTCGGGAAAGGTGCGTATAGGGGATCATAGAATCGCGAGTCCTAAGGACTTGTGACTTACGACTTTTGAAACCCCGAAACCCCGATAGGAGCAGCCACAAAAGGAGATAAGGCCATGGTTGCAGAGGCAGTGGTCATATGGTGGAAGTTGAGTTAGGAGGGCCAGCGCATGGAAAAAAGGGTGCATTGGTGATCGAGGAATCGAGTGGACTATGACTCTCGATGGCAGGAACCCCGAAACCCCTACAGTGAATCGAGGATAGCCACGGCTAAGTGCAGAGGCCGTGATAGAGTGAGCGAAAGCACCTGTGGATCGGGTTTTTGATAAGGATACCATTCTGGGATCTAAAGAGTCGTTTCTGCTCGAAAGGGGATTTGATCAATCCTGTGAGCAGGAGTTCAGGTGAAGAGACCCTGCGGGGTGATAAAGAAGACCTCTTTGGATCAAGTGTTATCAGAGCTAGTTCTTTCTTTTATATTTCAGTCAGGAAGAGGCAGAGGAGGAAAGCACTCTGATACACATCAAGTGGTATCAGAGCAGGAACTTCATATGTATATTTCAGGTGAAGCGAGAAGAAAGCAGGAAGAAAGACAGAGTTGTTGAGGACTCTGTAAGGAATTTCTTGCAGGTAGGCAGCAGTCCATAGACAGTCAAAAGGACTATAAGATGAATATGGAAGCACTCATGATGCAGAGTGATAGCAAACTTTCCAGGAAGGCAAGCGAAGGCAGAAACAGGCCTACTGAAGGCCGTAGGTATGCTAGGAGAAGAGAGTTATGGAGGCAGGAAGATATAGATGAGGAGCTCGCGGATATAAAGAGAGAACTAGAGAGACTCGAATTGAAGTTGCGGTAGGATAAGAAGATGGTTCAGGTGTGTGAACTATAAATTAAAAAAATTCTCATTGAAGAGAATGGATTGAGATCAACTGAGGATCTCAAGCACTGCCAGGAAGGAAGAGAAGAAGAAATTCCAGTTTTCCAGGAGGGAAACAAGCTGAGGTCGTTGCGGGATCTCACAGATTGTCTAGAGGACAGCCAAGGAATTTCAATTTGCCAGGAGGGAAATGATGAGAGATCGCTAAGGGATCTCAAAGACTGCCAGGAGGGCAGCGGAAGCATCTTAAAATGCCAGGTGGGCAGAAATGAAAATGCGATACTAGTTGAAAGTCTCATGGACTCGGAGGTGAGTTCAATTCAGCAAGGAGTGTTGATGAAGATGGGATCAGTTGATCTCATATTCTGCCAGGTGGGCAGTGGAAGCATCCCATATTGCCAGGTGGGTAGGGATGAGAAAATGAGACTGTCTGTGGGTCTCATAAACTCAGAAGTGAGTTGGAATCAGCCAAGGGAGATGATAGAGCAGGTGAATTTGGATCAGCAGATGCAACTGACAGAGGAGGAGGATCAGGATGATCTTCTGATGATTGGGGGAATTGGGATATTCCTACCATGTGCCTAGGAGGAGGCAGAATTTTATGTTGCATATGATGCATCAACAGAAATAGAGGAACAGTTGGTCGTGACTGTCCAAGGAAAGTTGGAGCAGATGGCGAAGAATGCCCAATCAGAAACGAGAGAAGAAAGTGAGCGTTATGAGGAACGACTCAATGGTTTTAGCCAAGGAGCTGAAAAGAAAGAAGTTGTAGCACTGGAGCTAGAAGCAAAGGAAACCAAGGAGAAGACAGGTAGATTTATCACTCCATGGGAGATCGAGCTAGAAATGCTGGAGGATTGGTTGAACAATCCAGGGCCAGCAAGAGAACTGACAGAAGTGGAACTGTCAAGGAAGGTGACTGAACAACAAGTCAGTCAAGAAGAGACTGTAGAGCTGAAGTCTGCAGCAGAGTGGCAACTTGAGGCCACAGATGAATATGAAGAAGAAGGCATGGGAGATCATGGTGATCTGCCCAATTGCCGAAAACTTTTGCAGCTGAGGAGACTGCAACAACAGGACCAGCCATGGGAGCAGTTGGATGAGGTGATCGCAGAGATCATGGAGCTGATGATCCGATCAGTAGAAACTGCCAGCAAGGAGAGGCTGGGCAGAAGAGCAACAACAACAATAGTAGCAGTAGGAAGATGGAGCAGATGGGAAGCTCCAAAGACTTATTTGGGATCTAGGAGGAATTCCAAACAACTTAGAGGGGAAGTGCATGAGCAGGAGCTCATGATTTTGCAGCTGAGGAGTTTGATGCAGGAGCATCTCTCCACATCAGCCAGCCAGCCAGCCAACCATGTCAGCATGCACGCATTCAAAGGATGAAGGGAGGCGCAGTCCTCATTTAAATTTGAAATTGAATGTAATTAAATGTCTAGGCTGGTGAGCCATGGAAGTCGTGCCTTTGTGCAAGCTATAGATAGGATCGTCTTTAATGCTAGATCGGCTGAGATCTAGATCCGGGCGCTGGACTAGATAGCCATTGAATGAAATTTATTAGAGTAGGTGAACCTGGAGGGAAGCGCTCGATGAGCCCCTCAGGTAAAAGAGATTTTGAGATCTCATTTTTGAGTTAGCGAGGTTGTAGGAGAAGAGCCAGAGAGAGCTCGAGAACACCTTTGTAAAATACAGGCATTTGCCATTGTTAATATAACAGAGCATTTTTTCCTACATTTTTGTGTTGAATGGATGTCTGTGTGTGTTCTCTATATATGCTATGAATGTATGTTATGTTAAGCATTTGCAGGGAGTTTGTTTGATTTTAGGTTGAAGGTCTTTGAGGTTTCATGCCAGGAGGGTGTGACAGAGCACTGCGGTCTCTAAATACCAGTGCACTGAGGATGCACTTCTGAACATTGTGGGGTTCAGACAAAGGTGTGATGAGGCACAGAGTTGGAATCATCAACTCAAGAAGAAGACCTGTGAGGTTGCTGAACACCTCAGTAGGTAAGGCTGTGTGGCTGAAACACAGTTGTAGATAGAACTGTGTTGTAAGTTCTGTGGAGCTCTGCCAGGTGGGCATTGAGTGTAAGCACGAGGTGCTGGAGGGAGAAATCTGTCGAGAGTTGAGGGAGAAAGCAGAATCACTGAGGATTCTGTGAGAAGCTCTACCAGGTGGGCATTGAGCCAGTGCAAAGAGTGCACAGAGGAAGGAACTCCATTGTGCATTCAGATGGAAGACCAGAATCACTGAGGATTCTGAGAGCTCTTGCAGGAGGTCATTGAGCAGGTGCAAAGCGTGCACAGAGGGAACCCATAAGTACTGAACGTTCTGTGGAAAAGATACTCTGCCAGGAGGGCATTGAGGAAGTGTGTAGGTAGACACAGTAAAGAAGAGAACTCTCTGGAGTTATATTATTTGAAGGAAGATTCCACTGAAGGATCTTCACTGGGTTACTGAATACCCAGAAGGACTCAGCAACTTAGTTGCTTGAGCAGCAGGACAGCTAGGAAGGTGTCAATTTCTCCATCTGAAGGAGAAGAAAGATAAAATCCCTCAAGGGGTCTGAGCATCTGAAGAGCTCAAGAGGAACATCGCTTTTACGCGTATCACAGAAGCTCAGGGTAAAGGAGAGCTCACAGAGAAGAAAGGCCGCAAAGGCAGAGACCTTTGAGAAAATCAATTTTCTTCCAAGGTTGGGAAGGAAGCGCAGAAGCTCAAGAGGAGCAGCCTCAACCATCAGATCAGCAGGAGAACAGATCTGGACCGTTGGCTTTAAGTGTCCGCAAGAAGCTCGGGAGGAGCCTACAGGAGGAGGAGACTGACAGCCGTCATATCTCACTCGAAAATCCTGTAAGTCGTTGGATCGGGAGGAATTGTGCACAGTTTAGCCTCGGAAGGAGGAGCGCTCAGGAGAAAGGGATCTGAGCCATTAAATCTTGCTTTGAATCCCCGACAGCCGTCGGATCTGCAGGAGTCACGCGGGAGTTAACCCCATGAATAGGAGGAGAGGAGTCCTGATAGGCATCGGGATATCGGCCATCGGAAAATCGGAGTTCTCGAGGTTGTGAGAATCGAGACATCAATAGTCACGAAATCCCGACGAGGATCTGGACCGTTCGTTGGCAGAGGACACATGGCGGAGATCAAGCGCCATTGGCATTTTGGCGTATCGAGGAATCAACATTCTCGTCGTCGAGGGAAAAAGGACATTAGAAGTCCTGGAATCCCGAGAGTTAATCAGGACCGTCCAACAGAGAAGGATTGCGTGGAAACCATCGGTGCCATCGAGAAAGTCCCGACAGGGAAGCATCCATCGGAGTTGAACCCATCAGGAAATCGAGAATCCTAGGGATGTGGTGTTTAGGCACTTTGAAATTGTGATACGCGAAACCCCGATGAGTGGGGGCCAGCTGTCATCACAACAGAGAAGGAGGACAGAGGCGTAGTGGAGGCCAACTGTCAGCGATCCGGAGGAAGTTGGGAATCGACATATCGTGAATCCCATAAGCGTATGCACATTGACATCAAAAATTCTGAAACCCCGACAGGAGTGTATGACTGTGGTCATATGGTAGCAGATCGCATGGACCATTGTGTAGTCGGAAGGGGCTAAAGCTCGGGAAAGGCATGTATTGGGGATCGGAGAATCGTGAGTCCTGAGGAATTGTGACTTACTACTTTTGAAACCCCGAAACCCCGATAGGAGCAGCCACGAAAGGAGATAAGGCCACGGTTGCGGAGGCAGTGGTCATATGGTGGAAGCTGAGCCAGGAGGGCCAGCACATGGAGAAAAGGGTGCATTGGTGATTGGGGAATCGATAGGACTGTGACTCTCGATAGAAAGAACCCCGAAACCCCGATAGTGAGATGGGGATAACCATGGCTAAGTGTAGAGGCCGTGACAGAGTGAGCGAAAGGACCTATGGATCGGGTTTTTGATAAGGATTCCATTCTAGGATCTAAAGAGCTGCTTCGGCTCGGAAGGGGATTTGATCGATCCTGTGAGCAGGAGGTCAGGTGAAGAGACCCTGCGGGGTGATAAAGAAGACCTCTCTACATCAATATTCTATTGGTGACGTACTTAAATAGGGAGGACACCCCATTTCTTACCACTCTAACACCCTGTCCGAGAAAAAGAAAAATTATAGCACCCGTGACAAGGAATTTTATAGTCTAGTGCAAGCACTCAATCAATGGAGGCGTTATTTGTTGGGTAAAGAAACCATTATGCATACTGACCACCACCCTTTGATTTTCATCAACTCTTAATCGAAGATTCAGGAACAAAGTGACCTTAAATGGGCCTCCTACATTCAACAATTTCACTTAGTCAATAGATACAAGAAAGGAACTTCTAATAAAATCGTTGATTTGCTAAGTCAACCTCCCACTCCAGTTCTTTCCATTCTAGAAGTACATTGAGCTACTTATGACAAATGGAAAGATCAATATGCTACTGACACCTACTTTTGAGAGATTTGGGAATCTTTGCAAAGCCCCACCATGATCAATCAGACCCCCTTCTTAGACTACACTATTTGGGATGGGTGGCTATATAAGTTGAATTTTCTATGCGTTCCACACTCACAAGACCACCTCTTGATCATCAGGGAAGTGCATGCTTCAGCCTATAGGGGCCACTTGGGACCACAAGGACCACCCAACATCTGCAACGTCATTTTCATTGGGCTTCCATGCAACTTCAAGTTGAAAAATTTATCAGATCTTGTGCCTTATGCTCACAATCCAGGCCATCCAACTAGAAGCATGGGTTGTATCAACCACTGTCGCTTTCTTCTCATCCTTGGGAGTCAATCTCAATGGACTTCCTAAGTGGACTTCCAACAATCCAAAAGAAACATGATGCAATCTAGGTAGTGGTATGTCGCTTCAGCAAAATGGAACTTTTAATCCCATGCAAAATGACTACTACAATAGAACAAACAACGTAACTCTATTTCCATAATGTTTGGCCCCATTTTGGCCTCCCAAGAAGTATCATCTTAGACAGAGATTCTCACTTCCTTAGTAAATTTTGTAAGACCATATGGGTGCTATTGGGGTGCCACCTCAAGTTTTCTACTGCATTCCATCCTCAAACAGATGGCCAAATAGAGGTTGTCAATAGAATATTGGTGCATTCTCTCCGAACTCACTTTGGTAACAACAAACAATGGTACAATTACTTACACATTCTTCATCATAGCTACAACAAGGCAACACATTCTTCTACAGGCTTTTCACCTTTTCAAGTCTTCTTGGGCTTCCAACCAGCATCTCTAACCGAGCGTCCACTCACTTGGTCTCCTCAAGGTACCTTCCATCAATAGTAGGAACAACTGTCATCTTAATGATTTCTCCAAAAAAATGCACAATGCCACCGTGCAATCACATCATAACTCAAAGCATCCCAAGATCATGCCAAGCAGAGCCATGACAAACAAATAACCTTCATGGCCTTTCAACCTGGGGATCAAGTTTGTTTACAATTGGATACTTAGTGCTTCAAAGGATACCATCACAAGCTTCTTCCAATAAGATATGTTCTGTATACAATACTCAACATGATTGGAGAAAATGCATATAGGTTGGATCTGCCACCATAACTGGGAATCCACAATGTCATTAATGTAAATCACTTAAAGTTTTTTGAGACTTCCCTCTTGGAAGAACTAGTCACCATCACTTATCCAGTGGAAAACATTCCTAATTTCCAACTCCCATTGGCTAAAGACACTATATTGGACACTCGAAGTCACTCTACAAGACACCAGACTTACACTTCATATCTGGTAGTCCGCCAAGGCCAAACTCTAGCTCAGGAAAAGTGGATCACAGTTGATGTATTGCACAACAATTTTCCACATCTTCTCATGGAATTCAGGACTCTTCCAGATCTAAACAGGGAGGAATTAGGCCAAGGAGACCACCTAGGGGAACACCCACCTAGGGTGCACAAGTAAATCATCTAGGCTCAACACTTCTTCACCTTTTGATAATGAATTAAATATATGTAAAATAAATGTTTCCCTTGGCATATAAGGTGAACCAGGACTAAAATAAAGAATTCTTACCTTTTCTTCTAAAGGTAGATGTCTTGGTTGTTTCTTTTCTGAGTTTTCATTTTGCATTCATGACAATTTCATTTTTTTAGGGTTTATGAAGAATAACCAGTGCGCCTTCCTTCATGGCTACCTCCTGGTGACTCCATTTTCCATGCTTCCACCTTTGAGAGCAATCTTATCTCATTATCTAGCCACTCTCTTAGGGATAAAATCATTTCCTTCGAGTTTTTGGAGGCAAAAGGTAGGGCATACCAACTGGGATTTGTGCCCTTGTTGGTTTCTTCTTTGTGGGAATGAAGTGAGTGCGCCCTCTTCCATGGCTACACAATGCTTCTCCCACTAATCCCGAGAGGTCAATCTGAGATCACAAAAACCTCTTGGAGACTCTCGTATTACCCCATTCTAGATCCCCATTTGTTTGGTCACCCAAACTAATGGTGCGCCCCTGTTCCAATTTGCACCCCTACGGAGAGTTTTTGGTCAGAAGATGAGCTATGTCTTACGTGGTCACCTTCTCCTGTAGATCGCCTTCTTGGGAAGATCATATTCATTATAAGGTTTCCCCTTTGTCTTTCCTTTTAGAACTGAAGATACAAATAACCAACTATCTATGGGAGCTTGGTATAAAATTATCACGATAATAGTATCCTAGGGTGGAACCTGTATCACTTTAAATAGATAAATCAGTGATTATTTTCCTTTAATACCACAAGTTGAAACTCAAATACCTTTCGAGTGAGGTGCCCTTATCAATCCACATGCTCAGAGAGATTATTTCTTGCAGATGAAAGATCCATAATATCAGTACACAGAGCTATGAAACAAATTAATGAAATTTAAAAACAGAGTAATGTTTAGGATGAATTCATGGAATTAAACATTACAAAATTAATACACGAATAAATACTTAGCTTGAGGTTGGCACAGGTGATTTTCCGTTGGGTGCACTAAGCAATAGTCCCTAGGCCTGAAAGGGGAGAGGTGGACCCGAATTTTTCTGATGGGTACCCTCGCAAGTAAAAAAAGTGTCCCATCATTACATTATGGTAACCAAAGATTTAACCAAACATTTCAGAGAGTAAATAAACATGAATTACACTTTAAGAACTTAGCAACCAGAGTGCTAAAAAGTTTTCACAATACAACACATGTCGAACAAAGGCATTCTATTATGATCTGGATGCTACCTAAATATTTTATTTACGCTAAAGGGAAATGCAATAAAAAAGTTTCAAAACATAGAAAATAGGAACCAAGAACTTATAATAAATTACTTGAATCAAGTCCGAACTATTTACACACAGTGGCATCGTATGACTATTACGATCCCTACCCAATGTATGAACAGTGCATTTAGACTTAGGGTAACGATTTTGTTACAAAAATATTTTATACAACAACAAATAAATATCACAACACTCCACAGGAAATGGTGTGTGATTATACATCGTATAATACAATCTTCACAGTGAACCTTTACACACAAGAAGAGAATTTCCTCCCTTAATAAAAACAATAATATTAATGTTGGCTTGATTAGATTCAATTATAATGAGATCTAAATTGTACATTCTCTGAATCAAGAATCCAGAAATTCAGAAGTGCATACAAAAGACTTACATAACTATATTTTCTTCCCACGAAACCACTATTGCAACATTTAAAAGGAACGAAAATTGTAACATTCTATTGCTAGTAAAATACTCGTTATCGAACATAATGCAAACATTTATTTAATACAGATGATGATCTTTCAAATAGAAATAACCCAGACACAATATCGAGGATATTTCCTTTTTATTTCCTATCACACAGTAGAAGATCAAATTTACCTTCGAAATACAGATTTAGAGAGCATGAACTTTTACAGACAGTTAAAAAAAAGACAGGAAGGTATCAATCTTTAAAATCATGGAAGAACCAAGCTAGGGTTAGAACATTTATCGAAGAAAAATGGAGATTCAAATACAAAGTAGAAGACTTTGAAAATACAGTAAGATTCTTATTCCCTGTTGGGTTAATAACGTAGACCAGAAGTTCCTACGAAGTTTCATAGAGATAAAAATTTATATCGTAGGGTATAAGAAATGAGGACCCAATACAGGAAATAATGGAGAGACAATAAACCCTAAAGCTTAAAGAACCTGTAACAATCTTTAAAACTCCAATGTATGATCGAATATGTTGGAAAGAGAAAAACAAATTTGTGGTGACTGGTGCGTACTACTTAAATAAAAAATCGCAGACAGCTTAGAGTAAAATGACAGAGAGCTGTTACCTGGTTCAGGGTAGCATCCAACCGACAGTCGCCCTATCCTTTTCTTCCTTCCCCTTACGAGCCCAACTACACAGTTTGGGCTATGTTCATCAATTCGTTTAACAGGGGGTAGCACTGAAGCGTTTTCTCAGAAAGACAAAGGCAAAGAAAATGAAACAATAACCCAGAGACCCATCTTGGAACTGAGTAATAGAAAGGGTTATGAATCCTATACCTTTCCATGTGATAGGAGGGAGGTGGCATGTTTTTCATTGGACATAGTGGCTGGACGAAATCCCTTGGGAGGTACCCTTTCAGGTCACCATTAATATACTGGATGGACAGAGGTTTTATTACAGGTCTGACAAATCCCTGATTTAAATTCATACCGAGTTATTGTGAGTGAGGACAACTCAGTTACAACATGATATACAAAGTTGGTGAGTCCAGTCTCTCATTCAATTAAGGTGTGACTATCTGTTTGTTCACGTTAAACGGATTTAGAAGGATGATTGTTATCGTTGGACCCTCAATGACGCTCAAATGTTAACCAATTAAAATAATGTGTTAATAGTGATTTTAATTTTAACCACGACCTATTCTCATAAGGTCTATTGTTTGGACAATTAAAAAAAACGTAAAATGACCATTGTATTAATACCTGTAACATTTTCGATAAAGACATATGCTTTGCTAGAACCCAAATTTGTATAGACCATTTATGTTATAAGTAACATTAACGCTATGCAGTGAAAGGGTTGTGATATTATTAAGTCTTTAACAAATGAAAATGTTAAATGTTCATGCCTGAGAATGGGTATAATACTAAGGGTCCTCAATATTATAAGCATTAATATATATATGGAAAGGATTATAATAGTAATGCGGCTTAATATATATAAATGTCAATGTTTATATATGGAGATAATATAACATTAGTGGGGTTGTATTAACCTTTCATACTTATTTTAGAAATGTTAGTAATCCGAATGGCTTAGATATAGCGAAGCTTCCCTTAGTTATATGATTTTCTAGGCAGAATGAAATAACTCAGAGATAAAATATTTTATGATGGCAGTTAGTTGTATCAATAAATGGAAACATAAACCTTTCAAAAGATAAATATTGATGACAACCACGTACTTATAGTATCTATATTTCTTTCAGAACAATTTGTTCGAAGATAAAGAGAATTAATGTCCCTAAGGATTTTTTTTTTTAATTTGGTAAATTTAGGGAACATTACACACATCAACCTTCCATACAAAGTGCACAACAAGTTTGAAGTCATACACAGTGAGATAGAGGAAAAGTGAAGGTAATTCTATGTTTATTTTATATTAGCATCAACCAATATTTTTGTAATAAAGCATCTGCAGATATAAGAAATAAGGAAGATGCCTAATTTCTATGTAAGAGTCATTATGTCAATAAAGATTGTAGAAAGTTCTCTTACAAATATGTTAGCTGTTAAGCCCTAATGTTGGCTCATTACCCCTTAATTGGGGAATGTTACATTAGTAATGTTATTTTATCTATGTCGGCTTTATTCCATTATCTGTAATTATACCTCCTAGTCTCCTATATATACCAAGCAGACATTTTCATTTGGAATCATCTTGTACTTGAACATTTATGTGGGGTAAAGGGAGGTTTCCCCCTCAAAGAGGACTATTATCTAAAATTATCTCTTTTTCAAGGTGTTGAGTACTTATTCTTAGGTTTTTATATGCTATATGGATATTTGGTTCTTAACATATGGTATCAGAGCTCAAGGTCCTAGGGTTTCGCTGCTAAATTTGCGACACCGTGGAATTTTCCTATAACTTTATTTCTAAAACTAATCAAAAGGAACGTCTTGGAGGATATTTAGTAGGCATATCAAGGTACGTTGGGTTAAAATTTAAGCTCCTGAGGCCTTATAATTTCGAAGATACAACCATTGTAATATAGGGTTCTGGAATCATCCTGAATTGAGTCATTGTGGGATTTTGGCTATAAATTTTTTTCTGTAATGTTTCAGACCCTAAAATCTAGAGGATATTCTCTAAAATTAATAAGGTATCTATGGTAGCAATTTTAGCTTCTGGGTAATCTTAAATTTGTAGATACACCCTATGGAAGATAGGGTATATGACTAGTCCTATTGACTAGTCTCAAACAGGCGTTTCGGGTAACACAATCATAAATTATTCATAGAGTATCCAAATTGAGTGCGACTAGTTGCATTGGATATTGGACAGCCTATCGTAGTTCTAGTATTAGTTTCAAAATTTTATATCAATTATTTTGTGCGGGGCACTCTATACAAGTGAGATCTCCTCGAAAGGCCAAAAATATGCAAGTTGTGGGGATGTTACCGTAAATTCCACTTGGCACATCCAATTTTTATCAGACCTATGGCATTGAAGAGAAGAATTATCAGATACCTACAAAAAATAAAATTTCATACTCAGAAGGGCAAAAATTTTGGAGATACAATAAAAGGAAGATTTTCTAGCAGAACCATCTCAAAATCAAGGTTTAAAGTGATACTTGGCCAACATGCCACCAAAAAAGGGAACTTTTACACCAAATATGCCTCTAGACAATCCTACTTGGACTCTTGATGAAGGTGAAGAAATGCGTAGGGACATAAATGATTTACAAAAGAAGACAGTAACCAAAGATGAACTACAAGAGATGACGAATTCAATGGAAGCTAAGTTGGATACTAAGATGGACAGTTTAAAAGGGGAGATCATGGAAGGATTGAAATTTTTCCTAATAAAGTGAAAATGTATCCCATGAAATTCATGATGAGGACACAAGGAAGGTGAATCAATAATGGATAAACTCCAACTTTGGGTTGAAGACCAACCACGTTCCTAAGATCAATATGAGGAAGTTTGATGGCAAGGACCCAATCACATGGACACTTAAGATGGAGAAATTCTTTGATCTACATAATGTGCCACATACACAAAATGTACAAATTTCTTCTTTATATGTAGAACCCAATCAATTTATATTGTATCGATGACTTTGTTCTCACAAATCACTCGTCACTTGGACAATTTTCACGGAAGAAATGATAGCACACTATGAGGATACAAGGAGCAATACCTTCTTTAGCCAATTGATAAATCTCAAGCAAAAGGGTTCAGTTACCGTTCAAATTGAGAACTTCCAAAGATTGAATATAAAGGTAACAGATACTCCAAATGAGCACTTAATTGATGTATTCATAGGAACTTTAAATAATAACATTCAACATGAGCTTTGCCTTTCGGAACCCAAATCATTGGAGAATGCATTTAAGGTGGCAAGAAATGTTGAAAGTAAAAATATGGCTATTGCTACTAGAAGGACCAATCCTAACATCTATAGAGAGAATAATGCTCCTTCTTCTGAAACACCTCAGCCTACAAGGTTGAAACCTCAACAATTGGAGGAAAGAAAAGAAAAAGGTTTATGCTTTAATTGTGACAACAAGTACAGTAAGGGACATAAGTGTGGTGAGAAGATTATTCTACATAGATTGTGAAGAGGAAGAAGAACAAGAACAAGAACCATATCAAGATGAAAATGTAGAAGAAATTTCATTTGAAGAGTTGACTCCCACGATATCGTGTAATGCATTGGATGGAATTAACACTTCTCAAACCCTCAAGATCGAAGGATACATCAAAAATAAAAAGGTAATAGTCCTAATTGATTCTGGCAATACTCATAATTTCA
Source organism: Picea glauca (assembly GCA_000966675.3). Taxonomy (NCBI): domain Eukaryota; kingdom Viridiplantae; phylum Streptophyta; class Pinopsida; order Pinales; family Pinaceae; genus Picea; species Picea glauca. The sequence goes on from JZKD02S1629231.1 coordinate 40,821, forward strand.
TTTACTATAAATTAGCCAAATGTCTGAATTTCTTTGTATATCCAGTGCCAGAGTTTCAAGTAATGATTGCAGATGGAGGAACTTTCGATTTCTTAGGAAAATGCAATAAGATCAATCTTACTATGGGGGAATATGTAATGAATAGTCCAATGATTTCTATACCCATGGGTGGTGCTGATGTTGTACTAGGAATCCAATGGTTACAATCATTAGGAATTGTGGCTTTTAATTTTCAAGAACTTTTCATTAAATTTTTCATTGGAAGGAAAATAAATTGAGTTAATAGGTATCACAGGGAAACCCGGTAAGGTGATAAGCTCTAATGGCATGACAAAATTATTGAAAAAGGGGCATCAAGGCTTTATTGCACAACTATGCTCACTACATGTTCAAACATCTAAGCCATATATTCCTCAAGATCTCCAAGGGATCATTGATAAGCATTTCAAAATATTTGAAGATATTCCCAATGGTCTTCCACCCACTTGAAATCATGATCATGAAATTCACCTAATTCCTGGGAGTGTTCCTCCTAACATCAGTCCATACAGATACCCTTATGCCCAGAAGAGTGAAATTGAGCGCATGGTTGAAGAAATTTTAGAGGCTGGGATTATTAGACCTAGCCAAAGTTCTTACTCTACACCAGTGGTAATGGTATTCAAGAAAGATAGATCATGGCGTATGTGTCCATATTATAGAGAGCTCAACAAGATCACTATTAAATATAAGTTTCCCATTCCTGTCATTGATGAATTGTTATATGAAATACATGGAGAAATGTATTTCACAAAATTGGATCTTCGTTCATGGTATCATCAGAGTAGAATGAAGGAAGAAGATATCCCAAAAGCAACATTCCGAACTCATGAAGTCCATTATGAATTTTTGGTCATGTATTTTGGCCTTACAAATGCACCTTCCGCATTCCAAGGATTGATGAATTCCATTTTAAATCCCTTCCTTTTAAAATTTGTGTTATTATTTTTTGATGATATATTAATCTATAGAAAGTCTTGGGAGGATCATGTGTGACATGTTGACAAGGTGCTACAACTACTAAAGGAGAAACAACTATATGCCAAACCATCCAAATG
>JZKD02S1629231.1:49320-86542 GCA_000966675.3 Picea glauca
AAGCCAAAGATAGATAACTTTCATTTATATACATTATTTACAGGCTGCAAGTTTTAATCTAAACTTACTAAAATCAATGTGAAAATGATTGCTCTGAAGAAGCAGATAAAGAAAGAAAATAAAAATATTTATTGATTTTCTTTTATAATTCTTAAACTAATGGAAGAAAATGTTATGAAACAGAAACATATAGCTAGTCAAAAGCCAAACTTTACATTCGAATTTCAGTGATAAACAAATAGAAGAAAAAATGAAATTGAACTAACCTATTAATGAACTAATGATATACATCCAAACTTCTGTGTGATCAAAAAACATTTAACCACCTTGTCCAGGAGAAAAACCTGCAAGGAACCTTAAGTCTATTCTGAATAAATGCAGAACAATTATGTTGGTAGTTAAATTTAAATAACAAAAAGAATGATACCAATAGTCATTGTGATCTCATGATTGCATGTAATTGCATTAAGATAAATCTGTTAGCAAACATGCTTGCATTTAATATTTCAATGAAAATTAAAGGACAAATCCTGTAATTAAAACTGAATAGGTGATCACATGATTAATATCTAAAGCATTATTTATGGAAACATTTATAAGGAATTATCCCAATAACATAATAAATCATGAATACTAAATCTATCAAAACTTATCATCATATCAAGATAAACAAAACTTAAATGAAGACACCATCCACAAAAAGCTAAAGCCGAAATATGCAGTGTTGTTCCATTAAAGTCTGTAAATCAAATGTCCATCTTCTGCCCCATGTGAGGATGTCTTCATTACAAAAATATCCAATATTTAAAGAGTTCAGTCAAGCTAAACATCTTATCTTGTGGGATAAGATTAAATCTCAAAATAATTTGATAATTAGAAAATAAAGGGTGATATAACCACTCCATATCACACTGTTATCTCTCAAAACTATAAAAATTTTGTTTTTGTTTACAAAATATGAGCCAAAGAAATGGCTAATAAGCTCAGAAATGGTCCGTATCATCAGATCACCACCATCTATACGATATTCTCAAAGGAAAAAAGAAAATACATGAGTTTAGGTATTATTCTAACCAATAATTTCCAAAAAATTTGAATGAGAATGAACTGGCTACATAATCAACTAATTGTGTAGCTAGTTTTATTTCAAATAAAATAAATCTAATTAAATATACAATAATAGAAAAACTAAAATAAAAATACAAATAAGAAAATCAAACAAATCTTTACCTCATAACTGCATGCTAAATTTGACTCACAAGATCTCAGAGTTAACTACTGATGTAACATTCTCAACATTCTTTATTATCACATTTCCAGTCCTTTTCAAATGCTTCCCCTGCCTTTGAAGACTGAACTTTAGACTGTAATTTTCACTCTTTAATGAGTCGATATGAGTAGTGAGGGTTTTGATTTGCAATTGAAGGGAAGGTATATCTATGTAATATTTGTCGATCCAAAGAAAACAAACTTCACTCCGTGGATCTATAACAATTGTTTGAGGATGTCCATGGTCATGTATCAAAATGATACCACTATTATCTGTGGGTTTTTTACCGATTTTAATCCCTAGAAAACCTTGGCTATGCTTCAATCACGGTGGAAGATTGTCTATGAAATCGTAGGCTTGACTGAGATCTGGTTTGAGGTAACTCAGGTCTTCTTTTGCCGAAAACCTCTCGATCTCATAATCAGAGCTCTCATGGACCTCGATCATTTTGATCAAGCTCATATGAGACTTTGATTTATTTCATAGGCTCTTGGAAATTAACCTCCCTTCCCTTTTGTTTTTAAACCCTACATCCGAGTCACTTTTGGAAAGTTTGCGCGAGGGTCTATTTGAGTATTTTGCAGAGGTTTTAGGGCAGGTGTACTACTCATAGTCATGAAATTAAAATATTGTTGGTTCAACATCCGGTTGCTCAAGCATAGGCTCGTTGAGTACGACCCTATCATAGTGTTCTTTAGATGAGGAGATTGTTCTGTCAATGGAAGGGATTGGGTTTTCTTCCAAAATGGGCTTATAAACCTCTATGGGAATGTGTGTAATGAAACCATTTTGAGTTAGGAAAGTGGCCCAATCATCCCCTCGTAATTTTAATTGATGGACTAACAACATCCTTATCAACCCATGATGAAACAGACTGGAATTTAAACGTTGTCTCTTATACCTCTTGGCCATCTTATAGAGACTTCTCAATAAATAAAAAGGCATATTCAAATGGAAACCGATGAATTTCATCAACAACCTTATGTGATACAGAAAAACAATACCAAAGCGACCCTCGCATGTAACAAATTGTCTCAATATTGCCAATAAAGCATGGCACCTAGTTTTCAATAGAGATATATGCATACCATTATCACAACACTTGATTTTCCTAGAGGTAAAGATAATGCTCCATGCCACTTCCTATACCTTGGCATTTTTAAACCATTTATGCCCACTAAGTGGAAGACCTGTCCCTTTGCTTAAAAAATCCTAGATGACTTCGATTTGAATAGCTCCTACTTTGGCTCGGAAACCATCAAAAGAGAGGGAAAACTCCTGGGTTGTTTGCAAGTTAAAACCTTGAAATATCTCAAGACATTCGAGCCAACCTTGACCCTTAAGGCCTTCACTTGCACCATCATACAGGAGCAGGGTTTGTGATCCATTTGGTTCAATGCAGAGGGGCCTTGTGAATTGAGACAAACAGTCATGGGGTAAGAAAAAGCCACTATAGGCAAGAAGGGTTTCATAGAATAGGAAGAACCATGGAAAAAACCAAAGAAACAAAACCCTTGCATGAATTAAATGAAGGCATAAGGGTTTCATAAGAGAATAAGGTGTTATGGTATAATGAATCTCTTAGGGTATAGAACAAATCTCGAGACTTAAATCGAAATAATGGACATGTCGTTTTCAAACTTCCACTACCAGCAGAGTACAAAATACAACCACATGCATTTAAGTATCATCATGTGTAAAGGGTGGAGTTACCCATTATAAGGTCAAGAAGAGAGGTGTTTTGACAAATCACACATAACAACCACATAAGGATTTACCAAGAATTATACATGGAATAAAATCATAGTCTAACATTAATTGATTTTTGTTATAGCATTTAAATGTCCAAAGTAGACCTTATAACAATGAGCAATTAAAAACAACCATTTTATTCACATGAGATAGGCCTTAAAGAAAAAGAAAAAAATCATTTTTAAAAAGGTTTGTATGATCATTAGTTTTCTTAGGAAAATAATCCTTAAAATCAAATGCAATAAATTCGCAAGTTTCAATGATTTGTTCATGCTTTCATTCATGAATGAAGCATGAAAATGAGATCTAGGAAAAATAAAAACCTTTTATAGCCCAAGACTCATCTTTCAAGTATCAATGTTCATATGTTTAAGAAGAGGCAGCTATAAGATTTATGATTTGTTGCTTTAAGAATTGAAAATATTGTTGGCTGCCAATAATGGCGACTTGCTGAGGGAAGCAATTATCTCTGTATCACCAACGAGTTCAGGTTAGGATTGTTAGAATGATTGCATATCAAAGAATAGCTGAAAGACATAAAGCATCTCGACAATCATTACACAGTCCAGCTTCAGACATCTTTCTGTTAAAATGAAATCTGGTGACAAATTTTACAAAATGAGAGCCATGATGTTCACGTCAATGTCTCCAATACTGCTGACAGGGCGACTACTTATAGCAAGCATCCATAGCCTTGGAAAGGATGCTAATTAATCCACTCTGACGCCTCTATCCCATGCAATAAGTTTCAATTCAAAATGAAGGATGCTTATGACCAATATCAAAATTTATACCTAAGAATTTTCTTTAACCCGACATCGCTTCACTGCCAGTGGGCCTATTTAGTACCCCAACAAAGTTTTATTAGCATCATGCATGCATTTACCTGTTTCCAATAGACCCATTCAGTATCCCAGTGGGTTTACAAACACTTCCCACAACTCTTGAGAAATTAGTCACAATCTGATATAAATTTAAAAACATTCAAAAGAGCAGGGTGACGCTGAAAATTCCAGTTTTTACAAGACTTATTATTTTCCATATTTTTAATATTTGCTTCATAACCTTCGTCATGATCTGAAAATAGTTTACTGATGAAACTAATTTTTTTGAGGATAGGAAGGCATCCTTGAGTCGCTTTCTTAAAATAAGGGACAACCTAAAGAACTTTCAATAATCGTCGTGTCTGCTCATAATTGCAAAGTGAAACCATGAAATCAATTATGAACAAAAAACCTCTTTAACTAGTCTGCGTTTTAGGAAATTACAACGGTTGATGCTCTGATAGTCCTTGACAACTATTTTAAGATGAAGCATTATGTTCTTCTTATTTGAACTAAACTATAATACAAGCATGTTTTACATAGAAAGAAAATGAAAACCAATGAAATAAAAAGAAAAAGCGAAAACCAAAACAAATAAAAACAGAAAAGTATGTACAAAAGGTGTATCTAGGATTTGTCAGCAAAAATACCTTTGGAGAGCTGGGCCATTCACTAGGAAGGTGTTTGTATGTCCCTCTAGATTCTGCAGGTGGAAAGAACTGGGACCTAGTTTTTCAGCAATTAAGAAGGGTCCCAACCACAGATTCTAGAACTTGGTATGTTCCCCCTTCCCCTCATGAGGTTTATCCCACTTGAGGACCAGATCTCCCACCTCAAAATTCCTATCTGAGTTAGATCTCAAATCAAACCATCTTTTAACAATACATTGATGTTGATCCATTTTTTTTTTCTTGGACTCTTCCCTCTTCTAGCTTCAGCAAAGCATTAATCCAACTTTCCAGGGGAGGACAATCCTCTTCCTGAACCTTTTGTGATAGTTGAGAGGCAAGAAGAACATGAGGAGGGAGAATTGCTTCCCTTTTGTAAATGAGAAAGAAGGGAGAATTACCAACAACATTTTTCGGAGTCACACTATCAGCCCATATTGCATTAAAAAGTGTGTTGTACCAATTTTTGTGTTTTTGGAAACTGTCCTCTTAATGATTTTGATCAGGTTTTTGTTTGTCAATTTTGCTAAACCATTTCCTTGGCGATAATAGCTATCAGAATATTTCAATTTTATCCCTTTTTCTAAATCAAATTCACTCATATCGAGGGATGAAAAATAGGAAGCATTATCAAAAACCAAACATTTAGGAATATCGAATCGAGTAATGATGTTTGAATTAAGGAAAGATATTACCTGATTGGTGTTTACCACTTTTAATGGTGCAGCCTCAGACCATCTGGAAAAACAGTCCATCGTCGTAATGATGTATTTATGTTACTGCGAGGAAGTGGGGTTGATAGAGCCAATGATGTGAAGACCCCATTGCTAAAAAGGGAAATCTATCGAAACAGGTTGCAGCAGGAATGCTGCCTTCTGCACTCGTTCAGAAGCCTTTTGGGAGAATACACATTTATGACATACTGTATGGGAATCTTTGAATAGCGTGGGCCAATAGTAACCTAATCTTAATACTTTGTGAGTAGTAGTGTCTCTACCGAAGTGCCCACCAGCTTCTCTTGCATGCAATTTAGATAACACTTTATTTGCTTCATCTCTTTCCAGACAACGCATAAGGTATTCATCAAAATTTTTGCGGAATAATATGCCATTTTCCAGCTGGGAAGGTGTAGATTTTAGTCTTAATGATATTCTATTTTTTGGATCAAGATGACGAGGAGTAGAGCCATGTGTTAGATAAAACTTAATGTCATGAAACCAAGAATTAACAACATATTGTGCACAATAGATTTGACTTTGACTATGCTGATTTTCAGTTAAAACATTAATTTGACCTTGCTACTCTTCAACTGAATCAGTGACTAATTTACATAGACCTTGGCCTCTAACAATTTTCACAGGGGTAATCTCGAGGTCATACTCTTGTAACGATGTCATCCAATTTGTCCATTTTTCACCCATTTCTTTTTGTACTAGCAAGTTTATGACAGTAGGGTAAGGCACAATGACTTTAGTTCTGCATTTTAGTAGATATGATTGAAAATGTTTTATTTCTTTAAAAACAACATAAGCCTATTGATCTACAGTTGGGTAACTAAGATCTTCTCCCTTGATAGCTGAACTCATAAAGGCAATGGGAATTTCGTTGTTTTCAACATTCTTTTGGGTCAGTACAATGACATAAGATCAATCAGAGGCGAACATATAAAGAGTGAAATCTTATGAAAAGTCAAGGCTCATTAGGGAGGGTGCCTCCACTATGAATTTTTTGATGGAGTCAAAAGATTGACTTCCCTGTGGTCCCCAATGATATTGAACATCCTTTTTTATTAAGTTTTTCAATGTCCTCACCATTTCTGAGAAACTTGGGACAAACCTTCTCATAAAATTTATTTGACCTAGAAAAGATTGCATTGATTTTTTGCAGGGGGGAGGGAGTTTAGAAATGAATTGAGTTCTTTTGGGATCAATGATCATCCCTTCATTGGATACTATGAATCTAACCAACTTGCCTTGTTCCACTGCAAAGAAAGACTTCTTAGGATTTAGAGAGATGTTGTACTTTTGGCATCGTTCTAGAACAGATCTCAGATGGGATAAGTGATCTCTCTTACTTTTGGAGAAAACAGTGACATCATTGAGATAGACCACCAAATATCGGTTGATGAGACTGCGAAAAGCAATATACATCTCTCTGGAAAGTGGCCCCGCCATTTATAAGCCTAAAAGGCATCTTTCTATAGGTGTAGGTACCCCATGGGGTACGAAAAGTGGTTTTCAACTAGTCTTGGGGAGACATGAGGACCTGGTTGTACCCTGGAAAACCATCTAGTAGTAACAATATTTCAGAACTGGATACTTGCTGGAGAATTTGTTCCATTGGAGGAACAGGATAATTGTCTTTGTCAGATGCTCAGTTTAAGTTTCGAAAATCGACACAGAGTCAAATTTCACCACTTTTCTTCCTTACAAGGACAAGATTAGATACCCATTGTGTGTGTCTTACTGGTAAGATTATCTTTGTATTCAATATTTTGTTTAGTTCTTTCTTGACTGTTGGTTCGAGTTTAGGGTGAATCTTTCTCATCTTCTGCTGAAAAGGTTGAGTCTGGGGTTTCATGAGGATGATGTGTTGTATAATGTTAGGTTCAAATGTTTTTAAATCATTGTATGCCCAAGCAAAGACATCCTTGAATTATTTAAACAGTTTTATAAAGGCTGACTTCTCTTTCTCAGAACATCCCATTCCCATATTGATACTTTGTGGGTTATCTCTAGTCCCTACATTTACTTTTTCATGGGTCAAGGAAAAACTATTTGTTTTACAATTTATCGATTTCTTGAATTTATCATGCAAATCATAAAAAAAATCTAATCTTACCACGTATTTAGGGATAGAATTTACCAGATCTAATGTTGATTCGAGAGACCTTGGATCTAATATTACCGTAAAATTGCAGAGATCTTCGTCGTGGGTGCCCTCATAGATAACCACACCTCGGAAAGTGTTCTCCATGTGAAAAACATTGATGATCTATTGATCATCATCGAACAGTCTCCAGTTAGTGACGTTGTCTAGGACTGATGGTATGAATAAAAACTCAATTGAAAATGAGTTTGGAGAAAGACCTTCTGCAGGCAAAATTTTGGAAGCGACGTTAGCTAACAAGTCAACCTCATAATTGCTTAATCTTGGAATGGACTTAATGTTAAATGTGAAAAAAATGTGCATTAGATTCCATACCTCAGCTTGATAACTCTTCAGGTGTAGTGATAGGCAATGAATGGAATTTCTTACCTGTCTGACCACAATTTCCAAGTGATTGAATACAATTATGTTCTGTACATTCATATCTACTGCCTTTTTGAGTCCTTGCAAAAGTGCCTCGTATTCAACGATGTTGTTTGTACATTCAAATTCTAATCGGCAATCGATCAAAGTTTTATTACCTGTTGGGTCAATGAGCACACATCCTACACTATATCCTTCTTTAGATTTGGATCCATTGAAGTAGAGAGACTGTATGGGAGCTTTATCGACTGCATTAGACACATTAGGTAGAACTACTGACTATGTGCATGTCACGAGTTCAGACTGTTGTTCCAAATCAGTGATGATGGAAGTTTCGGCCATGCAGTTACTGAAAAAGGTGTTCATTCCATGCATTTAGGGTGGATTAGCGGAAGCATTAAATGGTTCATTAGCATCATTTAAATCAGTCACGGTGTTATTGAGGTAACTCTCATGATTAATCCTAATTCTGCTAAGCTTTCCATTCTCTAGAAGCCACAAGTGGGACTAGTCTGTCGCAAAGTATCCATGCAACTATTTGGACCAATCCCTGCTTAAAAATAAACCATATATTTTAGGGATGTCAATAACAATGATATCAATGATCTGGTGAACCTTAGGATTAGAAGATAGCCTGACAAGTACATTTTTTAATTCACCAATTACCTTAACATTCGCCTGATCGAGCTGAATGATTTTTAGGTTGGAAGGTTGAACTTCAGCATTGATTTTTTGGGAAACACACAAAGGCATCACATTTGATGATGCACCAGAGTCTACCATGTAGTTATGTACATTTATATTGAAAATTTCAAAAGTTAATAAAAAAGGTGGGACATTTTTGCGAGTATTAACAATAGTTTTTTGTTGGTTTTTAGTCGTTGCCCCTGAAACTTCTTTATGTACATTTGATACAGTTTTTATAGTGAGGTCTCTTTTATCTGAGGGTTCTAGTGTTGTTTTAGTAGGGACCTTTTGAGGTGTTTTAGGACTGATTTCTGCAATTTTCTTGCTATTCAGATTGCTATTTTTGTTGTTTTCTGCAATGTTCTGAAGCATTTTCTGCAGAAGAAAAAGAAATTTTAGAAGTTCATAAACATAAATATTAGCTCTAAGTTTCTTTAGGTCTTAAATCAAATCATATTCTAAACTTGGGGTTATTGAATTCTATTTTGTTTCAGTTTGTTTAAATTGTGTCTAAGACACATTCGTTCATGTTTCAGAAGAGGGTTTATTTTGAGTTTTACTTCTGGTATTGTAAGGATGGATAGTTTCAAAATTAGCTTGAAAGATACTGTCGGAAAAATGCCTAAAGATATTGGGAGATGATTCCTCTTCTTCAACTATTTCTTCTTCAACCACATCTTCAAAATTCTCAGGGGGAACTAAGTTATCATGTGCTTCAAGGATTGTCTGTATAGCGTATTGTAAGCTTTCAATATTTAGGCCTTTAGGGTTTAGGTTTGGCCGATTTGAGGGAAAAGGTTTTCTAAAAGGGTGTTTGTAAGTCCCTTTTCTTGAATATGCTTCTTCAGCTGATCTCCTTAAGTCTACGACTTGATTTGATCATTTTTGGATGACCTTTTGTAAACTTTCCAAATCTAATCTCTCTGATTGAGTTTTGGTCTGGGGAGGTCTAGGAAGAATTTTTATTTTCTTCTTAGAAGACGGGGTAATCTCTGCCTCATTACTAAGATTATATTTTAGGATTAAAATATATTTTTCGATTTGGCTTTCCTCCTCGAAGGCTTCCAGTAATGTTTCCTTCTTAGACCATTTAACCCAAATTGCTACATTTTGGTGTAAGGCTTTGGTGTAATATGCGACAATGAGATTTTCAGCGGGCATTGAATTAACGGGGATTTAATTTTTTAATGTGAGGAACCCTTGGTTAAAATCTTTTATTTTTTCCTTAGGGTTCATCTTTAATATGTAGAGTTCCATGATTAAGACTTCGGGAGACTTATCATCCCCAAACTTTTCAAGGAAACAAGACTTGAATTTTTCCCAAGATACAATGGTGTGGGGTTGTTGGGAAAAATACCATGTAGAGGCATTGCCCCCAAACGTATAAGGAAAGAGTATACATACTACATATTCATGTTCTACGCTTTGGAGTCTAATGGCTAGCATAAATTTCTTTATGTGATCCTCGATCCGTTTCTTAGAGTCTAGATCGAATTCAGGTAGCCATTTCTCTGGGTGTTTAGGCAAAAGATGTTGGGGTCCAGGTATGGCCACAACATCTTAATCGAGCCAAGGTCTGGCAGGATTGTTTTCATTTACCATGGGCATAGGTGGTGTTGAAGGATGATATGGTTTGGATGAAGAACCGACTTCGTCGGATGACTCCTCTCCTGAAGAGGAAGGAGATAAATGAGGTGGTGAAGGTGGGATACCAGATCCTCTGGCTGCAGGAGTGGGGATGTGATATGGATTTGTGGGGTTTAGGAGAAACCCAATGCCTTTAAGTTTCTCTCTGATATCAAAAAAATCTAGAGGTTGATTCAATGGCTAACCAGGTTGTATGATACGGGCCAAATCACCATGTGTCCTTAGAAGTGACTAACAAACAATTTCTTGTACGTCGAACCCTTGAGGGTTTGGTCTTATGGTTCAACGGTAATCTTCATATTTTTGTTTGAGGTAGTTTTTGTTTGAGATGTAACGTTGTTGTCGGAATGACTCCTTGTTACTATAGGGGAGGGAGTGTGTTGGGGAGGAGTCTTGCGACTTCCACGTGGTATCAATCGTATTCAGGCCCTCCTTCTAGTGCCATTTGTTGACAGGTGAAAATGACTTTCCATCAATTAGAAGAACAAGTCTGGTCCAGGGTTGTCTAAGTAACCCAAGACGTTTGGTATAACTTGTTTTGATCGGTTTAATGGCTCCGTTGGCCAATCTAAGAATCCTAAAAGAAACAAAAATAAAATAAAAGAAATAAATAACTAATTACTAAATATTATATATGTATATGTAGATATGCTCTGATGTGACTGTAATAGTTGTATTTAAGCAAAAGATAGATAACTTTCATTTATATACATTATTTACAGGCTGCAAGTTTTAATCTAAACTTACTAAAATCAATGTGAAAATGATTTCTTTGAATAAGAAAATAAAAATATTTTTTGATTTTCTTTTATAATTCTTAAACTAATAGAAGAAAATGTTATGAAACAGAAACATATAGCTAGTCAAAAGCCAAACTTTATGTTCGAATTTCAGTGATAAACAAATAGAAGAAAAAATGAAATTGAACTAACCTATTAACGAACTAATGATGTACATCCAAACATCTGTGCGATCAGAAAACATTTAACCACCTTGTCCAAGAGAAAAACCTATAAGGAACCTTAAGTTTGTTCCGAATAAATGCAGAACAATTATGTTGGCAGTTAAATTTAAAAAACAGAAAGAATGATACCAATAGTCACTGTGATCTCATGATTGCAAGTAATTTTATTAAGAGAAATATGTTAGCAAACATGCTTGCGTTTAATCTTTCAATGAAAATTAAAGGACAAATCCTATAATTAAAACTGAATAGGTGATCACACGATTAATATCTGAAGCGTTATTTATGGACATATTTATAAAGGAATTATCCCAATAACATAATAAATCAAGAAGACTAAATCTATCGAAACTTATTATCATATCAAGATAAACAAAACTTAAATGAAGACACCCTCCAAAAAAATCTAAAGCCGAAATGTGCATTGTTGTTCCATTAAAGTCTGTAAATCAAACGTCCATCTTATACCCCAGGCGAGGATGTCTTCATTACAAAAATATCTAATATTTAAAGAGTTCATTCAAGCTAAACATATTATCTTGTGGGATAAGATTAAATCTCAAAATGATTTGATAATTAAAAAATAGAGGGTAATACAACCACTCCATATCACACTGTTATCTCTCAAAACTATAAAAAACTTGTTTCTGTTTACAAGAGATGATCCAAAGAAATGGATAATAAGCTCATAAATGGTCCAGATCATCATATCACCACCAGCTATTTGATATCCTGAAAGGAAAAACTAAAATACAAGAGTTTATATATTATTCTAACCAATAATTTCCAAAAAATTCGAATGAGAATGAACTGACTACAGAATTAGCTGATTTTGTAGCTAGTTTTATTTCAAATAATAGAAATCTAATTGAATATACAATAATAGAAAAACTAAATAAAAATACGACTAAGAAGATCAAACAAATTTTTACCTCATAACTGCATGCTAAATTTGACTCACAAGATCTTATATTTAACTACTCCTATAACATTCTCAGCATTCTTTATCATCATGTTTCGATTCCTTTTCAAACACTTCCCCTTCCTTTGAACATTGAACTTTAGACTATAATTTTCACTCTTTAATGAGTTGATCTGAGTAGTGAGGGTTTTGATTTACAATTGAAGGGAAGGTATATATGTGTAATATTTGTCGATAAAAAAAAAACAAACGTCACACCGTGTATCTGTAACAGTTGTTTGAGTATGTCCATGGCCATGTGTCAGAATGATACCACTGTTATCTATGGGTTTTTTACCGATTTTAATCCTAGGAAAACCTTGGCTATGCTTCAGGCACGGTGGCAGATTTTCTACAAAATCGTAAGCTTGGCTAAGATCTGGTTTGAGGTAACTCGGTTCTTCTTCTGCCAAAAACCTCTCGATCTCAGAATCTAAGCTCTCATGGACCTCGATCATTTTGATCGAGCTCATATGAGACTTCAACTTATTTTGTAGTCTCCTGGAAATTAATATCCCTAGCATTTTGTTTTTAAACCCTACATCCGAGTAACTTTTGGACAATTTGCATGAGGGCATGTTTGCGTATTTTGCAAAGGTGTTAGGGTAGGCGTACTGCTCACAGTCATGAAATTCAAAGGCTCCTGGCTCAACATCTAGTTGCTCGAGCATAGGCTCATTGAGCACAACCCTATCACAAGGTTCTTTAGATGAGGAGATTGTTCTGTCAATGGAAGGGATTGGGGTTTCTTCCAACATGGGCTTATCAACCTCTATGGGACTGGGTGTAACGAAACCATTTTGAGTTAGGAAAGTGTCCCAATCATCCCCTCACAATTTTAATTGATGGACAAAAAACATCCTTATCAACCCATGATGAAATAGACTGGAATTTAAACGTTGTCTCTTATATCTCTTGGCCATCTTATATAGACTTCTCAATAAATAAAAAGGCATATTCAACTGGAAACCAATGAATTTCATCAACAACCTTATGTGATACAAGAAAACAAATCCAAAGTGACCCTCGCATGTAACGAATTGCCTCAAGATTGCTAATAAAGCATGCCACCTAGTTTTCAACAGAGATACAGGAATACCTTTATCATGACACTTGATTTTCCTAGAGGTAAAGAACATGCTCCATGGAACTTCCTCTTCCTTGGCATTTTTAAACCATTTATGCCTGCTAAATGGAATACCTAATGCCTTGCTTAAAAAATCCTCAGTGACTTCAATTTGAATATCTCCTACTTTGGCTCAACAACCATCAAAAGAGAGGGAAAACTCATGGGTTTTTTGCAAGTTAAAACCTTTAAATATCTCAAGAAATTCAAGCTAGCCTTCACCCTTAAGGTCTTCCTTTGCGTTGTCATACATGAGCAGGGTTTACAAGACATTTGGTTGAATGCGGACAACAGGGGCCATGTGGATTGAGGCAAACAGTCATGGGGGCAACATAAGCCACTATAAGCAAGAAGGGTTTCACAAAACAGGAAGAACCATGGGCAAAACAAAAGAATCAAAACCCTCACTAGAATTAAATGAAGGCATAAGGGTTTCATAAGAGAATCGGGCATTGTGGTATAATGAATCACTGAGGGTACAAAACAAAGCCCGAGACTAAAATCAAAATAATGGACATGTCATTTTCAAACTTCCACTACCAGCAGAGTACAAAATATGACCGCATGCGTTTAAGTATCATCATGTGTAAAGGGTGGAGTTACTCATTATAAGGTCAAGAAGAGAGGTGTTTTGACAAATTACACATAATGACCACATAAGTATTTACCAAGAATGATACATGGAACAAAATCATAGTTTAACATTAATTGATTTCTGGTATAGCATTCAAATGTCCAAAGTATACCTTATAACAATGAGCAATTAAAAGCAACCATTTTATTGACATGAGATAGGCCTTAAAGAAAAAAAAAATCATTCTTAAAAAGGTTTGTATGATCATTAGTTTTCTTAGGAAAATAAGACTTAAAATCAAATGCAGTAAATTCACAAGTTTTAATGCTTCGTTCATGCTTTTAGTCATGAACGAAGCATGAAAACGAGATCTAGGAAAAATAAAAACTTTTTATAGCCCAAGACTTATCTTTCAAGTCGCAATATGTTTAAGCGGAGGCGACTATAAGATTTATGATTCATTTCTTTAAGAATTGAAAATATTGTTGGCTGCCAACAGGAAGCCATAAAAATAGAAAGACAAATTGGCCAACTCTTGGATTTCAGCCACATCCAACCTTCATATTCTTTTTGCACCTCACCAACCTTAATTATTCCCAAGAAAGACACTTATGAATGACTCCTTGTGACCGACTATAGAGCCTTGAACAAAGCAACCATAAAGAATAGATATCTACTTTCTCAGATTGAAGATCTCCTCGATCATCTACAAGGGACATATGTCTTCAAAAATATGGATCTGACTTTAGGTTACCAGCAAGTGCGCATGCACCACGGTGATATCTATAAGGCATCGTTCAAAACTAAGTTTTTTCTATATCAATGGCTAGTCATGCCTTTCGACATGAAAAATGCATGAGACACTTTTATGTAGCTCATCAATGACATTTTTTTACCACACTTCAGTAAGTTTGTTGTTATTTATCTTGATGATATTTGGATTTTGAGCAGATCTTGGGAGAAGCACTTGCAACATCTTTGCATGGTCTTGGAATTGTTGCGACAACACCAACTATAGGTGAAAGAGAAAAAAACATATTTTTATTAGACTTAGGTACACTACCTAGGCTTCATTGTGGACTCAAAAGGGGTTCACCTAGATCCGGCCAAAGTAGAAGCTATTTCTATAGGGCCAGCCCCAACTTATGCACAACTTCTCAAAATTTTTATGGGAGTCATCAAATTTTATCGCAAATTTGTATACACTTTATCACATTTGGAATTCCCTTTGCATCAACTAATTAACAAAGAGAAGTTCTTATGGTCTCTAGATGCACAACACCACTTTGAGAATTTGAAACAAGCATTATGCTCGTCACCGATCCTCCACTTACCATATTTGCTACAACCATTCGAAATTGAGTCTGATGCATCTCAATTTTCCATTGGTTTTGTACTTAAACAGGGAGTTCATCCCATCGCCTACCATTTAGAGACACTCTCACTAGCAAAGCTTAGCTACAACACTTATGACAAGTAATTTTATAGCTTTGTCCAAATGCTGAAACAATGGTGCCATTATATTCTAGGAAAAGAAACCATACTACAAATGGATCATCATCCACTCTTATTCATGAAATCCCAGAGAAAGATACAAGAACAACGTCATCTCAAATGGGCTGCATACATTAAAAATTTTCACCTAGTCATTAAGTACAAGAAGGAAAATGCAAACAAGATTGCATATTTATTAAGCCAACCACCCATACAAGTGATGAATATATTGGCAGTATGTTGTGCAACCTATGACAGTTGGAAAGACATGTACACATTAGATACCAAATTTAAAGATATCTGGATAGTAGTACAACAACCCACACTAATCAACCAAACATCGTTCCTTGATTACACCATCCAAGACGAATGGTTATATCGTCTCAATCAACTATGTTAAGAAATCAACTTATCATTTGATTCTCATTAGGGAATTGCATGACTCTTCCTATGGAGGCCACTTCGGGAATGAAAAAACACTCCTACATATTCAACACCATTTCTATTGGACCGTTATGTCCAAACAAGTGGATAGTTTCATCATATATTATGCTATTGGCCCCCTATGCACAAGCAGGACATCTAACCAGAAACATGGCCTATATCAACCTTTTTCGATCCCTTCACGCCCATGGGAATCAATTTCTATGAATTTCTTGAGTGGCCTCCCAACCACTCTTGGCAAACACATTGAAATTTGTGTTGTGGTATGCATATTTTCAAATATGGTGACCTTTCTCCCATGACACAAAACAACGCCTACTGCAAAAACCATTGAAATTTTCTTCCACCATGTGTGGCCACATTTTGGCCTACCAAGCAGCATAATTTTGTATCGTGACTCACATTTCCTGAGTACATTTTGGCATACACTATGGTCATTACTTGGTTTCCAGCTCAAATTTTCAACAACTTTTCACCCACAGACCGACGGACAAACCAAGGTGGTCAATCAAACCTTTGTTCACACTCTATGCAGCTCCTTCATCAAGAATAAGGATTGGGATGCTTATGTTCACATCTTCCAGCATAGATACAATAGAGCGACACATTCTTCCATGGGATTTTCCCCATTCAAGGTCTTCTTGGGGTTCCAACCACTAACACCCACAAAGTTTTCCATCAATTTGACTCCATCCAGATCAGCACAGCATCCCAAAGACCAACAAACAACTCAAAACTTCATAAATATCCTATCACAGCAACACAAGCAAGTGAAAGAATCACTGCAAGTTGCACAAGAGCAAGCCAAACAATGCCATGATAAACATAGAGCAATGTTATATTTTCAACCAAGGGACAAAGTTTGTCTAAAAATGGACAGAAAATGCTTCAAAGGGAGGCATCATAAGCTGCATCGATTAATGTATGGCCCATATACAGTTTTGGATCGCATAGGCAAAAATGCTTATCAGTTAGATCTCCCACCACATTTGGCAATTCATGACATGCTCAACATCAACAATCTGAAGCTCTTTGAACCATTGCTCCTTGAAGACACAATCATTGTCATACATCCAGTGGAAAACATTCTGGATTTTCAACATCCATTATTGATGGATAAAATTATGGATAGGAAGACCAAAACCACATGTCAACAACAACATGTTTCCTATCTAGTTGGCAGGAAGGGACAAACTCCAACACAAGCAATGTGGATCACATCTGAGACAATGCAGCGATGGTTTCCTAAGTTGTTGATGAATGAAGGGACGCTTCAGATCTAAATAGGGAGGAATTTGACCAATAAGGAAGGACGTCAACCTTCCATATAGAGCACACAAAAAGTTCGATTCATACACAAAATGACAGAGGAAAAGTAGAAGTAATTCTATAACTATTTTATTTCAGCATCAATCAATCTTTTTTAATAAAGCAACTATCGGTATAAGCAATAAGGAAGATTCCTAATTTCTAAAGAGTCAAAATGTCAATAAAGTTTGTGGAAAGTTCTATTGCGAAATTGTTAGCGCAAAGAATCACAGAAGGAAAGTAGCATATTCCATTCTGGGGAGATTAACATTGTTTTTAAAAACACTCTCAATGATCTAATATAGTTTGATGAAGTTTTTGTTGTCTCTCTATCGTTCATATGTTCTTCTGCGTTTAATTCATTTGGTCTTCTTTTTTATGGAAAGCATGAGGAATTCAATTTGTTTTTGTTTTTTTCAAGCGTGTGAAGAAAAGAGATTGTGCACCAAAGGAACTGGTGTGCCTCTCACTTTCTCTATGTTTCACTTTTTTGTGCATCCTCCCTTCAAGCGCCCTTCCAAAATACATGTGGGAAACATGTAGCACAAAGGAATAGAGTACACGCTAAACAGAGGGGAAATTCTCTATGTGCATGTCCTCACTTCTTCACAGAGACACCAATGCATCTGTCTTTTCTCTGGATTACATCAACGCACACCTACGAGGAATAGTGTATCGTGCCCCTCTTCTCCAGTCGATGCTCTCAACCCAGATCATGGCCCTTGGGATGCTATATCCTTTTTTGGGAGGCCTTAATTTGTCAATGTATTGATGGAGATGATTGGATTAGATCATTTCCCCATTCAAAATACCATTTTGGTGTGCCACATGATTGATTCAAACCATTTTATTTTTAAAATTTAAGTCTTTCTCATTCAAATTCTCCTAATTTCCATGCATTTATTCATCATGTTTGGAACTTTGTTCTACATTGTGTTTGGGATTTTGGTTAGATGTTATGGTGGGAGGTGGGAAGTGGCCATTTAGAGACATTTTAAATTGATGTGTGGTTGGGGGTGTAGTGTGTGTATGAACCATTGAGTAATTTTTGCTTTTGTTAAGAATAGGTATGCATAGTTTTAACTCACTTGTTTAGAACTTATAGGTTTGTGTCACGCTACTGTGGATTCAGGAGGGGGATGAGGGATCCAATTTTATTCTATTTTTGTTAAAGAAGAAATTGGTATATAAAAAAGTTCTTGGCATTTGAAAATATGATGATTTCCTTGAGGAATATGCCCCTAAGGTTTGAGGTATGTTTAGTGATCATTTTTAGAATATTTTTTCTCCATATACCTTGACAAAGGATATTACTACTATTAGGAATTCTTGTTAGAGGGTAGTGAGAAACTTGAGGTATTTGTTGTAGACCATGATAGGTTGGACATGGATTTGATGAAGGATGAATGTTAGGGACCTAACCCCTCCTGTAGGTAGAATAATATATTTCCATGTAATAAAGGTCAATATTAATAAGGCATAGAAATAAGGAAGAATAAGTCCAATGTAAGAAGACATAATAGAAGCTTTCGCTTCCAGAACGATCTTCCTATAGATTGTTCTTTTGATAGACACATTTAGTATAAATAGGATTCGAGGGTATGAGAATCTTTGTCTTGGATATTATTTTAATGGAGCTCTTCTTTGCTGGAGGTTGGCCCCTCAAAGAGTCAAGTGAACATTTATCTGAGTAATCAAAGTGCTCTTTCTTGGTATCATTTTGATATTTTTGTGGTGTTGTTCTGGTTATATTGTTGTTCATATGCCATTTCTAGCTATTTATTTTTGTTTTGCATACGTTTTTATATTTGGAATATTACAAGTGGTATCAGATCGAATATTTCCATGTAATAAAGATCAATATCAATAAGGCCTAGCAATAAGGAAGAATAAGTCCAATGTAATAAGACCTAATAGAAGCTTCTACTTCTAGAAGGATCTTCCTCTAGGTTGTTGTTTTGATAGACATATTTAGTATAAATAGGAGTCAAGGGTATGAGAAGTTTTGTCTTGGATATTATTTTAATAGAGCTCTTCTCTGCTGGAGGTTTCCCCCTTGAAGAGGCAAGTGAACCTTGCTCTTAGTAATCAATGTTCTCTTTTTGGTGTTATTCTGGTATCATTTTGGTATTATTGTGGTGTTTTTATGGTTATATTGTTGCTCATCTTCTATTTCTATCTATTTAGTTTTGTTCAACATACGTTTTTATATCTGGAATATTACAATGAACATTTTATATACCTTCACTTTATGCATAATGGTACATATTGAGGGATTGATGGATTCTCTTGTGAGTTCTACAAGAATATGTAGGGTATCATTGGATATGACTTAATTCACATATATTTCAAATCCTTTTTCTTAATATATTTAATGGAATCCATTAATTAAGCTTTAATCAATATCATTATAGAGAATTTTTCTAGACATACCAAGGGGGGATGGTACCAATAATGCTACTATGTGTTTCTTACACATCATAGCTAAGGAAATGGCACTAAGAGGAAGGGATGTGATAAACAAGATTGAGCATAAGAAGAAAATAGGTTTTCCTCATGGGAATTTTATCGTGGACATAGTGATTTCTTCTTAGGAGGACATGGAGTTGGATAGGGAGTGTAGGAAACATGCTCTCTTAGTCAAAGTTGATTTTGATAAATCCTATGAAATGTTTGACTAGGATTTCATTAGTGATATGTTGTACTTCTTGGATTTTAGTTTAATGTTTGTGGGGATGGTTAGCACCCTATTGTATTTTCCTCATCTTTTTTTGCAGTGAAATATTACCTCTCTTCATGAATTATCCTCCATCAATCTATCAGGTAGGGATGCCATGTGGCACCCTATCTCTATGTTCTAAATACTTATAGCCTTGGTTATTTGTTGAATGTTTCCCATTTGTAGGGTAATATTTGGGTTGTTTCACTTCTATATTACTATGATACACTAAATAATAATTTTTCATATGATCGTTTTCTATCTATGCAAGTTGACTAGGAGTTGATGGAAGGTGTTGGAGATCACTTGTTCATGTTTTTCTAGGCCTATAGGAATATTTTTAGTGGTTATAATACTAATTATTGGTTGGTTGGTCTATATGAGCCTCCTAATCAATTTCCTCTCACTTGGAACTTCATATACCTACGTATAATAGTGAGATGCTTGGCATTCCCTCAAGTATGGTTCTCTCTTATCTGGTTATGTGGGATTGGTGTTTGGATCATCTACAATGTAAACACCTTCTTCAATAGTACATAGAACTTCCATTTTCCATAAAAATCACTATATAATTAGGATTCTTCAAGAATGACATATTTATTATGTATATTATTGTCTTCCAGGTAGGGATCATGGTTGTCAAATGAGTGTTCCAATGTCTTGAGGGACTCTCACCTTGGTCACTACCATTGAGGTATCATATTCTCATGGATCATCTTATTGATAGGATCAAGACCTTTTAGATTATGTGATGCAATTTTAGGTCCTCATAGCTTCCATGTCTCTAGTTGTTTTATTATCAAAATTATATGGGAAATTGTAAGGTCTCTGTCCCCACAGAGCCTTATAAAACACAAGTTAAAAATAGAGAGTAACTAAATGTTATCCTGTACAATTCAATCTTCAGCATTTAAACACAATTTATTCAGCAGAAATTAAATGTATTAACAACATGAAAATAAATCACATAACCATCCCATAATCATGAAAATATATGAAAATACATACCTTTTTTTCATGTTATTTCTCCAAACTTTGTCTGTCCTCGTTGCTTCTCTACCCAAACTCTACCCAATCCTTCCCAAAACCGAATCTTCCTCCTTGCTAACTAGGAACAGAGCCTGTCTGGCTCCCTAGCTGTAGGATTCTATGAGGATTCCTGGCCCTCGAGCCCAAAACTCCCATCAACCTGGTGCACCCCTATAATAGTCCACCCAAACTCCAAACCAAAACAATATCATAGACAACAAAATACAATCCCTTCTCTCAAAATGCTCCCTTTCCCCAAAATTCCATAAGTCCCTCTCTCGAATGCCTCTGCCCCCTCATATCCTCCTTCCCATTCACTGCTCCTCCTTCATTTAATGCCACCCACCTTATCCCTCCATTTAATAACCTATCCCTCCATTTAATACCTTATCCCTCCATTCAATACCCTTTCACTTCTTACGTAAAGTTTTCTAATAATAAATTAAAAGTTATTAAGTCTTTAATTCATTACCCCAAACATTAAATGTGTTAAGTAATCAATTAATAAATTAATGAACATATATTAAACAAATAATAATTAATTAATTAATTAATTAATATTATTAATAATTAATCATTACTTAACTAATACACATTAGGACGGTTAATTATTTAATTAACTATACTTGATAAGCCTTAAGCAATTATTTAACTAGGGTTGTTACATACACCCACCCTTCAGAAAACTTTGTCCCGAAGTTAAACTATTTTATGATACAAGGGAAAAGAAACATGGTTCACACATTCCTAACAATTAACCGACATTATTAGTAAGTAAGCCAAGAAACTCATACATACTAGTGTACATGTGAAAGAAATGCATGTGTAGCTAGTACATACAAGTCTTGTTCATGTACTAATATCAATAATTATCATCTCTATAGTAATTTCCATATGCATCCAATCTATTCAACAAGACTATTCATTTTATAAAAGAAAATAAACTGATCAAATGTTTGTGAAATCTTTTAATTACAATTATCTAGCTCAGCAATCTTATTTAGAAAATTGTAGTTTACTTACATAATTATGAATATTCATATATATATGCATTTTCTTTTCAGAAGGAAAACAATAAGTTCCAACGTAAGACAAATCTCCATACACTCTCAACTATTTCTACTCATCCTTCCTCCCTAACTTACTTCCATCTTCCATTCGTATCCTTCCTCTGTTGGACTATCTTGGAGCGTCAACTATATTGACCTAAATCCAAATAGAACCCGTAAGTGGAAGTGTCACTACCTTGACCAAGATTCCCCAGCAGGCAACTGACAGTCATCATCACATGTCTAGGGGAGCGTGAGCTAACATCGTCCTCCCATGACTTCAAGTTTCAGAGGATACATTGTGGGAAATGCATCCACCCCTCCTAACAAGACTAGGGTCCACACCCTACAATGGAATATACGGTGGCACCATGTTGTTGGGAGTTTTGTCATCGTCTATTCAGTTTTGGGCAGTCTCACCACCTAAAATCTTGCACTGATCCACATATCATACCAATGCATCCAAAACAATATAATTTCACATACAAAGATTCATACCATATTGTTTCTCGGCCAGTGGTCATGACATCCACTTTCATCATTATTTTCCCTTGGCTATTTCATAGCCCATAACCTGCAGATTAGTCTGCAACACAAATTCATACATTTCTATCCATTATCATCATGTAATTGCATACAACCATAATTTCAATTTGGTATCCGTGTACCAACAACTTTAACATCAAAGTTTTCAAGTTAGAAATAGATCTTATAATATCCCATAATTCAATTAGCGTTACCCATTCATAGAATTATCATTTACATGATAGATTGCATCATATCCAACATCATTCTAATAGAATTTCAACCTTCATAGGACTCTCATTCACACAATATGTCACATCATATCCATCATCATCAATAACAATTAGACATTCATAGAATTTACATTCACATAGTAGATCACATCATATCCATCATCATCAATAACAATTAAACATTCATAAAGATTCATATGTCTTAAAAGTTCAAGTGTATCATTTAATAGTTTAACTTGTGAATAGAAAATAAAGGTGTTTAGGCCTCAGGTAATCCTGGTGATCTAAGTCAAAAGGTGGTGTTACATACACCCAACCTTCGAGAAACATATTCTTGAGGTGGTAAAAAAAGTGAGGGATAATTTCATCGTAGTGTCTCGACGTCTTCCCAAGTAGCATATCCTGGACTATACTTGTCCCACTGGACCTTAACTTGGTCTACCAGACGATTCCTAAGATGTCAGACTCTACGGTCCAATATGCATAACGGTTCTATCATGAGAGTTCCCACGTCCGATACCTGTAGTTCCTTCCAATTTAGTTTATGTGATTCATCAACAATATAATGATGTAAAACAGATACATGAAAAACATTATGAGTTTTATGCAAGTGGGGTGGTAGTACAAGAAGATAGGCAACGGGTGAAATTTTCTCTTGGATTCTGAATGGTCCTATAAATCGAGGTGACAACTTTGTCCCCTTCTCAAAGTGTATCGTACTCTTATTAGGCCTGATACAAATGAAAACATGGTCTCCCACTTCATAACTTCAGTCAGTCTTGTGTGCATCCGCATAGCTTTTCTGCGTATCTTGTGCTTCCTTTAGTCTCTACCTAATCTAAATCACCTGTTCCTCCATCTCTTGAATCAATTCTGGCCCAACTGTTACTCGGTCTTCTAATCTATCCCAACTCAACAACATTATGCATGGCCTTCCATACAGAGCTTTGTAGGGTGGCATTCTGATGGAGCTATGAAAACTGTAATTGTAGGCAAACTCTACCAAATGTAGGTACTTCTCCCAATGGGTTTGATTATCCATGACATACATCCTAAGCATGTCTTCCATGACTATATTTACTCTCTCAGTTTTCCCATCTATTTCAGGATGATAAGTTGTGCTTAAGTTCAATTGAGTCCCCAACGTTGACTGCAAACTTGTCCAAAACCTAGAGGTGTATCTTGAGTCCCTATATGAAATGATCTTCTTAGGTATCCCATGCAAATAGATGACCTCACTTACAAACACACGTGCCACATCAGTGACATCTTAAGTGTCTCTAAGCGGAATAAAATGAGCACTCTTGGTTAACTTATCAAATATCACAAGAATGACATTGTGTCTATGAGATGTGAGCAGCAACCCCACAACAAAATTCATAGAGATGACTTCCCACTTGGACATAGGAACATCATGTGGTTGTAGGAGGCCTGTCGAGTGATGGTGGTCGGCTTTCACTTGTTGACACTCTAGGCACTTGGTGATGAAATGGACTACATTGCACTTCATGCCTACCCAGAAGAAAAGCTTCCTCATGTCTGCGTACATCTTCTTCACACTCAAATGCACACAATAAAGTGCTCTATGGGATTCCTTCAGTATGATGCTTCGAATATCCCCATCTTCGGGGATGTACATCATTCCCCGATATCTCAACAGTCCATCTGCTTCCAGACTATATCCTTCATACTTTGGATCTAATTTCCTCCCACTCTGGAGGTTTGAAGTAACCTCTAAATACCAACTGTCTCCTTGGAGTTGCGTCAACACATGTTCCCTCAAATTGACCTTTAAGGGTACCAAGGAGAAGACACGTGGTCTCCTACTCAAGGCATCTATGGACACATTTTCCTTTCCTTTGATGTATGGAATACAAAAATCATACTCACTCCTAAACTCACTCCATCACCTTTTCCTGGCATTCGGATCCCTTTGAGTGAAGAAATGTTTTAAACTTTGATGGTCCATTTTGAGCTCAAAGTTTTTCCCCACAAGATAGTGCCTCCAAAGTTTTAGAGATAGCATTACAGCTGCCAACTCTAAATCATGAGTTGGGTATAGCTCTTCGTGTTTCTTCAACTTCAAATAAATCAATTTTTTTATATATATATTTGAAGTCGGGCATCGTGGGTGCATGAGGTCCATGTGCCCTCTTTCCCAGGGCTCTCATTCTCAACCCTAAATTATTCTCACCTTTATCTTCTTGAACCCTAGCCTCACTCGACCCTTTTCATTCTCATTTTTTTTTCTTCAAACGCTCTGCAGAGGTGAAGGATGAGGCCAAAGGCCATGGCCATCCCTCTTCTCGGTTGACCCTAGTATCCACGAGTTCCAAGAATGGAGGGTGCATCGAGCACAGTGTCGCATTCCCTCTGCTCCTTCATCGTGGTTCAATGGATCGACAGCTGGACTTGATGCTTTATAACATGAGTTGTGTGGCTGGGCCTGAGTGTTTTATGCTTGGTGCATTGGCTGTGTGTGTGTTTGGCGCTAGTACTGGCATTGGTTTGTTTGTTTTTTTTTTTGTTTTTTTTTATTTACCTTCTCTTATTTTATCAAGGAAACCCTCGTGGGATTCTCTCTACATGTCTTGCATAACTTGAGTATTTCTTTATCAAATTCCTGTTTTGTGGGGTTTTCAATAAACTTCAAGAAACTATTTGGGGTGGTGGTTATACTTTGGAGACTTGTAATCATCTTCCCTAGATCGTGGTCACAACTATTGTTGTCGTGTGTTTTTATTTGCAAGTTGTCTTGTGAATTCCTCCAGAAATTAGGCACTATTTTGACCACGCGTAGCTGGTAAATTTTCCTGAGCAATGTACCATGAAATGACTAGTATCATGTTGGTAACTAGATATAGCATAAAAAGAAAATAATTACATAATTTGGTGTTCAAGGTCTTATGATGAATTGATTATGTGGTTTACAGGTGCTTGTTTTTTTTTTTTTGTTTATTAATATTTTTTTTTTGTGCAGCATGCGGGCTCCTCTATCGTGGCTTTATGCTAGCTTGTTTGACGTGTGGTCTCTCCTATGCATTCTAGAAACACTTATTCCTCATGGGTTGTTCCTTGTTGTCTTATTTGTTGATATTTATTGCCTGGTGCGCAGGGCTTTGAGACATTTGTTGTTGCGTGCCTTACAGTCATATGATATTGTGTGTTAAACAAGATCTGGACCTGCATCTATTTATTTCTAAGAGACTATGTGTGTGAGCCACCTCTTGACATTTGATCTGAGTTTGAGCTTTCAGTTGCAGAGGAGGGTTTTATCTTCTTCTTTTTTTTATTGTTCGTCTGTTTTCCATGACACGATGGGCCTCCTTTATCGAAGGGTGATAAATATAGATGGGTTTTCTTGGTTTCAGGTTTTGTATGCAAATTTTAGATGTGAGTAGTTGCCAGTTGTGGAGGATTCTGTTGGGGATATTTTTATTTTTTGTACAGCGTGCAGGCTTTTCAATGGAACTTACATACAGCCTTTTAGGCTTTACAGAACCATCTAATGGTTCAACTATAGTGCCAACTCCTTTTCAAACCCAGTGTCGACCATGCGGCCCTACTTCAGATTTTCTTCTATCTATTGCTGTAAGTACATCTCATGTTGTTAATGGAGAAATATTATAGGCACTATCGTTAGAAATGGTTTCATTTACAAGTGATGTAATGCATTCCACCATATCTTGTGCATCATTCTTTTGTGCCCTCGACCTTGTGGTCTCTTGGGTGAAACCTTGTGATATGTTACGATTTGGCTTGGCCCACTGTCTTTGGTTGACAGATGGAGATTGGGTCTCAGACCTAATAAATTTATTATTATTTTTTTTTTGAGATTTGGCCTCAAAAGATCTCATTATCTCTCCTTAGCTTAAGGATTGGTATTCATACTTGGCATTAGGATTTCATATGCAGATGATTGATTTGGAAAGTGGGCCTCGGCCCAATAATTTTATTATTATTATTTTTTTTGGGTTGATTCGAATTATTATTTTTTTTATTATTATTATATATATATATATATATTTAGGATGCGTAATGCACTACCATGGCCCCTTCTAGTCTCTTCATGTGGGTGCTGTCGATACTTGGGCTCCTCTGTCGTGACCTGGTGCCTTAGCACTGACTTGGTGTAGATTCGAGCATTGAGTTTGTTCATTGGGCTTGAATTTTTAGCCATGGTTGAGCTTTGTTAGGGTTTTTGCGCCTTTTGTCTCTTGAGAGATTTATGAACAGTTATGTCTTATTGGGAACCTTTCTATTTTTGTTTGTAAAATATGAATCAAGATTGCTTTTGAAAAACTTCCTTAATCTTGTAAAAGTTTGACAACCATTGAATGTTTTGATGATTGTAAGTAACAATTCAATTTATATTTTTTTATATTTCTGTAGATGCAAATAGAGGATTTGGCCATATCTGTGCTTTGTTCATTTTCTTTTGTTTGTGCCTATTTCCAGATTCTTTACTATTATGTATGCTATCTGTAAATGAGAAAAAGTGCTTTTGTCTTGCAAGCTAGGTGGAGGTGGAGCTTGGAGCTCATATTTTCATCTAATGAAAGGGTTTCAGGGTCCCTTTTCCCAGGGTTGTTGTTTTCAATATATAATTACCCTATACAGTTATTCAGGGTTTCAATGTAACTATTTTAGGTATTTTTTTTTTTAAATTTCAAGGTTGGAACAGTTCCATTCCCGAACTGTCCTTCTTACATGCGGGTAGGTGGGTAGGCCCTAGTCCAAGTTTTTAAACCAGGGCTCTGATACCATGTGTAAGGTCTCTGTCCCCACAGAGCCTTATAAAACACAAGTTAAAAATAGAGAGTAACTAAATGTTATCCTGTACAATTCAATCTTCAGCATTTAACCACAATTTATTCAGCAGAAATTAAATGTATTAACAACATGAAAATAAATCACATAACCATTCCATAATCATTAAAATATATGAAAGTACATACCTCTCTTTGATGTTATTTCTCCAATCTTTGTCTGTCCTCATTGTTTCTCTGCCCAAACTCCACCCAAATCCGTCCCAAAATCGAATCTTCCTCCCTACCAGCTAGGAGCAGAGCCTGTCCAGCTCCCTAGTTCCAGGATTCTGTAAGGATTCCTAGCCCCCGAGCCCAAAACTACCAAAAACTTGGTGCACCCCTGTAACAGTCCACCCAAACTCCAAACTAGAACAATATCACAGACAACAAAATACAGTCCCTGCTCTCAAAATGATCCCTTTCCCGAAAATTCCATAAGTCCCTCTTCCGAATGCCTCTGCCCCCTCATATCCTCCTTCCCATTCACCACCTCCTCCTTCATTTAATGCCACCCACCTTATCCCTCTATTTAATACCCTATCCCTCCATTCAATACCCTTTCACTTCTTACGTAAAGTTTTCTAATAATAAATTAAAAGTTATTAAGCCTTTAATTCGTTACCCCAAACATTAAATGTGTTAAGTAATCAATTAATTAATTAATCAACATATATTAAACAATTAACAATTAATTAATATTATTAATAATTAATCATTACTTAACTAATACACATTAGGACAGTTAATTATTTAATTAACTATACTTGATAAACCTTAAGCAACTATTTAACTAGGGTTGTTATAGAAACATGGAAGAAGGTAGTTGACTTGGTGTGGTGGTATATGTTAGGAAATCGGGTGGGATGGGATTTGGCTAAAACACAAATTTGGAGTTGGAAGGTGAAAAATGGATATGTTGTAGATAATCCCCACTTCGAGGGGGATTGTGTAGGTAAGAAGAATATTTTTTATCTGAGGGATTTGTGGGATGATATTTATCACTCTTTGAGGGACTAGACATCCATTTCTTGTTAGTTTTTATTATAGTGTGTTGACCGACATGATTTTATGAATGTTATTAGTCTTATTCTATAGGAGGACCTATTCAAAATGAAAATAAAATTGTTTGGTCTCTTTTGGCATGATTGTAGGTGGAGATTTGGGCCCCCCTTGGTCTAATATGATTCTCATATCTTATAGTGTATACATCATCAACAACATTGCCTCATACATGCATAAGGCACTCTATCTCTTCTCATCTATGAGTGGGACCCTTTTCCTACCAATTAGATATGCCCAATCATTCTAAGCTTCGTCTTATTTTTCATGTCTCCTACTTAAAGAAATTGATTGGAACTAAGTGCCAAAGTCAAACCATCCTTCCTCAGTTGGATGAAGAAGGTTTCATTTGGTTGCAACCACAAGTAGTATTGGAACAATGATACCATCAACTTTGTGACTAAACCATCAAGGAAGTGTTAGTGGAGTGGAAAGAAACAACTCCAAAAGATGCCACATGGGAGTCAACCACCATTTTCCAATACTTTCCTTATTTCAAGCATTGAGGAAAATAATTTTCGTCAAGGAGGAGGGAATATTATGGACCTAACCACCCTAACCCCTCACTTAGGTAGAATAATTTATTTTCCATGTAATAAATTGATAAATTAGTTAATAAGGCCTATTTAATAATGTGAACAAGTATAATGTAAGAAGACTTAATAAAATCTTTTGATTTTAGAAATAGTTTCCTCTAGAATGTTCTTTGGATGATACAATTAGTATAAATAAGAGTAGGAGGCATGAGAAAGCCTTGTATTAAGAATAATTGTAATATAGATTTTTTATGTTGGAGGTTTCCCCCTCAAAGAGGAAAGAGAACATTTCTTTCTTTCAGTAAATGTATTATTGTTGGTATTGCTATTATCATTATTCTTTTGCTCTATTGGTATTTGTTGAATATTATTGTTTCTAATTAATTCATTATATTTAGTACCTTACAATCACCTAGGGAAACCCCATCCTTTATTATTCCCAAAAACTAGAACTTAGAGTGGCACCTAGTGACTGACTTTTGTGTCCTTAATAAATACATTGTTAAAAACCACTACCCCCTACCCCTAATTGAGAATTTGTTGAACCACTTAGAAGGGTCTTGTTTCTCCAGAAAGATGGATTTAATAAAAGGATACCATGAAGTTTGAATGAATGAAAAAGACACATTGAATACAGCTTTCATGACCATGTTTGGGATTTTTGAGTGGTCGATAATGCCAATTTGGGATGACAAATGTGTAGACCATGTTTATGTGGTTAATTAATGATATGTTTGGGTCCACTTGGGTAATTTTGTGGTTATTTTTATGGATGATATATTGGTATTCAGTATGTCTTTGAAAAAACATCTTAAACATGTTTGTAACATACTTGAGCTATTGCAAGCACATAGGCTTCAAGTGAAGAAAATAAGTCATACTTTGGAGAGACATCAGTTCAATATTTGGGATTTGTATTTGACTCAACAAGGGGTGCACCTATATCCATCTATTTTATAGGCCTTGGCACAATGTACGTTCCCTCCAATGCACATGACCTCAATATTTTAATGGTAGGCATTAATTTCTAAAGGAAAATTGTCTCTCTTTTCTACCAAGTGGCTCATCCTTTACACTAGTTGTCCAAAGCCAAATTTATTTGGAATATGTAATTTGATAACCACTTTGTGAGGATAAAGACAAAATTATTCTTTTCCCTTGTTATATGGTTGTTGGATATAAATAATCCATTTGATATTGATATGGATGCATCGTATTTCATGATTGGGGATGTACTTAAACATGTTGTTCATCTGGTGGCATAACATTTACAGACTCTTTTAGTGGCCAAATTTAATTAAATCACCTATGCCAGACCAATTCTTCATAGATAACACTGGAGAAGTTTTCACAGAGGGACAAAGCCGAAGGATGTGAAACAATACCGTAGGAGATTTTTCCGAAAACTGAGTAATAGAGAGAGTTAATGAACCTTTTCCTCTACCATGTGATCGATGGGAGGTGGCATACTCTACTTTGGACACGAGGTCCAGATAAAATGCCTCAGAAGGAACCCTTCACAGACCACCATTAATTGACTGGAAAAAGGTTTAAATGAAAACCCCGACACATCCCCTTCTGAATTCATGTTGAGTTATTGCAAGGGAGGACAATGGTTCAAGACACTATGCACACGACTGTCGAGGCTAGTATCTCTTTCAGTTATGGTATAAATATATTACAGTTATTGTTACCCAAGCTCAGAATGAAAAGGTTATTGATGGACCCCTCAATGATGTTCGACCAACTCACTATGCTAATGTGGACCAAGAGTTAATCACGATTGACTCTCATACTGTTGGTCAGTTAAAACTAAACTTAAAGTCACCACTATGGTAAATATTGTACCTTCTTTCACGAAAGGAATATGCTTGCTAGAACCCAATTATCACTTAAACCCTGGTGGTTATTTAACATTAATACTATCCACGAAAGGGACACGATTATTATTTAAGACTTTGGGAAATACCCAATCTTAAATACTCATGCATAGAAATGGGAAATTACGAAGAACCCTTAATAGTATAAACTGTAACATATGAATATATATGAAAGGATTATATTATTAGTGGGATATATATATATATATATATATATATATGCTAACATATATACATGGAGATGTTATGAAAATTTGGGGAATACTACTAACCCTTCCCACTTATGTTAGAAATGTTAAGGAATTTGAGAGGTTAGGTTATGGAAAGGCCATCCTTAGATATATATGACTACTATATAGTATGAGTAGACTTCGAAATGAAAACCCTTATAACGATGACAAGGTTTATGACTAAATGGAAACACAAACCATGCAAGAGTTAAATGAATTAATGTCCCTAACATTTTTTTTTTTAACATGTTGTTTGAAGGGAAAATGAATTAAAGTCCCTAACATTTTTTTTTTTTTTTTTGGTAAATTTGGGGAACATTACATATGGTATCAAAGAAAAGGTTACAACACTTGGACCTTAAACAAGGCCAAAAATATTTGCTTAGCACATGTTTTCTATTTTATGAAAAAACTAACAAAACAATTATTGTTACAAATAGAAAAATTTTATTTCTGTTGTGATCATGGCACCACATAATGAAGCTAAGATCGGACTCGAGGAGAATCATAAGAAAATAATTCTAGAAGAACAGAGTAAGAATAGTGATGAAAGTTCACCTACCGAGGTTCTGGAAACCATGAGAAATCTCATTGTGGAACAGCATGTTTTCAAAGAAGACAATGAGAAACTGAAAAAGTCACAACAAGAATAGCAGGAAATACATGAAGTATTGTTGAATAGCATAGTAACAAATAATATCCCGAAGGACAATAATTAAGAAGAAGAGCTCAACAAAAGGGATTCCAAAAATTTTGGTCTTAATGGAGAAAAAGGGGACAACTTTTCTGAAGGTACACCATCAGCTGAAGATAAAACAACCACGGGGAGAAAAAAGAAACATGTGGACCATATTGAGGGAGAGTTTAAGAAAATCAAACTGTCCACCTTTGATGGGGAATCCACGATAGGAGAGGAGGTTGAAGCATGGTTAATAAAATTAAAAAGGTATTTCCAGATCTACCACTATTCCAGAAATATGAAGGTCAGAATGGCCATCTATAACCTAAAAGGAAAATAAAGCATATGGTGGAAGGACCTGAAGTTGGCTAAGGGCCTAAAGGAAAAACAAATGGAGTGGTCAGATTTTAAGAAATAGTTTAAGAAACAATATTTATCTGAAAGTTACTATGAAAGAAAAACCAAGGATTTTTATGAACTACGACTCAGGCAAATGACTATGGATGACCTGATAAGGAAATTCCTGGAATTATTAAGGTTCGTGCCTTATATTCGGGAGGACAAAGTAAAAATGCAGCGATTCCTAAGTTGTTTACCATAGTCCTATAAGGATAGAATCAAATTTGACAACCCCAATTCCTTAAGTGAAGTTTTCAGGAAGGCCCGAATGTGTTATGACCAATACAAATAGTGGTCATAATTTACCAAGGCGTGGAAAGAAAAGAAACAAGACCGAATGAACCAGTGGAAAAATGGATATCAACCAGCCCATTTTCGAAACGCGGCAAAGAGTTTTCCAAGGAAATATTTTCACTCCAATAACCAGAACACCGAAGGAGGTGGTAAACCAGTTAATCAGGGAGCAAAGAAGTTTGGGGACAACCCCAGAGAACCGTTAAAATGTTGGGAATGTAGAGAAACTCACTTAAGGAGGAAATTCCCATGATTAACTTCTACAAACAGGACTATGGTTCACAACCTACATGAAGCCTCTACAGTGGGATATGTGGGCATAATCTTACATATCATCAATGCAGTCATGGATGGCCGACAAGATGATCACCAGTCCACTGTAGCGGAAGTCGAAGGTAAAATTAGCAATACTCGTGTTTCTGTTTTAATTGATCCAGGATCTACTTTGAGTTGTGTTTCTCTTGGTGTAGTGGATTCAAATAAACTTAAGAAAATATAACATGCAAAATCTTGGCTAGTACAACTAGCAACAGAAACAAAAAGAAAGGTATTTGATTTTATTTTTGACTGTAAGTTCATTTTAGGTGGTCAAACCACAAAGATAAATCTAAATATTCTACCATTAGGGTCTTATGATATAATTATTGGAATAGACTGATTAGAAAGGAATAAAGCAATTTTAGATTGTTATGAAAAGTCACTCAATTACAAAGACAAAAATGACACTATTAGGAAAATACAAGGCATACGAAAACCAGTGTCAGTTAGGTAGATTTCAACAATGCAATTTAAGAAGTGCATGAGAAAAGGTTGTCAGATCTATGTTATCCGAGTGACAAATCTATTGGAAAAAGAAAATAAACCTAGCCTAGAAGATTTTGTCTTCTTGCATGATTTTAAAGATGTGTTTGTTGACGAAATACCTGAACTACCCCCAAGGAGAGAATTATAATTTTATATCGATCTGCTACTTGGTTCAACTCATATATCTAAGGTGCCCTACTAAATGAATTTACCTGAATTGATGGAATTAAAGATTCATCTACAAGAAATGTTGGACAAGGAATACATTAGGCCAAGTGTCTCACGATGGGGAGCAGTGGTCCTTTTTGTTAAAAAGAAATACATAAATCTAAGATTATGCGTTGACTATAGATAGTTAAACAAAATGACTGTTAAGAACAAATACCCCTTACCTAGAATCAATGATCTGTTCGATCAAGTAGGTGGGGCAAAGATTTTCTCTAAAGTGGATTTAAGATCTGTTTATCACCAGGTTAGAATAAAAGATGAAGACATAAGTAAAACAACATTCAGAATGAGATATGGACATTACAAGTTTTTGGTTATATTGTTTGGTATCACTAACGCACCAACAACTTTTATGTGTTTAATGAACAACATTTTCAGTGAGTACTTGGATAAGTTTGTTTTGGTATTTATTGACGATATCCTAGTGTATTCTAAAACAGAAGAATGCGAAGAACATCTAAGCATAATATTGCAAACTTTAAAGAAACACAAACTGTATGCTAAATTCGACAAATGTGATTTTTATCAAAAGAAAATATAGTACCTAGGACATGTAATATCTGAAGAAGGTATTACAGTCGAACCAGAGAAAATAAGAGCCATCATGGAATGGTTGATCCCTAAGGATGTAGCGGACATCTGATCATTCATGGGAATCACTGGATATTACCACAGATTTATAGAGGGATTCTCCAAGATTTCATACCCTATCACATCTTTACAAAAGAAACGAACCAAGTTTAATTGGTCACAGAAATGTCAGGATAGTTTTAATAAGTTACAGGAATTGTTAACAATCGCACCCATTTTAAGGGTAGAATACTCGGATAAAGACTTCATAGTCTGTGTGGATGCGAGTAAAGAAGGTTTGAGAGGTGTGCTAACTCAAGAAGGGCACATTATTTGTTATGATAATTGAAAAATAAAAGAACATGAACGAAACTATTTCACTCGCGACTTAGAGTTAGCAGTTGTCATCCATGCTTTAAAGTTGTGGTGACACTATATAATGGGTAGAAAATTTCTATTGTGGACTGATAACAGTGGGGTGAAATTTTTGTCTAGTCAACCAGACCTTAACGCAAGACAAGCAAGATGGTTGGTCTTCTTGAGTGAATTCGACTTCAAGGTAAGACACATCAGTGGTAAGGAAAACAAGGTGGAAGATTCTTTAAGTAGAAAAATTCACGGGTTGTTTGAGATGAACATTACCAGGGATGAAAGTGACCTTGAGCAAATGATAAACGCTGCAAGTAATAATGATGAAAATTACATTAAAATAGTGGAAAATTTAAGAAATAGTGTATAAAATTTAGACATAACAGATCCGAGTTTGGACATAAATGGTCTACTAAGATTCAAAAACAGATTATACATACCAGATTCTGTTGAATTAAAGTTAACATTTTTGGACGAAGTACACAAGAAACCATATTCTGGTCATCCGGGATACCAGAAAATAGTAACGACACTAAGAAAGTTATTTTATTGGCCTAATATGAAGGGAGAGACAACATAATACTTAACTAAGTGCCAAGATTGTCAACAGGTGAAAGATGAACACCAAAACCTAGTCGGCCTGTTCCAGCCTCTACCTATACAAGAATGGAAATGGGAGACTATATCACTAGATTTTATCACAGGTTTCCTTAGAAATAAAAAAAATAATGATTCAATTATGGTAGTAATTGATAAGCTTAGCAAGTCTACACACTTTTTTTCTGTAAAGTCTACTTTTAAAGCTATTAACATCACTGAAATATTCGTGAAAGAAATTTTTAGACTACATGGTATTCCTAAAATGGTGATTTCAGATAGAGACGTAAAATTCACATCTACATTTTGGAAAGAATTGTTTGCACGGTTAAATACTAACTTGAATTTTAGCACCGAATACCATCCACAAATAGATGGGTATATTAAATGAACAAACCAAATCATGGAAGATAAGCTACAAATGTATGTAAGGACGAAACCAAGTAAGTGGGAAGACTACCTGCACTTGGTGGAATTTTCATACAACAATGGTTACCAGGCATTGGATAAGATGATCCCATTTGAAGTATTGTACTACAGAAAGTGTACAACTCCAATTAGCTGGGATAACCCAGTTGACAAACTAATGGCGGGACCATAAATTCTCCAGGAAATGGAGAATACAGTAAGAAAAGTACAATATAATTTAAAAGAAGCAAAGGACAATAAAAAATGTTACACAGACCTTAAAAGAAGACACCAGGAATTCCAAGTTGGAGATCACATTTATTTAAAAGTCAAAGTAATAAGAAGTTCACTAAAGCTAGGAAATTGTTCCAAGTTGGCACCCAGGTTCTGTGGTCCTTTCGAGATCTTAACTTGAATTGGACATGTGGCATATCAACTTGCACTTCCTGTAAATCTTAAAATTAATAATGTATTTCATGTTTCTTTGTTAAAACATTATGTTCATGATCCTACTCACATGATCGATTGGAACATGGTGCAAGTGGAACCATAAGGAGAGTTCCAAGAAGTACCTCTACTCATTCTGGATAGGAGAAAAATAACACTAAGGAACAAAGTCGTCGACCAGGTAAATCTTCAATGGAAGCACTTTAGTCTTGAGGAGGCCACTTGGAATTGGAGGGAGATTTGTAAAAATATCATCCAACCCTATTACGAGAAAGGAATGAACGGTGAGGATAGTTTTGTATTGAAGGGGGAAAGGATGTAATATCCCCAAAAATAGATTATTATTAAGTTTGAAAATACTTAGGAATTTATTTACATTTTTGGTAAATTCAAAATTGGAAAATTATTGTTATTTACGGAAATTTGGAATTTTGGAATTAATTAATTGTAATTTATTATTATGACTGTTGGGAAAAGATTTGATTTTCCCAACCAACTCTTTGAATATGAAACTTGTAAGAAACAAATATTTTTATATTTATTGTTGACGGACAAATGGAACAGTCAAGTTGAAATCAACTCACAATGACTCCATGAGTGGGGAACATGTTTGAACTACCTCAAGGATGAATTCTACAAGTGAAAATTCAGGAATTTGGCCCTGGGAAGCCCCTGAAAAATCAGGGATTTGTAAAGATGCAAAAATCCCCAAGGGGTAAAGACCTAGGCACAAGATGTTTTTGGATATATAGAATATGGGAGGAGACAGGACGTTGCCTAGTATGTTGGGGAAGAGGAATATCACTTGTTGTTATGAGCACTAGTTTCTGAGTGTGAGGCAAGGAGAAATTTTCTGATTCTGAAAGAGGACAATAGCTAAGGAGGAGTTTGGAGTTCACCCTCATGGATTCATGGTCAGGCTAGGGGGTGAACGGATGAAGTAGATTGGTTGTTCTGTTCTATGGTTGGGTGGAACTTGGTTGTTCTATTTTTTGTTCAGCAACTTGTTCAGATATGTCCATCTATTCCCTCCCTGGTTGAATGTTCTTTGATTAAATAGATGATAGAATACACCTAGTTGATTTCTGGATGAATATTATGTTGACTAAATTACTGGTGGAATGAGATCAATTGTAGAATAAACCCTTACGGTTTGATTGTATTCGTTGAGTAAAGTTTTTCTTGTGTGATTTGTTGATGGAACTGAATTTTGTAAACATGTTGGAATATGCATCTAATCTAAGGGAATCAATATTGTATTAATTCTAACATAATATACATGTGATTATGTACGTATAGGTAATCAACAAGAATATTGGCTAGTTGAAAAATGCTAAATCCAATTTCGGAAGTGAACTTGAGGTTTATATATATATATATATATA
>JZKD02S1629231.1:86575-97180 GCA_000966675.3 Picea glauca
ATTTGTTGTACATAATTTTAGATCTACTTAAACATCTAACTACTCATATGGCAGGATTATCAATGCTTGGACACATGAGAAAATTTGCGTAAATATTCCGTTATTAAGAATTTGCCAATTGCATAAATTTGTACAGCTCAATTATTCTACAGTAAACCATAAACGAAGTTCTTTTGTTTGATATACAATAACGCAGGAGCAAAGGATCATTGAATTAAAATACATAAAATATGTTCCAGAATCAGACTAGTACTTAAATGTGTATTCAAACTCTACAAAAAACTCTACGATTCATAATTATTAAACATTGAAATATTATTTCAATATCGAGTTTCCCTTTCTGTTCATCCTTTAATGGTTACCGATATAAATAAACAGTTGTCTATAGGATCCTGTTATAAATTTATCCGTGATAAAACATTCTAGGGTAGAACCGTATCTTCACATCAAAACCTGGGGTTATTGCAAGTTGAAACCCGAGTACCTTTTCGCGTAAGGGCGCTATCTTGGGTCCAGGGACTTCAAATGTTAACAGTACTGCGAGGAGAACAAGAAAATTTATAATTAGTAATAGAGTAGGACTCACCAAAAGTTAAAACTGGAACATATAATAATTACCAGAGTGAATTTACGAAAGGAAATTGTTACAGATCTAAATTATGAACTTTACTTAATTTGCGAGTTGGGAAAACAATTGCCTTCCTTCCATTCACATCATTGATGAAAAAAGCGTCCACAGGCCCGAAGGGGAGGAGTGGACCAAATATTTCATGATGGGTACCCTAGAAGCAATAGGGGTCCCATCATTAGATTGGTAACCGAAATTTCTTAATCCGCCAAGAACTTCATAATCTGAATGCAAAAAGGTTCGCATAGTATGTGCATGAAAAACAGAGACATCCTATTACTCTCGGGTTTCCATTTTCAATATGCTATATGCTAAAGGGAATGCATTAATCAAAGATTAAAACACAAATTTCCCATGAAACACGTTTCCCGCACAGATTTCAATATTAGCTGGAGGGAATGTGTTCATCAAGTTTTAAAACATAGACTTAAATATTATATGTTGAAGGAAATACATCAAATAAGTTTTCACGCACACAGACTTCAATATTAGTGAAAGGGAATGCATTAATCAAGTTTAAATACAGACATAAATATTATATGCTGAAGGGCACACATTAAACAAGTTTTTCAGCGCACACACTTCAATTTTATATATACATGCTGAAGGGAAATGTATCAATCAAATTTAAAGGAAAAATACAGATGCGTGAACCAATTAGTTGGTTTTGAAAGAACTAAAGAATAATGGCTTCCGAAAGAAAATCAGTATGGAAAACATCCAACAGAGACAAATAAATATCATAACATCTTATGAAATAGAAATTCCTTTACCGAACAAAATCGAACTTTCAATACACAGTATGAGATTCTGAATTACAGACTGAGAAAATACTCACAAGTTTCGAGATAGTTAATTAGTTTAGGGAAGGGTATCAAATCCTTAAGTCACGGAAGGATTTCAAGCTAGGGTGAGGACCATCATCAAAGTCGAGAGAGGATTTAATCACTCAATGAAAAAAAAAGGGACCCTTGTAAAATTTAAGTAAGTTTCTTCCTATGCTCTGCTAAGCCTATGATGCTGACCAAAACTCCTGTGTAGTTTGTGGGGACTAAAAACTAGGTCACAACATGTAAGATAACAGAAGACCAATAAAGGAAGATAGAAGGACGACAACAAACCCTAAGATAAAATACATGCAACATCCCTTATAGAATTCCTGTACAGGATTGAGGAAGTCAAAAAGGCAAGAAGACAATTAACATATGGTATACACCACGTAAAACCAAAAAACAAAAAAAGGTTTTAGAATAACAAAACATAGAGACATTATTACCTGGTTCATGGTGGCTTCCATCTAATAGTCATTTATCCATTTTCTCCCACCCAAAACGAACCTTCTCCATGACTCATGGAATGTACACTAGACCGATTCTTCACGGATAACACTGGATAAGTTTTCACAGAGGTTCAGAGCCGAAGGAAGTGAAACAATAACCTAGGAGACCATTCCGAAAATTGAGTAATAGAGATAGTTAATGAAACCTGTACTCTACCATTTGATTGATGAGAGGTGGCCTACTCTGCTTTGGACATGAGGGCTAGATGACAGGCCTTGGAAGGAACCCTTCACATACCACCATTAATTGACTGGACAGATGTTTCAATGCAAACCTTGAAACATCCCCTTCTGAATTCATGTTGAGTTATTGCGAGGGAGGATGACGCTTCACGACACTACACACATGACTATCGAGGATAGTCTCTCATTCAGTTATGGTATAACTATATGATAGTTATCGTAACCCAAGCTCGGAAGGAAGAAGTTTATCGATGGACCCCTCAACGATGTTCGACCAAATCCAACTATCCTAATGTGGAACAGGAATTAATCACGAGTGGCTCTCATACTGTTGGTGAGTTAAAACTAAAATTAAAGTCACCACTATGGTAAAGACTGTACCTTGTTTCTTGAAATGCATATTCTTGTTGGAACCCAATTATCACTTAAAACCTGGTGTTTATTAAACGTTAATACTATCGAGGAAAGGGACGCTAGTATTATTTAAGACTTTGGGAAATACCCAATCTGAAATACTCATGTCTAGAAATGGGAAATTACGAAGAACCCTTAATAGTATAAACTGTAACATATGAATATATATGGAAGGATTATATTATTAGTGGGATATATATATATATATATATATATATATATATATATTCTAACATATATACATGGAGATGTTATGAACATTTGGGGAATACTACTAACCCTTCCCACTTATGTTAGAAATGTTAAGGACTTTGAGAGGCTAGGTTATGGAAAGGCCATCCTTAGATATATATGACTACTATATAGTATGAGTAGACTCTGAAATGAAAACCCTTATAATGATGACAAGGTTTATGACTAAATGGAAACATAAACCTTGCGAGAGTGAAATAGTGATGACAAATACCCATTGACTTGTCTTTATCTCTTTTGAACATGTTGTTTGAAGGGAAAAAGAATTAATGTCCCTAATAGATTGTTTTTTTTATTTGGTAAA
This sequence comes from Picea glauca, assembly GCA_000966675.3. Lineage (NCBI taxonomy): Eukaryota > Viridiplantae > Streptophyta > Pinopsida > Pinales > Pinaceae > Picea > Picea glauca. The sequence goes on from JZKD02S1629231.1 coordinate 89,696, forward strand.
TTTGGGGAACACTACATGCAATGTGGTCCATCTCATGTATTGGTCATCATAGTTAGCAACAAGGTATAATATTTTTTCTTGACCACATCCACAAGAAAATCCCCATTGGGCTCATGTAATAACCCTGCTTAAATAGATGTATAAGGATTATTAATTATAATTAATTTGATAATCTGATTGTCCTAATACATTACTTAAACAATAATTATTTCTTAAATAATATTAACTAATTAATTATTATTAATTATTTGTCCATATCTGTCAATGATTAATTAATTATTAATTGACTCATTAATTAATTGAGTAAAGAATTAAAGGGGGTTAATAATTTAATGTATTGAAGATTTACATATACGGGGGTGGGAAAGAAACATTAAATATAGGGATAGGATAATAAATATAAGGGGATAAAATAATAAATAAGGGGATAACAAAATAAATAAAGGGCTAAGGAAATTAATGAAAGGGGGAGAGTCGGTGAAGGGGGATATGACGGGGAAGAGGCTTACGGGGAAGAGATTCTTTGTGGGGGGAGAAGAGGAAGCATTTTGAGAGGAGGATATATTTTTGTGGGGGATTTTCTGTGGAGATCTCTGGTGTGAGGAGTTTGGCTTTGGGAGGTTTTGGTGAATCAGAAGCAGGGGGGATCGGTTTGCTGGGGGTTTTGGGCACGGGTGCCAGGATATCCTTATGGTATCATGGAGCTAGGGAGTCGGACAGGCTACTCCTAGATGGTAGGGAGGAAAACTCAGTTTTGGGCAGTGTTTGACACAGTTTCAACTTCAGCAACAGACAACCAGATCAACAGGGGAATTAGCATCACGAAGAGGTAATTTATTTATTCTATTAAGTAATTCTTATGCTGTGGATAAAATTTTAATTTCTGCTGAATAGTTATGTTTATTCGATGGTCAATGAATTATGTATGCAATGAGAAAGGAATTATATGTTAAATTGTATTAAATTTTGTATTTAATTAAGTACGGTCACTATAGCTCAATCTTGTATATTACAAACTCCTGTGTGGAACTTTTCTCCAAGCAAGTTTCCCACCAATGTATGACATGGGGTGAGATACTTAAGGAGTGCGAAGGTGATATTTTCCCTATCGAAAAAATTATGAACAAAGAAATAACCTTCTAGAAGATTTAACCATTTCTCCAAGGCATCTGCATTTATCTCACCTTCAAATACGGGAATATCAAAATTAACTTCTACCATGAAAGGTGAGGTGCCTCCAAAGTGGCGTGATTGAGGTGGATATCTATGGCCACCCACTTATTCCAATTGTCTCAAAATAGTGTGCTGGTAACCTAATAATTTTAGTAGTTGTTCATTTCCTAAACTTCCGGAGCCATTTTGAGGAGCTAAAAAATGTTTATTCACGATCAAGAACCTCAACGATATCCAAATTCTTTGATTGATTTCGAAACATGAATCTCCTCATCGATACCTTCCCAACGAGCTATTATGGGCCCCAAACAAAGATCGTATGCCAAAGTTATGCCCTCAAGAGGTCGATACACCAAACTACACAAAATGGGGTCCACAAAATTGTTGTCCCAAAATGAAAACAAAGACCACAATGCTATAATATGAAAACAAGGATCACAATTATGAAAATAGGGATAATAAAGTGGAAAATCAATTATAACGTTTGATGATATAGATGGATATTGGTGCCAACCGATCACCTACACTGACTTAGAATGTTTCTACATCTTAGTAATAGTACTACATTTTTGTAGGTCTTGAACTTCAATTGTAGATTTTGGGCATTTCCTATATGTTTTGGACAACTGAAAAATTCATGATTTCCCTCATTAAAAACCACCTTTGATATCTTCTTGAGGTACAAGTGATACAATAACATCCAACCTAGGTGGAAGTTTTAGGTCACTAGCTCGTTTTGGCCAAGTTACCAAGGAGGAAAGAACATAGGCCTAGGGTGGTGAGCATGTGTCTCATTTGTCACAAATTTTGGGAGAAAATCCTAGTAGAGAGTGGATTAAGGGCCTTCTAGGACTATGCAAGTACTTGGATCATAACTAGTGTGGGAATTTAATTCTACATCTACTGATAGTTATTAGGATTAGAACATATTTCCAACTCCTACTACAAGTACTAGTTATTAGGCACAAGGTATGGATGTTGATGAAGGTTGGAAGGTTAAATACAACAAGAGGAAGGGGTCTTCCACTCCTACTCCTTTGGACACTCCTCATAAAGTAGTTGATATTTTCCTAACAGAAATTTGTTTTCTGATACCTTGTATTGTTCTGACTGTATTATTTTCATGTTTTTACACAAATGTCTTTTCATAACAATTTAATATCACTTTATGTTTTTCTGACGAGTCCATTCTGATAATTATATCATAAGACCCCAAAGGTAATGCGTTCATATTTAACTTTGTACTCTTACCATTTATACTGAGTTCACAATAAGAAATAAAATTTGTTACCTTTCTTTTGGTCCGTGTTGCTAGCTATACTAACTAAGATTTAGCATGTTTTACCTTTAACTTGTTCGATTCTAATAAAGTTGGAGTAATATAACTGATACTAGCTCCTGGGTCAGTTAGTATAGAAACATTGTTTAAATGAATTTTACCTTCAACTTCAACAATAGTGGATTGATGATTTGTGTGTCTACCATCCAAATTTGCATTGATATTATGCACGCTTCTGCCAATGTCTCAAATTGCTGAAGATTATTGAATATTATGGACAAAAGTTCTTTTTGATTGGTTTAAGCATGGACAATTTCTCTGTAGGTGGGGTTGTCCACACTCCCACCACTTCAATGGTTTTCTAGGGATGTCCCCTACCTTCTTAAATCGCACATTAACTAGTTTAATTCCCCTTTGAGTATTCGGTGTATTAGAGTGATAGTCCTTCCTTTGAAATCCCTTTTCCATGTTAGGAAAAAGGGATGGTTGGAAACATTTATTACGTTGATTTATTTTATTATATCTCTTGTCTTTCCATGCCTTGGGAATTTTAGATCTCAGTTTGTATTGTTTGTAGCACATTCAAGCCTTCCGAAACATTTCATTTAAAGACTTGGGATTATCAAATTCAATCATGTCTTTGTAACACTATGATATACATCTTAAGAACCTTTGTATCTCTACCTTATCTTCTTTGATGTATGGTACAAACCTCAAAAGATCTAGGAATTTATTTATCAAATCCTCCATAGCCACTTGTCCTAATCGCAGTTCATAAAATTCCTTAGTTTTCCTTTCATAATAACTTTCTTACATGTACTCCTTAAAAAAGTTTTTAAATTTTGACCATTCCATTCTTTTTTCTTTCAATCCCTTGGCTAATTTCAGGTCTTTCCACCAGATAATAGATTTTACTTTGAAGTTATACACGGCCATTCTAACCTTCATATTACTAGACTAATTATAAATCTGAAAGTATTTCTTAATTTCTAACAATCATGGTTCAACTTCCTCACCAATATTAGAACCTCCATCGAAGGTGGAGGGTTTTATATTTTTGAACTCACCTTCTAGGTGGTCCACTTGTTCTCCTTTCCTTCATGTAGATGTTTTTTTTTTGTCATTTGTGTGTCTTTGGATGAACTATCCTCTTTTTTTGTTTCATGACTAGAGTTCTCACAAGACCTTCTGCTCACCTCTTCTTCTTTTTCATTGTATTTTGGACACTTATTTGTTACTATACTATGTAGCAACATTTCATTTATTTCCATCTGGTCTTTGTGATATCCTCAAATTATCAAAAGTTAAATTCCAAGTTGAATTTAGAAAAAAAATTCCATTTATGAAAAATACAAATTTAGAAATTTATTTCCATTTATGGAAAATACGAATTTAAAATTTTGAATTATGTAATTATTATTTTATGATTGTTGGGAAAAGATTTGACTTTCTCAACTGTCCTCTTTTATTTGACACATGTATGAGACAAGCATTTTAATAATTTAAATAATGGAAGACAAATGGAACAACGAGGTTAAAAATAACTCACTATGACTCCATGAATGGGGAACAGATTTGAGTTAACTCGGAGGATGTTTACAAGTGGAAGAAGTTGAAATTTGCCACTAGCAACCCCTAAAAATAATGGATTTGTAAAGCTACGAATTTCCCAAGGAGGGAAAAAATGGAAAGACCTAGGCATAAGATAAATACAACATATGTGGGAGGCAGAACATTGCTTGATAAAATGGTTTTTCTGTTATGAACACATATGGTGTGAGGAAAATAACTTTCTTATATGTTGAATGTGACAGTAGCTAAGGAGGAGTACTCAGTTCACCCTTGTGGAGTCATGGTTAGTTAGGGTGTGATCAAGACAAGTGATCATGGTTGTTATGTTCTACGGTTGGGTGGAATGTGGTTGTTTCGTTTGTTTTACCGGCATCAATATTTCAAATATGTATCTCAGTTATGCATGCTATTGTTAATGTTGTATTATGCATAGTACCTAGTGGTTAAATTGTCTTACATTTTATATAGATACAAGTAAATCAGTTTAAATTGATTGTGCAACCATGTTAGATTGTAGCTTACTATTGTACTTGTAGTAGTGTTTTAGCTAAGGTATAATATTTAATATATATATATATATATATATATATATATAGAGAGAGAGAGAGAGAGAGAGAGAGAGAGAGAGAGAGAAATGGTGTAAATATACATTTGGGCCATTATGCATCTATATTCTTTATTGTTGAACACTATTGTGAAAAAATCAAATACTTTAGAAAAAAAAAGGTGCAAAGAGGTTGTTTTGTATTATGTTGAGTATACAGAATAAAAGTCCCAAACATATTTTGTCATCTTTTATCCAAGGAAGATATATGATACAACGAATTGTAGAAATATGACAAATTTTAATTTATTACAGTCAATAGGTCGGTGACCAAGAAGGTTACACCTCGAGTTCCTTAGGCATACGAACTCCATAGCTAATGTAAACAAAGACATTAAAGTAGTACATGAAATGTCTACAAGTGTGCATGGACCGATGAAGTAAAATTGGAAATCGAATACCTTTTTGTGGACGGTCAACCTTCTTCAACAAGTGCATTCTTTTTTCTTTCAATGTGCAAAGGAGTTGTGCAATATTATTAGCATATTATTATGGTGCAAGACATTAAAGAATAAGAAAAATGATAGATTCAAAGAACACTTATCTGAAATCTTAATTGATTGTCGTAGAGTGAGTGTTGCTTTCTAAAGTAGTCGATCCACGATCCATGAAGGGGAGTAAGGTGTGTAATTCATCTGATGGGTTCCCTCGTATGACAAAGGGACCCATCATTAGTTTATATACATGCAAAATTACTAGTCCCGCAAGAAATAAAAGATAAGAAAAATTTCCAATTAAGTACAATAACCTTTATATCTCGTAGGTTATAAGATTTACAGAGTAAAAGGAATACCAACTTAAAATAAGAGTAGAATTATAATAACCAGCGAGTATCACTTTGGAGAAGAGTAATCAAATCTCTTACATAGGTCTGAAGTTACTTTGAGAACTAACACTTTAAACATGAGTACCTTTATGCACAGAAAGGAATAGTGCTTACAATAAAGGAAATAGCAAGTATGAAATAAGGAAAAAGATTTATCATTTTGGATTTGGACAATTTTATACAATTTATGCAATTAAAGAAATTTAAATCATGAAATACCAGAGCGGCACTTGGGAAGTGATCCGGGTATGCGAATATTTCAATAAGGACCCAAGTATTTATTAAAAAAAGAAGATACTTCTTGGTTTAATCAAACACGAAAATTATGTATGTTTTAAATAGAGTTATCGAAGGCACACGAGATTCTCAAACTTGTGGACGATTTGAACAATAATCGTCGAGCTAGTATTAAGGAACATTGGTTGTGCGTGTTTACTGGAGACAAAGCATGATATTTTTTCGGCAAAGATATATTTTAAGTAGTGAATTTGTATAAAGAGGCGTCGTTATCACTTTCAAAGATTAAGGGTTTTAGTCTTTCCCTATAATTTATAGAGTGTAGTTATAAAGTATTCAAACAGGGTTAAATCAGCAAATCCTATAACAAATCTTTAAGTGTTTTAAGTTCGAAGAGAATGATCAAAGTTAAGAATGCAAGAAATTATTATCCAACCATGACCTAACTTAGGGTTTACTCGTTAAGCCTTAATATTGTCAATTATATTCTTCCTTACACAGTAACCTCCCAAAACGAAGGCCGCAACTTATAACGACAAAACTTATCTATCATAGACATAGAAATATGTCCATAGAGGAATTCATTTCCATAAATAGATAAAATTTTCCATAGAGAAACGTATTTCATAGGCATAGAAACATTCCAAAGAGAACCTGCGTTCTTCATAGACAGAGAGATATTTCCAGAGAGAAACATATTGCATACACAGAGAAACATTCCATATAGAACACGTGTTCTTCATAAACCAAAAAGGTTTCCACAGAGAAATGCATTTACATAGACAGAGAAGCATTTCCATGGAGGATGCATGTCTACATAGACAAAGGATAATTTCCATAGAGAAACACATTTTCATTAATAGAGAAGCATTTCCATGGAGAACACGCATTTTCATAGACAAAGTAGCATTTCATAGAGAACACATGTTTGCATAAATGGAGAAATATGCTATGGGGAGCACGTATTGGATAGACCAGGAAATTATGATGTAGAGAATGTAATAGGTTACAAGAATAAAGGTGGTACAGAGCACAAGTGCAAGGAAAAACACATAACTGAGGAAGCCCATTCAAAAAAATTGTATTGCAGAGACAATAAGGTACTTACCACACTAATGGAGCGAATTGATAACAAGGCCAAATGCCATTATAGAGCCGAATACAAACATCGGTCGCATATGGTGCAAAGACAATGCATTTTACGAAATAAAGAGAAAATTTTGAATGAATGTGGATATCTCGAAACCCTCCCCAGCAGAGTAAGAATGATTGTACACCTAATGCCTCTTCCATGTGAACCGATGAAAGTGGTGAGCCCACGTTGGGCAGTTCCCTGTCATGGGGTACTGGACATCCCCATCACCATTAATGGGATGGCCAGAGAATAAATGCAAACAAGCTAGAACAGTTCTAGGTTCAGTCCCGACCTGTCACCTTTGTATTTCAAATTCACTTAAAAGTTGAGTTCTAGGTTTAGAAAGAGGTGTCGATGGATTTTTTCTAGTTGTGGACTGGATGTTAACTCCATACGTAGCATGTAAACCTTGTGCAACTTCAAACTTAGCCCTTGATAATATGGGGAGTTTAATCATAAAGTACTATATTATGGTAAGTGTCATGTTTTCGATATAGTAATACTCTGGAACATGGACTATAAACTATAATAGTGATGTCTCCTAGTCCTCTAGGGTCATCAACTATGTTATAAACATATGTCAATATTACTATATTAAAGAAATACTTCTAACCAAACTATAACATAGGATTTCAACATGCCAAGTATGGATAACATAA
>JZKD02S1629231.1:110021-126160 GCA_000966675.3 Picea glauca
GAATTTAATTCTAGATCTACTCATAGTTAGTGGGGTTAGAGCATATTTCCAACTCCTACTACAAGTACTAGTTATTAGGCCCAAGGTATGGATGTTGATAAAGGTTGAAAGGTTAAATACAACAAAAGGAAGGGGTCTTCCTCTCCTACTCCTTTGGACAATCTTGGTAAAGTAGTGAGTCCTACTCCTCTACCAAAGTCATTCCAGGAAATGGTGACCCTTTCCACATACAAGGGTCCATCTTCCTTGAAAAATGTAACGTTGAGAAACATATTTATTGGTATAAGGAACCCTTTTTTCCTTAAAAGGATCCTTCTTTCCTTTTTTGGAATCTCAGAGAGATGATGATCCTACGTCGTAAGCAATTTGTTTGAGGAATTATGTAGGAGGATAAACTAGACGTCGATTTTCTCTAGTAGGTGTGATTTTGAGATTCACAACCAAATGAACTATGTTTGGAATGGTCCCTTTTGGAAGACAAACCACTTTCAAGAAAGGGTGGGTAGTGCTTGTTATATCCCCTTACCTTCATAATTTTTTTAGGTCACATCATTATGACCCAGATAACCAATCTGCTTGGGTTAATTTTTTTATATAGGAAAGATTAATTTGATTTTGTTTATTGTATGTTCCCATCATCAATTCAACATGGATGTGCCTTTGGTAGGGGATGGCTTCTTCTATGCGAGATGCAGAATGGATTGTGGGTGGTGACTTCAACATGGTGGAATGGAAGGGTCCTACAAAGGGTGGTTAAATTATTTTGTTGTGTGGCATGGAAAAGTAGGCATGGTCAACTTGTAAGGCCACCCTATAGTTTTTATCCTAAATGATAGTAAAAAGGTTTGAACTATGGAGGTTGGCTCACTTGGTCAAATTTTCATCAGGGGAAGGAGACAATACATGAAATATTGGATAGGGTGTATGGCCCTTGGGATGCTATTTCCTTTTTTGGGAGGCTTTAAGTTGTCAATTAATTGATGGAGATGATTGGATTAGATCATTTTCCAATTTAGAGTACCATTTCGGTGTGCCACATGATTGATTCAAACCATTTTCTTTATAAAAGTTAAGTGTTTCTCATTCAAATTCTCTTAATTTCCATGCATCGTTTCATCATGTTTGGAACTTTTTTCTACATTGTGTTTGGGATTTTGGTTAGATGTTATGGTGGGAGATGGGAGGTGGCCATTTAGAGACCTTCTAAATTCATGTGTGGTTGGGAGTGTAGTGTGTGTATGAACCATTGAGTAATTTTTGTTTTTCTTAAGAATAGATATACATAGTTTAACTCACACACTTAAAACTTACAGGTTTGTCCGAGGTTACTATGGATTCATGAGGGGGATGAGGGATCCAAGTTATTATTTTATTTATTAAAGAAGAAATTGGTAGTTAACAAAGTTCTTGTAATTTGAAAATTTGATGATGTCCTTGAGGAATATGCCTCTAAGGTTTGAGGTATATTTAGTGATCATTTTCATAATATTTTTTCTACATATCCCTTTACAAAGGAGATTACTGCTACTAGGAATTCTTGTTACATGGTAGTGCCACACTTGAGGTCTTTGTTGTAGAGCATGATAGGTTAGACATGGATTTGATGAAGGATGAATGTTAGGGACCTAACCCCTCACGTAGGTAGAATAATTTATTTCCATTTAGTAAAGGTCAATATTAATAAGACCTAGAAATAAGGAAGAATAAGTCCAATGTAAGAAGAACTAATAGAAGCTTCCACTTCTAGAAGGATGTTCCTCTAGATTCTTCTTTTGATAGAGATATTTAGTATAAATAGGAGTCGAGGGTATGAGAAGTTTTGTCTTGGATATTATTGTAATAGGGCTCTTCTCTGATGGAGTTTCCCCCTCGAAGAGGCAAGTGAACATTTCTCTCAGTAATCAAAGTCCTCTTTCTGGTGTTATTCCGGTATCATTTTGGTATTATTGTGGTGTTGTTCTAGTTATATTGTTGTTCATCTCCCATTTCTAGGTATTTATTTATGTTCTGCATACTTTTTTATATATGGAATATTACAAATGGTATCAGAGCGAATATTTCCATGTAATAAAGGTCAATATCAATAAGGCCTAGCAATAAGGAAGAATAAGTCCAATGTAAGAAGACCTAATAAAATCTTCCACTTATAGAAGGATATTCCTCTAGATTGTTCTTTTGATATACATATCTAGTATAAATATGAGTTAAGGGTATGAGAAGTTTTGTCTTGGATATTATTGTAATAGAGATCTTCTATGCTAGAGGTTGCCCCCTTGAAGAGGCAAGTGAACATTGCTCTCAGTAATCAAAGTGCTCTTTCTGGTGTTATTCTGGTATCATTTTGGTATTATTGCAGTGTTGTTCTGGTTCTATCGTTGTTCTTCTGCCATTTCTAGCTATTTATTTTTGTTTTGCATACTTTTTTATATCTTGAATATTACAATGAACACTTTATATCCCTTCACTTTATGAAGAACAGTAAATATTCAGGGATTGAAGGATTCTCTTGTGAGTTCTACAATAAAATGTGGGGTAGCATTGGATATGACTTAAGTCACATAGCTTTCAAAGCCTTTTCTTTAAGATTTTTAATGGAATCCATTAATTAAGTGTTAATCAATATCGTTATAGAGAGTTTTTCTAGAGATACCAATGGGGGATGGTACTAATAACTCTACTATTTGTTTCTTACACATCATAGCTAAGGAAATGGCACTAAGAATGAGGGATGTCATAAAGAAGATTGAGCATAAGAAGAAAATAGTTTTCTCTCATGGGATTTTTATCCTCGACATATTGATTTCTTCTTAGGATTACATCGAGTTGGATAAGGAGTTTAGGAAATAATCTCTCTTAGTCAAAATTGATTTTGATAAATCCTATGAAATGTTTGACTAGGATTTCATTATTGATATGTTGTACTTCTTGGGTTTTAGTTTAATTTTGTGGGGATGGTTAGAACCCTACTATATTTTTCCTCATCATTTTTTACAGTGAAATGTTAACTCTCTTCATGAATTCTCCTCCATCAATCTATCAGGTAGGGATGCCATGTGGCACCCTATCTCTATGTTCTAAATACTTATATAGCCTTGGTTTTTTGTTATATGTTTCCCATTTGTAGGGTAATATTTGGGGTATTTCACTTCTTTATTACTATGATTCATTGCATAATAATTTTGCATATGATTATTTTCTATCTGTGCAAGTTGACTAGGAGTCGAGGGAAGGTGTTGGAGATTGCTTGTCCATGTTTTTCTAGGACTGTAGTAATATGGTTAGTGGTTATAAGATTAATTGTTGGTTGGTTGGTCTAGATGAGCCTCCTAATTGGATTCCTCTCACTTGGAAATTCATTTCCATAGGTATAATAGTGAGATGCTTGGCATTCCCTCAACTATGGGTCTTTCTTATGTGGTTATGTGGGATTGGTGTTTGTATCATATTTAGTGTAAACACCTTCTTCAACAGTACAAAGACCTTCTATTTTAAATAAAAATCACTATAGAAATAGGATTCTTCAAGCATCACATATTTATTATGTATCTTATTGTTTTCCAAGTAGGGATCATGGTTTTCAAATGAGTGGTCTAATTTCTTGAGGGATTATCACCTAGGCAGCTACCATTGAGGTTGTTGGTTGTGGAGATTGATTATCTTCCTGATTTATAGGTATTTTACTTTCATTCATGTTTATACCCCATGAAGTATTTACACCCTAGAAGTATGTACGCTCTTCCACACGAGGGAGTGCAGAGGGGGGTTCCGGGGGCAAGTGGGCCCCTAGTGGGAGTTCGGGAGCAAAGCCCCCAAAGGAAAAAATGGCCTTGTAAATGTATATTATAATTTCATTGTAAATCTGGACCGTTCAATATAAGGTCGCAGATCTAACTCTAGAGATTATGTTAGGGTTTTTTTCCCTAGAAGGCAACCCTCTTTTATGAGAGAAATGTATTGCGGCTAGGGTTGATGGCGAATATTGTATTCTGAGATAGGAGATTGTGAGAGAAAGAAGAGGAAGTTACAATGGGTTTTGTTTTAGGTTGTATCCCTTCATATGATGGATAATAATAAAGGAAGGTCTTGGCAATTTCTCTGGTGGATGTAACCCACACTGGGTGAACCACGTAAGTCTGTGTCTCTTTTGTTTTGTGTATCTTCTGTGTTTTGTTTCAGCATTTGTTTTATTTTATTGCTCCAAATTCCTATTTTTCTAACATAGGTATCATATTCTCATGGATCATCTTATTGATAGGATCGAGAACTTTTAGATTATGTGATGTAATTTTAGGTCCTCACGGATTCCAAGTATCTAGTTGTTTTATTATCAAAATCATATGGGAAACATGGAAGAAGGTACTTGACTTGGTGTGGTGGTAGATGTTAGGAAATCGGGTGGGATGGGATTTGGCCAAAAGACAAATTTGGAGTTGGAGGGTGCAAAATGGATATGTTGCAGATAATCCCCACTTTCAGGGACATTGTGTAAGTAAGAAGAATATTTTTTATTGGAGGGATTATTGGGATGATAGTTCTCACTCTTTGAGGGACTAGACATCCATTTCTTGTTAGTTTTCATTATATTTTGTTGACCAAGATGATTTTATAAATGTTATTAATCTTATTCTAGAGGAGGACCTATTCAAAATGAATATAAAACTGTTTGGTCTCTTTTGGCATGATTGTAGGTGGATATTTGGGGGCCCCTTGGTATAAAATGATTCTCATATCTTATAGTGTATACTTCATCAACAACATGGCCTCATACATGCATGAGTCACTCTGTCTCTGCTCTTCTATGAGTGGGACCCTTTTCCTACCAATTAGATATTCCTAATCATTCTAAGCTCCATCTTATTTTTCATGTCTCCTAATTAAAGAAATTGTTTGGAACTAAGTGCCAAACTCAAACCATCCTTCCTCAGTTGGATGAAGAAGGTTTCATTTGGTTGTAGCCACAAGCAGTCTTGGACCAGCGATCACATCACCTTCATGATTGAACCATCAAGGAAGTGTTAGTGGAGTGGAAAGAAACAACTCTAGAATATGCCACCTGGGAGTCGACCACCATTTTACAATACTTTCCTCATCTCAAGCCTTGAGGAAAAGGATTTTCCTCAAGGGGGAGGGCATATTATGGACCTAACCACCCTAACTTCTCACTTAGACAGAATAATGTTTTTTCCATGTAATAAATGTCGACATTAGTTAATAAGGCCTATTTAATAATGTGAACAAGACTAATGTAACAATACTTAAAAGAAGCTTTTGCTTCTAGAAATATTTTCCTCTAGAATATTCCTTGCATGATAGAATTAGTATAAATAAGAGTAGGAGGCATGAGAAAACCTTATCTTAAGAATTTTTGTAATATAGAGTTTTTATGGTGGAGGTTTCCCTCTCGAAGAGGAAAGTGAACATTTCTTTCTTTTAGTAAAGGTATTATTGTTGGTATTTCTATTCTCATTATTCTTTTGTTCCATTGGTATTTGTTGAATATTATTGTTTCTAATTATTGCATTACTAGTACCTTAAAATCACCTAGTGCAACCCCATCCTTTATTATTCCCAAAAACTAGAACTTAGAGTGGCACCTAGTGACTGAATTTCGTGTCCTTAATAAAGACATTGTTAAAAACTACTACCCCCTACCCCTGATTGAGGATTTGTTGAACCACTTAGAAGGGTCATATTTCTTCAAAAAGATGGATTGAGAAAAGGCTTCCATGAAGTTTTCATGAATGAAAAAGACACATAGAATACCTCTTTCAAGACCAAGTTTGGGCTTTTTGAGTGGCCAATAATTCCATATGGGATGACAAATGCGTCGACCATGTTTATGTGGTTAATTAATGATATCTTTGGTTTGACTTGGGTAAGTTTGTGGTTATTTTTCTAGATGATATATCAATATTCAGTATGTGCTGGAAGAACATATTAAACATGTTTGCAACATACTTGAGCTACCGCGAGCACATAGGCTTCAAATGAAGAAAAATAAGTCATACTTTGAAGAGACATCAGTTCAATATTTGAGATTCATATTTGATGCAACAATAGGTGCTCCCAGATCCATATCCGATATAGGCGTTGGCACAATGAACGTACCCTCCAATGCACATGACCTCAATCTTTTAATGGTAGGCATTAATTTCTAAAGGAAAATTGTCTCTCTTTTTTCCCAAGTGACTCATCCTCTACACTAGCTTTCCCAAGCAAAATTTATTTCGAATACAGAATTTGAGCACCACTTTGTGAGGATAAAGAAACAATTATGCTTTTCTCCTCTTCTATTGTTGTTGGATATAAATAATCCATTTGATATTGACATGGATGCATCTTAGTTAACGATTGGGGTTGTACTTAAACATGTTGTCCATCCGGTGGCATAGCATTCAAAGACTCTTGTAGTGGCCAAAGTTAATTACATCACCTATGACAAGGAGTTCCATAGTTTGGTGCAAGAATTAAATCATTGGTTCCATTAGATTCTCAAGAAAGAAATAATTTTTCATATAGATCATCACCCCTGATATTCATCGATTCATAGAGTAAGATTGAGGAGAAGCACCATTTGAAATGGGAATCTTATATTCAAAAATTCCATCTAGTCATCAAATATAAGAAGAGATCCACTAAAACTATGGTTGACTTGTTAGGTCGGCTTCCTACGCAGTTCCTTCACATTTTAGAGATGTTTTGTATAACATATGATGCTTGGAAATATATGTATGGTCAACATCCATGATTTGGTGAAATTTGGGGAGCATTGCAGCATCCTATAGTGATCAATCAATCAAACTCATTTCCTACATTATACTATATGTGATGGTTGGCCCTACAAAATTTATTTATTGTGTGTGCCACAATCTAAAGATCATATTACTATAATCCGTGAAGCAAACACCTATTTCTTAATAATATGAGAAGCAAGAAGTACAGAGAAAAGAACAAAGAAGAAAATAATATTGAGTATATTAGGAATATAAAGAAAAAGAGTACAAATGAAAGGAGTAAAATAGTACTAAAGAAAAGGGAAACTAGCTGAGCTAAATAGGCTCAAGCAAATCAAGAAATGATAGTACAGATGGTCAGGACAATTGGCAGTGTACAGTCAGACTGTTGAGGTTACATTATATTTAACACTCCCTCTTAAACTCAACAGTTACAAACATCATCATTGATGATGCCCAAATGTTGTCTCTGAAAATCAAAAATTGATTTTCCCAGTGGCTTTGTGAAGATATCTACAAGATGATCTCGAGAGCCACAGAATTGAAGTGCAATATCACCATTATTGACTAGCTCACGGATGAAGTGAAAGCGAGTGTCAATGTGTTTTCTTTTCTTGTGAAACACATGATTTTTGGATAGAGCAATTGCTGAGGTGTTGTCACAAAAGATAGGAGTTGGATCCTTTTCTATATGTGACATATCTTTCAATATTCTTCTCATCCACACAACTTGAAAGGAAGTTGAGGTAGCAGTGATGTACTCTGCCTCTGCAGAAGATATTGATACAATTGGTTGCTTCTTTTATGCCCATGAAATCAAGTTCGTGCCCAAGTGAAAAACATGTCCTAAGGTGCTTTTCCTGTCATCTAGGTTGCCTACAAAATCACTATCTGTGTAACCAGAGAGATGATCATAATCAGATTTAGTGTACCATAAGCCAACATTGAGAGTTCTTGCAACATATCTCATAATTTTTTTCGCTATCTTCCAGCGAGAATCTTTGGGGGATTCCATGAATCTAGAAACAAGGTTGGCTGCATACATAATATCAGGCCTAGTTGCTGTAAGATACAACAAATTGCCTACTAAACTTTTGTACAGGGTAGGGTCAACTGTAGGGCCTTCATCGTTTTTTCTCAATTTTTTGCCTAGGGGTATAGGGGTTTTTGATGGATTGCATTTTTCCATGCATAATATTTTGATGATCTCTACTGCATACTTTTTCTGACAGACAAAAATTCCTTTGGTTGATTGATCAACCTCAATCCCCAAAAAATATTTCATTATGCCAAGATCTGTCATCTCAAACTCACATAGCATGGCATGTTTAAAATTGTTTAATTCAATATTTCCAGTATATATCATGTTATCAACATATAAATATACAATCAAAATTTTACCATATTGATCTATTTTGGTGTAAAGAGTTGGCTCATTTTGGCTTCTGCTGAAACCACTCTTGATCAGGTAAGTGTCAATTCTGTTGTACCAAGCTCTTGGAGCTTGCTTTAATCCATATGAGGCTTTCTTCAACCAATATACTTTGGATGGCTACTCTTGGACTTGAAATCCAGGTGGCTGATCAACATAAAATTCTTCTTCTAAGAAACCATTTAGGAAAGATGACTTGACATACATTTGGTATACTTTCCATTTGTGTTGGGGTGCTATGGCCAATAGATTCCTTACAGTGTCTAATCTTGCTACTAGAGCAAAAGTTTCACCATAATCAGTACCTGGTTGTTGTGAGAATCCTTTGGCAACAAGTCTTGCCTTATGTTTTTCAATCTGCCCTTTTTCATTGAGTTTAGTTTTGTAAACCCACTTGACACCAATACTCTTCTTGTGTTTGGGAAAATCAACAAGATCCCATGTCTTGTTCTTTTCAATGGATTCAATTTCTTGGTTCATGGCTTGAACCCAATGTGGATCCTTAGCTGTTTCTTTAAAATATGTAGGTTGACATGACATTAATGCAAAAAGATTGTGTTATTCAATGTCATCCAACTGCTGATGGATTTCTCTCAAACTTTGAGTTCTCTGATTTTGACGTTCAGAGGATGAGTCTCTGCTTGAGGTTGAGTTATCTTGAGAATTTTCAGGTTGTCCTTGTACCTGCAATCTTGGAAGAGCAGGTTGGGTAATTGTTGTCCTGAATTTTCTATATTTTCAGAACTGGTAGCAATGGATTTTGACTATCCATTTGTTGATTTTTAGATTCATTCCAGAGTTGATTTTCCAGAAATTTTACATCTCTACAGAGAATTAGTTTCTTTGAGATAGTGTTGTAAAGTTTGTAAGCTTTAGATGTTTCACTCTATCCAGTGAAGATACATTTCTCACTTCTATCATTTACTTTCTTCCTTAATTCATAAGGTATGTGAGCATATGCTATGCATCTGAATGTCCTTAGATACGCAACATTTAGCTTTGTCCCACTCCATTCTTCTTGAGGGACTTTCATCTTTAGACTTGTGGTTGGAGATCGATTCAAGAGATAAGATGAGCATGATATTGCTTCAACCCAAAAAGTATTTCACAAACATTTCTCTTTGAGAAGGCTTCTTTCCATGTTCATTATTGTCTGATTCTTCCTTTCAGCGACTCCATTATGTTGTGGAGTATACCTGGCTGTAATTTGCATGATAATGCCTTATGATTTGAAGAAATTTGCAAATTCATTGGAGTTGTATTCTCCTCCTCCATTTGAACTGAGAACTTTTATATATTTGCCACTCTGTTTTTCATCTTCTGCTTTGAATTCTTTGAATTTTGCAAAAGTTTCAGACTTGTGTCTCAGAAAATAGATCCAGATTTTCCTCCTAAAGTCATCAATAAATGTTAGAAAGTAAAAAATGCCACCTATTGACTCTATTTACATTGGTCCACATAGGTTAGTGTGAACAAGTTTGAGATGTTGTTTGGCTTGAGTGGAGGACTGTGGAAAACTAATTCTCTTATGTTTTCCAAGTATGCAAGACTCACATGGGGAATTTTTCTCTTTGAATATAGGGAGACCTTTGACCATGGAGTTATTTTGTAGAAGACTTAGAATCTGAAAGAGTAGATGTCCAAATCTTGTATGCCAAACCATAGTTTCATTAGGGGTGGTTTCACTTTGTGCATATGGTTGGATCAAATTTGCAGTTTTGAGGGTAAGGGGAAACATCATATTCTGTGTCATGTGGATTTTAGAAATCAATTTTCTTGTTGGGGGTTTTATCATAAATCTTGCAGGATGATCCCTCAAAAAGTACCTTATAGCCATGTTCAATGAGTTGTCCTACACTTAGCATATTATGTTTCATATCTGGAACATGATAAACATTGTTTATATCCTTCTTTACATTTTGTTTAGTAAGAATAGGTACAGTTCCATTTCCTTGAAATTTGACTAAGGAATCATTTCCAAGTGTAATATCAGATGAAATTGAAGAATCAATGCATGAAAGTAAATCTTTGTTACCTGTCATGTGATTGCTGCAACCACTATCCAGCAACCAGAGATCTTTAGGTTGTTCTTTAGTCTTGTGGCATGACAGAAACATACCTCTTGAGGTTTCTCCCGTATGATTTGACACATGTGCTCTACCTGAGAGCTAATCTTCTTGCTTCTTCCTGCATTCAGACTCATAGTGCCCATACTTTTTGCAGTAATAGCATTGTATGCTTGATTTTTCATTTGATCTTCTCCCTCTGCCTCTTTGAGGTTGGAAAGTCGGATTCTGGTGTTGTTGTCTATTACCTCCACTTGAGTGTTGGTTAGTTGTAGTACTCCCTCATCCTTGGTGACCTATGCCTCTCCCTCTGCTGAAGGAGAATTAATTTTTGAAGGCATTGGCAATTGACTCATATGTGAGATGCAGTCTGGTCTCATGTGTCACCAGGGAACCAATTAGTTCATCTGTTGAAAAATGCGACAGATCCTTGGATTCAAGGATTGTTGTAACAACCATTTCAAATTTCTTTGGTAAACTTCCGAGGACTTTCTCAACAATGCATTGATGAGTGATGGCTTCACCAGTCAATCTAATCTGGTTCACGATTCCCATGACTTTGGTAATAAACTGATCCACATTTTCAGACTCTGTCATTCTTAAAGTCTCGAATTGCGTCCTCAAGGTCTATAGTTTGATTGTTTTGACCTTGTCATTTCCTTGGTAGGCTGATTTAAGGATGTCCCAGGCCTGTTTTGAAGTACCAATGCCTGTGATTTTTGAGAAAATCGAGTCATCCACTGAATTTTGAATCCATAATTTGGCTTTATTCTCTATGTTCCTCTAAGTTGCTTGAGCAATTCTCTATTGGTTTGTCATAGCGGAAAGGTATGCTAGATCTAGTTCCACATATCCAAGATCCACTGGATCCCAGCACTCTTGTGCTTGCAAGAAAGATTTCATTTGAAGAGACCAAAACTCATAATTCTTTCCAAGAAGAATCAGACCTTGAGTTGATCCTAAATTGCTAGATGTGGCCATCTTTAAAGAATTTTAACAAAACAAAAAAAAAATGTTGGAAAATTTTGTGTTTACTTGTTTCCTACGCATAAAACCAGGTCTTCTAATTTTTATTTTTTTTACAGTGACTTCAGAACTTTGCGATTCGGGATTTCGGGTTTCGCATCTTCGCGAACCTTGATATTGAGCTCCTCTGACTCCTCAATTCCCCGATCTCCGAATTACCGAAATGCCGAATTGGCTTCAACGATCAAGGATCCTCATTGATTTGAAATCAATGACTCAGATTGTTTCGAAATTTCACATATCACGAGTTCATGAGACTCTCGCCTCTGATTTCATGGTAGCTGAAATCGCGATGGTTCTTGCATCAACGGTCTAGATCCTCTTATGATCTGACGGTCCAGATCTTTTTGGGATTTCGCGAATCGGTAGTTCGCGACTCTTGAACTCTTGCCACAATGTTCTCCAAACCCCGAACTCCGAAATGCCAAAATTTTGATGGTGCTTGGATCTGCTACCACCTATCCTCTGAGAGGGACGGTCCTGATTCTCTCGTGAAATATTCTTTCCCCAGTCTTCACCTTCGTTCTCCCGATGCCAAAAAAAATGTCAATGGCTTCCGGATCTTTTCCACCTGTCACTCCAGATCCAACGGTTGGAGTGATTTTATGATTTCAAGATTTCGCGTATCATGATTATGGAGTGCAGTCTCCTCTTCTTGTCCAACTCCCGATTCTTGATTTCATGATAGCATCATATCGATGGAACATGATCTTTATCAATCAAATGGTTCAGATCGAGTCATTATTTTGTGATTCACGAATTCTCACGACAGTGTTCTCTGACCTTTACTCCCTGCGAGTCAGTGAAATGCCGAGATATTGCCACGTGTCCTCCTTGATGGACGGTCCTGACGATTTTGGGATTTCATGACTTAGAAAGTCGATTTTTCTCCTATGCGCTCCAGAGGACTAAACCTCATGCATTTCTCCCAGATCCGACAGCTATAGGTCCTTTGCGCTAAATCTGAATGGTTGAAAATCTTTTCCTCTTCTGTGCACTCCACGTATTTTCTGAACTTGATTAATGCCTCATATCTGTTAGCAAAACTGATCTTATGACTTCATCTACTTCCTTTGCTTCTTTAGCTTGTTCTTTTTTGTTCCTGCAAAGAGTTTCTCCTGAAGCAGGAAATTCCTGAATCTTTCACGAATTGAAAGACTTTCACGAATTATTTAAATCTTTCTGCCTTTTGTAACAATCTTTCACGAGTTTGTGAGAATTTTCTGAATTCTTTAAATGTTTTTCCCTTCTGCAGCAATATTTCACGAATTTGAAAGAATTTTGCGAGATATTTAAATGTTTCTGCCTTCTGCAGCTCTGACTCCTCAATATTTTGAGCGTATTTCTCTCTTCTTCCTCATGCGTGCTTTCTGCTAATATCTTTTGAGCGAAGGGTGGACTACGGATTTCTCTCCAGACCTTGTGAAGAATCTCGCGTCCTATTCTATCATGAACATTGTAAGATCTACGCTGTTGAGGATCAGGTTTCTCTCCAGACTATGTGGAGAGGCTTACTACTGAAGCTTTGATACCATTATAAAATGAGAAGAAATAAGTATAGAGAAAAGAATAAAGTAGAAAACAGTATTGAGTATATTAGGAATATAAAGAAAAAGAGTACAAATGAAAGGAGTAAAAGAGTACTAGAGAAAAGGGAAACTAGTTCAGCTAAATAGGCTCAAGCAAATCCAGAAATGATAGTACAACTGGTCAGGACACTTGGCAGTGTACAGTCAAACTGTTGAGGTTACATTATATTTAACATTTTTGTGGGGGGGATTTTGACATATCAAGGACCATTATTAATTTCCAATGCCACTTCTATTGGCCTGCTTCACCAAAACAAGTGGAGAATTTCATTTGTGCTTGCTCTCTATGTTTGTAAAGTAAGCCATCCAATTACAAGAAGAGTCTCTACCATCCTTTACCTATGCCTTGACGTCCTTGTGAATCTATTTCCATCGAATTTCCGAGTGGCATACTGACCACTCTCCACAAACATGATGATATTTGGGTGGTCATGTGTCATTTTTCAAAGGTGGGTCTCTTTATCGCCCCTCAAAAGACTACCTCTACTTCTGAGACAACAAACCTCTTCTTCCATCATATTTGGACACATTTTGGGCTTTCCCAATAGCATTATTATTTATATTCACTATTATTTTGTGAGTACCTTTTCGCATACTCTTTGTTATTTATTAGGTCTCCAACTTCTTTTTTCCACCACATTTGACCCCCATACTGAGAGACAAACAAATTTATCAATCAGATTATGTTACACTACCTTCATAGTTACTTTTCTAAAAAAAAATAGTGGGAATCCTATCTGCATATTATATAGCATAGTTACAATAACACCACACACTCCTCCACAAGTTTCTCTCCCTTCAAAGTTTGTTTTTTATTTTATCCCCCTACACCCTCATAGATTCCCCTTACTCTCACTCCTATCTCTTCACATCAGAAACAAGAACAATCAACGGAACATGTTATCCACAATTTAGGTTAGCACCATAATCAAGTAGGAGTTTCCTTTCAAGAAGCACAAACCTCTGCAAAATAGAGGCATGATAAGCAACACATGCCATTGTTATTTTGGTCAAGAGATAATATGGTGTCATTATTGGATAATCATTGATTCAAATGACACCATCATAAGCTACACCTGCTAAACTATGGCCCATACACTATTCTAGAATGCATCGCAGAGAATGAATATCGCTTGGACTTGTCGTGATCCAGATTATTTTTGGCACGAAATGAGAAAGGAGATATAATAAATAAATATAAAAGAGATATATCATATATCCAATAGTAGAACAAATATATATCAAGGATATAAAAATAAAAACAAAGATAGAATAATACACAATATGTATTAATGAACGGAATGTACAAAACTTTAGAAATATAGAGTGAAAGACTCACTAGAATGGTGGAAAGTTATCTCTAAGAAGATATGTGATGGATACTCACATTCAAAAGAAGATGATTGTTACAATGAGGCTCCAAAGGCCCTTTTATCATAAATAAAATCTAAAACCCTAATCGTGGAAGATGAAAAGACAACAATTTTGTGGACCTCGTTTTGGGTAGTTTGGTGTATCAACTTCCCAAGGGCATAACTTTGGAATACATCTCTCTTTGGGTCACACAATAGCGCTTTGTGAAGGTATCGATGAGGAGATTCATTTTTGGGTATCAATGAGAGACTTTGGATATCATTATGGTTCTTGATCACGAAAAAGAGTCGTTTAGGCACTCAAAATTGCCCCTAAAGTTTATGGACCGAAAAAATACTAAAAATAGTAAATTCCCAATAAACTGTTTCAAGCCAATTGGAATAGGTGGGTGCCCACCGAGATCCTCTTGGATCAATCCTATCTCATTAGGAAGAAATGGTCTCCGTTGAGTTGAGTTCCTGGAGGAGAGGGTGAAGCTTTTGTTGAATCTGAACCTTGGTGAGCTGCTTTCCTTGCTGGAGAAGTTGCATTTGTTTTTTTGTGGGAGGTTGTTGAGAAAATGATGAGATGACTATTTCCAGAAAGAATATTTTCACTTTTATTCAATCGTTTCAACCTGGTTCTGTTGGATAGAAGGTGCTTGGAATGAGGCTGTAGTGGTTACAATGTCCTTCTATTCACCTTTTGAACAAATGGTGAAGAAACTGGATTTTGTAGTATGAGATACTACCTTGTGACACTTTTTAGGTGGGACAATAGTTTGAAATACCTTTGGTATCCTCTAAAGATGACCCCTGAGAGTAACAATGACACTACGAGGTCAAGACTCATAAATAACATGGTGCTTCCACATATATGGCTGGCCTAAATGAACATCACAGAAATCCAATGGGGAAACATCACATAATACCTCATCCTTGAAGGGATGTATGTCGTATGAAAATCGACACTACTGGATGACACAGAGATCTCGTCCCTGGTGAAGACACCAAGTGTTGCATGGTTGTGGGTGTGGTGTTGTCGATAATCACAACTGTTTGATGACCTCTACTGAGATGAGGTTCTTCTGTCTTCAGTTATCAACAATTAAATGTAGCGAGTTCCCCTTCACTTACAACTTTGAATGAAAAAGGCTATCCCCTTGTTCAGTGTAATATCCCCAAAAATAATTAATTATTAAAGTGTCTATGCACTTAGGTATTTATTTCCATTTTTGGCAAATTTGTATTTGGAAAATTATTTCCATTTATGGCAATTCTAAATTTGGAATTTGATTAATTGTAATGAATGATTGTGACTATTAGGAAAATATTTTATTTTCCCAACCAACTCTTTGACTATGACACATGTAAAAGACAAATATTTTTTATATTAATTGTTGAAGGACAAATGGGACAGTTAGGTTGAAATCAACTCTCCATGACTCCATGAGTGGGGAACAGACTTGAACAACCTCAAGGATGAATTTTACAAGTGGAAAATGAGGAATTTGGCCACTAGCAGCCCCTGAAAATCAGGGATTTGTAAAGTTGCAAAAATTCCCAAAGGGGGAAAAAACCTAGGCACAAGATGCTTTTGGATATACAACATATGGGAGGAGGCAAGACATTACTTAATATGTTAGAGAAAGGATATCACTTGTTCTTATGAACACTTTTTTAAGTGTGAGGAAAGGGGATTTTATGATTTCAATAGGAGGACTATAGCAAAAGAGGATCATTGGAATTCACCCTTATGGACTCATGGTTAGGTTAGGTGGAGAACAGAGCAAGTAGTTTGGTTGTTCTGTTCTATGATTGGGTGGAAATTGTTTGTTGCATTTGTTGTCTCAACACTTTGTTCAAATATGTACATCTACTTACTTCCTCGTTGAATTTTTTGTTGATTAATAGCTCATAGAATGAAATATATTTTAGAA
>JZKD02S1629231.1:126363-160166 GCA_000966675.3 Picea glauca
ACACACACACACACACACACACACACACATATCGTAGCATGAACAGATACACAAAACTTCATAAACATATAAATACACATAGCACAAAAAGTTATTTATCAACTTTCGAATCACTTGGGATTGCAGGTAAACTTCCATTGATCAGACTATATCAAGGGCATCGAAAATGACAGTCCTTTTTAGATTACAAAAAATCGATAAGAAAGATTTCAGTTGTATATAATACATGTTACATGTTACAAAGGTTGTTCAACACTTAATAGAGTTTAACATTCTACATAATACATGCTATTATAACTAAACAATCATGGTATCGTATTCGAGATAAGCGTTCCCTTTACATATGTTTATTCCAATCAAGAATCTAAATACATGTAACCAGTTTATCCTTGGAACCTTAGATCAAAACTACCACAATGGAGTACCCTAGGATGGGACCCTGTGTCACTATAAACAAAACCTTGTAAGTCAGATTTAACGCCGAGAGCTACAACTCGAATACCTTTCCAGTGAGGTGACCTAGTGTATCCATTTTTTCTCAAAAATATTTAAGTCCCACAATAGGGGGAAAATCATGAAATAGTGAAACAATCTTAAGATAAAATCAACGAGAGTAAATATTGAATATTTAATTACGTGAACAATACTTAGCTTGAGATTTGGCGTAGGTGCAGTTTGCATTGACAACGCCGAGAAAACTATCCACAGGACCGAAGGGGAGGAGTGGACCCAAAAATGTCTGATGGGTACCCTCGTAAGTAAAACGGGGTCCCATAATTAGTTTGGTAGCCAAAAGAATTGACTGTACACACTAGAATGTAAATAAGCAAAGAAACAATGCTAAACAAGTTAATACATTTCATAACCAGAATGAAAATATTCTCACAGTTTAGTGCATATTCCACAGAGACGATTTATTGCCCATTTGAGTACATCAATTACTATTTATCTTTACTGAAGAAATGAAATTAGACAAGTGTAAACACAGAATTCAAGAACAAAGAGTTTAGAGTAAATCATTTAAAATAAGTTTAAATTATGGAACTTTTCACCCAATGGAAGTCGTATGATTGTAGTAATTCATGTACAAGTATGAATAATGTAAATAGATTTAGAGTAACAAACTAGAGTACTAAACACTACACAGTAGTAAGAAGACCTTATCGCATAGACGAGAAATGGATTTTGACTTTACATTTGTGACATCCCCAAAAATAAAATATTTTTGAAATTTAAATTTGTTGGAAATTTATTCCATTTTTAGTAAATTCAAATTTGGCAATTTTTTTTCCATTTATGGAAATTCCAAATTTCGAATTTGATATTTGTAATTAATTATTATGACTATTGGGTGGAGATCTGATTTGACTCAACTAACTATTTGACTATGACACTTGTATAAAAACATAATATTTATATTGATTGCAGGAGGACAAATGGAATAGCCATGTTAAAATCAGCTGACCATGACTCCATGAGTGGGGAACATGTTGGAACTACCTCTAGGATGATTATTACAAGTGAAAAATTAGTGATTTGACCATTGGCAGCCCCTGAAAATTAGGGATTTAGAAAGATGCAAAAATTCCCAAGGGAGGGAAAAGACCTAGGCAAATTGATTAAATAGCATATGTGAGGAGGTAGGACGCTGCCAAGTATGCTAGGAGAGGAATATGCAATTTATTGCTGTTATGAACACTACTGTTGGAGTGTGAGGCAAGAGGAAACTACTGGAATTGCAAGAGGAGGATTTTTAATGTCCAAGTTTTCCCTCATGGATTCATGGTCAGGCTAGAGGGTGAATCAGACAAGTGATTTTGGCTGCCCTATTCTACGGTTGGGAGGAACATGGTTGTTCCATTTTTTTTCCAGCGAGTTTGTTCAGATATGTCCTCTTAACCCTCTTATGTTTAAAATCATTAAATGGTAGATGTAATGCATCTGTTAAACATGAACTGAGTAGTATTATGGATGAAAGATTGAAATCAAATGTGATTATCTCTGTTGCATTTTATTGCTGGGTAAATACTAAATTTTCCATCAATCTTCTAGTTGCGAGAATATGCCTAGTTAAGTCCTAAAGGAATAATTTCCTATGGGTTAGTTTGATTTTTGTATTAGAGTAAAAGCAGTAGGCGAATTCCCACAACTGAATGGTACTTATCATAATGAACTAATTAAGAGTGCATTGTAATGGAAATTGAATAAACATATATACATATAGACGTATGTTTATATTTTCCTGCAGGTTATTATCTATACAGAAATACAATAAGTAAACAAAATCCCTTTATCACACATATTAAACATTATGAGATCTAGGTGCACAAATGCTTGGGATGAATTTATGTATGAAAAGTAATCAAAGAATTGCAAAATTCTCTATAGAAAGACCTACATTACAAAGAGTATAAATAATTTTAGTCAATCTGGTCTAATTATCCACATGTTAAAACACTGGAATAAATTGGAAATAACATTGTTTAACACAGGACTAATTTTGGAATGTAATATGAAGGGTGCGAAGGACCCAAATGAAAACGAAAACATTCTGGAACCCCTATGTGTGCATATGCTCAGGTAACATCCACGATGTTATAAAACAGTAACAAAAATCGCCTCTATGTCTGTAATAGTCTAATAAGAAATGAAATAAACAATAGACTCGACTCGATTAAAATTCAAGAAGTTATATTGATATCAACATACTATTGACAGTCACAATTTAACCAATCTATATTAATCTACTTTCATTATACGACATGCAAAGAGAAGAATCATGAATCTTGAATTAATTAGACATAAGCAAAATGTTCGAGCCAATATTTAGGGTAGGTATAAAACTACACAGCTGATAGAATTATTAATAGTTTGAATGGTGCATTATTATAATGACCATTTTTTTACTAAACAAGAATCGAACTTCAAACTAGGTACATTATAGTTATAAGCTAAAGAAAAGACTTCAACTTTTGCATCAGGGACGATTAAATCCTGAAGGGTTTGTGTTAAGGAACCTGAGTACCTCTTCCCATGAAAAGGATGGCCGAAATTCCGAAGGTTTGGAGTCTTATATCCTGCAAAGTAAACCAGAAATCCTTATTAGCATTTGGCTTAGGTAGAAAAGTAAATATAACTAAAATGCCAAGGCAGAATGTTAGTAGTGAACCAAAATTTAAAGAAATAAATAAAATCGGGATTATACTTAACTTGGTCATGGCATAGGCCACCCTCGCACCAAAGTGAAGGAATCCAACCTCGAAATTGATGGGGAATGGAATCCAGTACTGATCTCATGGGTACCTCGCAAAAACAAGTGGGAGACCGCATTAGTAGAACGCACTGTATACAGTTCTCAAAAATAAGGAAAAAGAAAACTTACTCATCCGAAGTAAAACAGAGAAAGACTGATAGGGTTTGAACTAATCTGGAACTTCAACAAAAAATTTAATATGTACATCAAACCACACCCAAGAATCGAACCAATAGTAAACACGCTTTTCTCAATGTTATAAGTGCCAGGGTTTATATGTTCACCTTGCCAACGCATTTCTTTAAAAATATTCTCGGACATAGAGTTAACCTCTGAACAAAAATACAGAAAAACCCTTTCATATCTCAACTAACGGGTGGTCTATCACCGGTTACCTTCTTCCTCAACCTTCGAAAAGACATTCCCTGGGTAGATTTGTATCCTAGCTGGTTCCATTTGGGGATCAACACATTGGTGGAAATTTATCAAGGGTCCGAAACTTAGATAATACAAGTTTTAGAAAGGTTCAAATTGAAAGACAAAATAAGGATACGACAAAAAACTTAAAAGAAGCACAACCCTGTAACCTGCCAGTTAGACTATGCCAGAGTGATGGACAATGAAGAGGTCCCAAAAGGGGTTGGAGTCTTTCCTCATTGAAGGGAAATTTTCCCTAGTAGATTTCATGTCTGGGGTTGTAAGACAACTAACAAGTCACATGAGTAAACTATCACGGGAGAATCATAACCAGAGCCATAGTCAAAAGAAGAAAGGAACTCATCCACCTTAAGTAAAGCCAATTTCCTCTTTAAAAAAAAAAATGTTAATGTTACAGAGGGTTGCGATCTTACCAAAGTAAATGGGTAGGGATGACTGGTTTCCACCTGGTGGGTAACTCTGTGCGTTTGAAGCTCCCTTGCGAAGAGAATACAGAGGTGTCTGAAGGAACACGAAAATGTAAAGACTATGAGAATGTCGATGGAATAACTCATAAACCTAAAGTGCCTTAATGCACAGAGCAAAGGAGGCCAATACGATGGAGGGTTCTGCCCATGTGAAGAGGATTAGATGGAATACACCTATCGGCCAAGGGGTTAAGTGAAACCATTGGTTTTCACATTCACTCAAGAATTCATTAAATGCTGAACCCGAGATTTAACTCCCACCTGTCAAGACTTTGACCTCACATTAAAGGCACACAAAACTACGGAGGGTCCCCTCCCGATTTAACCAACTAGAAAGTTGAACCAGATCTGCGATGAGACCTGTTAACATCGTGTTCAAAGAGAAACCATCGTGTAGTTAATTAAGTTAAGCATAATGGTTTGAGGTAGTGTCTCACAGTTTTAACCTTTTTCTTTTAATTAGCGACCCACAGGTCGTTAATCAACCTTGGGACTTAGTTTGAATGCATGGATTTAAAAAAACAGAATAATGCTAACACATAAACATAAGCCTATAGCCTATGTGCCAGGGTAAATATCTTGACATACATTATGGGGGATCATTTAAACCTTGCCATTTTAAATACTATTAAGACCCCCTTGCGCATAAGTTTAAGAAGTATTTTGCGTAGGAATTAATTTTGGGATCTTGAATCCTAATTCCTCCATAGTCCAAGTTCTGTGTAGTATGACACATATAAATGTTTGGAAGCTTTAGGACTTACAGAATTGTTAGAGTAATGGACAATTATCTTGGCATGACCTGAAAACCTATATGTTGGTTGATTGAAATGTCAACATGGGTAACCAGAATATAAGAAACTTATCAGAGTTTAATAATAGAGAAAATGGTCATTTTATCCTAATGACGAATATATCAAGTTAATTAGGATTAATGTTTTGTAGAAGAAATTTTTTTTTATGTCAAAATTAAGGTATATTACATATGGTATCAAAGCAAAAGATACAACACTGGGCCTAAACAGGGCCACATTAGCTACTTAGTATTTCTTCCGATTTATGTAAAACTAATAAATATTATGGTTACAAACATAAATCCCTTTCTGTTGTTGTAAATTATGGTATCTTAGGAGGGTGCAGAAATGAGGATGGAAGGAAACCCACAGCAAGGACCTCCTAGAGATACAAGACAGAACAGTGATGGAAGCTCACCCATGGAGGTATTGGAAATCATGAGGAATCTTATTATTTAACTGCAGAATTTCAAGGTCGACAATGAAAAATTGAAGAAATAATAACTAGAACATCAAGAGATAAATGAAGTCCTACTGTGTAGTATAGTAACCAAGAAAATCCCAAAAGACAATAACCACGACGAAGATGTTAGCAAAAGGGCCTCCAAGAATTCTGGTCCGGAAACAAAAAAAGGAGACACTTCATTTGAAGGGACACCTTTAGTTGAAGAAAAAACTATACCAGACAGAGAAAGAAAACAAATAGACCACCTTGAAGGAGAATTTAAAAATATTAAACCAACTACCTTTGATGGAGAATCCAGGACAGAAGAAGAAGGTGAGGCATGGTTGTTGGACATCAAAAAATAATTTCAGATCGATAACTATTCCAGCAACATGAAGGTCAGAATGGCCATCTACAATCCGAAGGGGAAAGCCAACATTTGGTGGCAGGACCTGAAATTGGCCAATGGCCTAAAGGAGAAACAGTTGGAATGGTCTGACTTTAAGTAGTATTTTAAGAAACAATACCTTTCTGAAAGCTATTATGAAAGGAAGACGAAAGAATTTTATGAGTCACGACTCGGACATATGACGATGGAGGACCTTATAAATAAATTTCTGGAACTACTAAGGTTCGTACCATACATCTAGGAGGATAAGGTAAAAATCCAGCGATTATTAAGTTGTTTACCACAGTCCTACAGGGACAGAATTGAGTTTGACAACCCCAAATCCTTGAGTGACATATTCAGGAAAGCACGAATGTGCTATGACCAGTATAAATAGCGGGTAGATTTTCCCATGGCCTGGAAGGATAAGAAGCAAGATTGAATGAACCAGTGGAAGAAGGGATACCAGCTAGCTCCTTATCGGAATCCAACAAAAAAATTCCCAAGGAATAATTTTCACTCCAATCATCCGAATGTGCAAGGTAGTGGTAAACCTGTAAACCTGGGACGAAGAAGTTTGGGGACAACTCTTGCAAGCCATTAAAGTGTTGGGAATGCAGAGATACTCATGTAAGGAGGAACTGTCCATGTTTAATTTTAGCAAACAGAACTATTGTTCAAAATTTGCAGGAAGCCTTGATGGTGGGAGATGTGGGTAGAATCCTGCATCGGATAAATGTATTCATAGATGGTCGACAAGCTGACCACCAGTCCTCGGTGGTAGAAATCAAAGGTAAAATCAATGACACCCAAATTTCTATTTTAATTGACCCTGGAGCTACGTTAAGTTATATTACTCCTGATGTAGTAGAGTCAAATAAACTTAAGAAACTGAAGCACACAAAATCATGGCTTGTACAATTAGCAACAGGGACTAAAAGGAAAGTAGTTGACTTTATTTCTGATTTTGAGTTCATCTTAGATGGTCAAAATATAAGGACCAATCTGAACATCCTACCACTAGGATCTTACGATATGATTATCGGGATGGATTGGTTGGAACAACACAAAGCAGTACTAGATTGTTATACAAAGGTACTTATCTATAAAGATGACTTTGGCACTGTTAGAACAGCCCACAACATACCAAAACCTCTATCAGTCAGACAAGTTTTAGCGATGCAACTCAAGAAATGTATTAGAAAGGGATGCCAAGTTTATGCCATCCAAGTGACGAATCTATTAGAAAAAGAAGTTAAGCCAAACTTAGAAGACTTCATTGTCCTACGTGAATTCAGAGACATGTTTGTGGATGAGATACCAGAATTCCCTCCTAGAAGGGAAATAGACTTCTCCATAGACCTACTACCCAGTTCAGCCCCTATCTCAGTGGAACCATACAAAATGAGTCTACCAGAACTGATAGAATTAAAAATACAATTACAGGAATTGTTGGACAAAGAGTATATCAGACTGAGTATCTCACCATGGGGGGCACCAGTCCTCTTCCTGAAAAAGAAAAATGGTACTCTAAGACTATGTATCAATTATAGACAGTTGAATAAAATGATTATTAAGAAAAAGTACCCCTTACCAAGGATAAATGATTTGTTCAATCAAGTAGGTGGGGCCCGATCTTTTCAAAGTTTGATCTATGATCCAGTTATCATCAGGTTCGGATAAAATACGAGGACATAAGAAAAACAACTTTTCAGACAAGATATGGAAACTATGAGTTCGTAGTCATACCTTTCAGACTCACTAACGCACCAACCACATTTATGTGCCTTATGAATAGTATTTTTAGTCCATACTTAGACATGTTCGTAGTACTATTTATCGATGATATTCTGGTCTATTAAAAAATGGAGGAAGAACATGATGAACACTTAAGGATAGTTTTGCAAACGTTGAGAAAACACAAACTATACGCCAAATTTGACAAGTGCGACTCCTATTAGAAGGAAATACAATATCTAGGACATGTAATTTCAGCAGAAGGCATTGTCGTAGACCCAGAAAAGATAAAATCCATTATGGAATGGCCGGTACCTAAAGATGTAGCGGATATATGGTGACTCATGGGAATCACTGGATATTACCACAGATTCATGGAAGGTTTTTCCGAGATAGCCTACCCTATCACATCATTACAAAAGAAAGGGACAAAGTTCAACTGGTCAGAGAAGTGTCAGGACAGTTTTAACAAGCTGAAGGAATTATTGACAACTGCACCCATATTGAAGGTAGAAGACCCAGATAAAAACTTCACCATATGTGTTGATGCAAGTAAGGAAGGACTAGGTGGTGTCCTAACTCAGGAAGGACACGTTATTTGTTATGAGTCCCGTAAATTAAAAGAACATGAGTGAAATTATGTCACTCATGACTTAGAATTGGCAGTGGTAATACACACCTTAAAAATGTGGTGACACTACATAATGGGCAGAAAATTCTTACTACTGACGAATAATAGCAGGGTGAAATATCTATTTAGCCAACTAGATCTTAATTCAAGACAAGAAATATGGCTAGCCTTCTTGAGCGAATTCGACTTCTAGGTCAGACATATCAAGGGTAAGGAAAATAAAGTAGCAGATGATTTAAGAAGAAGAGTCCATGGGTTATTTGAGATAAATATCAGTAGGGCAGAAAGTGATCTGGAACAAAGAATAAGGACGACAAGTATTAATGACGAAAATTACACTAAGATGATGGTAGAATTAAAAAATGATACCGCAAACTAAGATAAACCAAATCTAAGTATCGACAAGAAGGGACTATTACGATTTAAAAACAAACTTTACATACCAGATTCAATGGAGTTAAAATTAACAGTTTTGGATGAAGTTCATAAGAAACTATATTCTGGTCATCCAGGTTACCAGAAAACAATAACATCACTCAGAAAACTATTTTACTAGCCCAATATGAAGGGAGAAACAATAGAGTACTTGGCTAGGTGCCAATATTGTCAGTAGGTTAAGGCTGAAAACCAACATCCAGTCGGCCTATTACATCCATTATTAGTACCAGAATGGAAATGGGAGACCATATCACTGGACTTCATAACAAGTTTGCGTAAAACTCAGAAATAGAATGATTCTATCATGGTTGTAATCGATAAACTCAGTAATTCTGCACACTTTATTCCTATAAAGTCTACTTCTAAAGCTATAAACATTGCTGAAATATTCATGAATGAAATTTTTAGACTCCATGGTATTCCTAAAATGTTGATTTCAGATAGAGACGTAAAATTCACATCCGCTTTTTGTAAGGAATTGTTTGCAAGGCTAAATACTAATTTGAACTTTAGTATGAGTTACCATCCACAAACGGATGGAATGACTGAAAGGACAAACCAAACCATAGAGGACATGCTCTACATGTATTTAAGAACAAAACTGAACAAGTGGGAAGACTACCTACACGTGGTAGAATTTGCATATAACAATGGGTACCAAACTTCATCTAAGTTGAGCCCTTTCGAAATACCGTATAGGAGAAAGTGTATGACTCCAATTAGCTAGGATAACCTAGCTGACAGACTCATGGTTGGGCCATAGATGCTCCAAGAAATGGAGAACATGGTAAGGAAAGTACAACAGAACTTGAAATAAGCACAGGATAGACAGAAGAGATATGCAATTCAGAAATGAAGACACTTGGAATTTCAAGTGGGAGACAATGTTTATTTGAAGGTAAAAGCCTCAAAAAGATCATTGAAGTTAGGGAAATGTGGCAAGCTGGCACCCAGGTTTTGTGGGCCCTTCGAGATACTAGCTCGAATTGGACCCGTAGCATATCAACTTTCACTTCCAGCTAATCTAAGAATTCATAATGTATTTCATGTTTCTTTGTTGAAAAAGTATATTCATGACCCTACTCATATGATTGATTGGAACTTGGTGCAGGCGGAACCCGAAGGTGAGTTCCAGGTGGAACCCCTATGCATTTTGGACCAGAGAGAAATAGCACTTCAAAATAGAGCTGTCACTCAGATAAAGGTGCAATGGAAGCACTTTAGTCCTGAGGAGGCCACTTGGGAATTGGAGGGAGATTTGTGGAAATCTCATCCAATACTGTTCCAAGAAAGGAACGAACATTGAGGACAGTGTTTTATTGAAGGGGGAAAGGATGTGACATCCCCAAAAATTAAATATTTTTGAAATTTAAATTTGCTGGAAATTTATTCCGTTTTTAGTACATTCAAATTTGGAAAAAAATTTCCATTTATGGAAATTTTGAATTTTGAATTTGATATTTGTAATTAATTATTATGACTGTTGGGCAGAGATCTGATTTGACTCAACTAACTATTTGACTATGACACTTGTATAAAAAAAGAATATTTATATTGATTGCAGGAGGACAAATGGAACAAGCATGTTAAAATCAACTGACCATGACTCCATGAGTGGGGAACATGTTGGAACTACCTCTAGGCTGATTATTACAAGTCAAAAATCAGTGATTTGGCCATTGGCAGCCCCTGAATAATAGGGATTTAGAAAGCTGTGAAAATTCAAAAATTATTACAAGTCGAAAATTCGTAAGGGAGC
Source organism: Picea glauca (assembly GCA_000966675.3). NCBI lineage: Eukaryota > Viridiplantae > Streptophyta > Pinopsida > Pinales > Pinaceae > Picea > Picea glauca. The sequence continues at coordinate 136,714 of JZKD02S1629231.1, forward strand.
GAAAAGACCTAGGCAAATTGATTAAATAGCATATGTGAGGAGGCAAGACGCTACCAAGTATGCTAGGAGAGGACTATGGAATTTCTTCCTGTTATGAACATTACTGTTGGAGTGTGAGGCAAGAGGAAACTACTGGAATTGAAGGACATTGATGAGGATGAGTTTTATTGTTCAGGTTCGCCCTCATGGATTCATCGTCAGGCTAGGGGGTGAATCAGGCAAGTGATTTCGGTTTCCCTATTCTACGGTTGGGAGGAACGTGGTTGTTCCATTTGTTTTCCAGTGAGTTTATTCAGATATGTTCTCTTAACCCTCCTCTGTTGAAAATAGTTAAATGGATGGTGTAATGCATCTGTTAATCATGGACTGAGTAGTATTATGGATGAAAGATCAAAATCAAATGTGATTATCTCTATTGCATTTTATTGTTGGGTAAATACTAAATTTTCCATCAATCTTCTAATTGCAAGAGTATTCCTAGTTAAGTCCTAAAGGAATAATTTCCCATGGGTTAGTTTGATTGTTGTATTAGAGTAAAAGCAGTAGGTGAATTCCCACAACCGAATGGTACCTATCATAATGAACTAATTAAGAGTGCATTGTAATGGAAATTGAATAAACATATATACATATAGACGTATGTTTATATTTTTCCGTGGGTTATTGTCTATACAGAAATACAATAAGTAAACGAAATCCCTTTTTCGCACATATTAAACATTATGAGATCCGGGTACGCAAATGCTTTGGATGAATTTATGTATGAAAAGTAATCAAAGAATTGCAAAATTCTCTATAGAAAGACCTACATTACACAGAGTATAAATAATTTCAGTCAATCTGGTCTAATTATCCACATGTTAAAACACTGGAATAATTTGGAAATAACACCATTTAATACCAGGTCAATTCTGGAATGTAATATGAAGGGCACGAAGGCCCCAAATGAAAACGAAAACATCATGGAACCCCTATGTGTGCATATGCTCAGGTAACATCAACGATGTTATAAAACAATAACAGAAATCACCTATGTGTTTGTAATAGTCCGATAAGAAATGAAATAAACAATAGACTCGACTCGATTACAATTCAAGAAGTTATATTGATATCGATATACTGTTGACAGTCAGAATTTATCCACTCTGTATTACTCTACTTTCATTATACGACATGCAAAGAGAAGAATCTTGAATCTTGAATTAATTAGACACAAGCAAAAAGTTTGAGCCCAGATTTAGGGTAGGTATGAAACTACGCAGCCGATGGAATTATAAATAGTTTGAATGGTACATTATTATAATGATCATTTCCTTGCTAAATAAGAATCGAAATTCAAACTAGGTACATTACAGTTACAGGCTGAGGAAAAGACTTCGACTTTTTCATCAGGGACGATTAAATCCCGAAGGGTTTGTCTTAAAGAACCCAAGTACCTTTTCCCATGAAAAGGATGGCTAAAATTCCAAAGGTTCGGAGTCTTCTATCTTACAAAGTAAACCAGAAATCATTATTATCATTTGGCTTAGGTAGAAAAGTAAATATAACTAAAATGCCGAGGAAGAATGTTTATAGTGAACCAAAATTTAAAGAAATAAATAAAATAGGGATTATACTTAACATGGGCATGGCATAGGCCACCCTCTCACCAAAGTAAAGGAATCCAACCTCGAACTTGATGGGGAAAGGAATCCAGTATCGATTTGATGGGTACCTCGCAAACACAACTGGGAGGCCCCATCATTAGAACGCATTGTATACAGTTCTAAAAAATAAGGAAAAAGAAAACTTACTCATTCGAAGTAAAACAGAGAAAGACTAATAGGGTTTGAACTAATCCAAAACTACATCACAAAAATCAATATGTACATCACACCACACCCAAGAATTGAACCAATAGTAAACACGCTTTTCTAAATGCTATAAGTGCCAGGGATTATATGTTCATCTTGCCAACGCATTTCTTTAAAAATATTCTCGGACATAGAGTTAACCTCTGAACGAAAATACCAAAAAACCCTTTCATATCTCTCTCAACTAACAGGTGGTCTGTCATGGGTTACCCTATTCCTCAACCTTCGAAAATAAATTCCCTCTATAGAGTTCTATCCTAGCTAGTTCCATTCGGGGACCAACACATTTGTGGAAATTTATTAGGGGTCTGAAACTTAGATAATAGCAGTTTTAGAAAGGGTCAAATCAAAAGACAAAATAAGGATACGACAAAAAACTGAAATGAAGCACAAACTCGTAACCTACCAGTTAGACTATGCTAGAATGAAGGACAACGAAGAGGTCTCTAAAGGGGTTGGAGTCTTTTCTCACCGAAGGGATGTTTTCCCCACTAGATTTTGTGTCTGGGGTTGTAAGACAACTAACAAGTCACAGGAGTAAACTGTCACGGGAGAATCATAACCAGAGCCACAGTCAAAAGAAGAAAGGAACTTGTCCACCTTAAGTAAAGTCGTTTTCTTCTTTAAAAAAAAAAATGTTAATGTTACAGAGGGTTGTGATCTTACCAAAGTAAATGGGTAGGGACGCCTGGTTTCCACCTGGTGGGTAACTCTATGCGTTCGAAGCTCCCTCGCGAAGAGAATACAGAGGTGTCTATAGAAACAAGAAAATGTAAATACTATGAGAATTTCGATGGAATAATTCATAAACCTAAAGAGGATTAATGCGTTGAGTAAAGGAGGCCACTACGATGGAGGGTTATACCCATGTGAAGAGGATTAGATGGCATACACCTATTGGCCAAGGGGTCAAGCGAAACCATCAATTTTTTCATTCACTCTAGAATTCATTAAAGGTCAGACCAGAGCTTTAACTCCTGCCTGTCAAGACTTTGACCTCACATTAAAGGCACACAAAACTATGGAGGGTCCCCTCCTGATTTAACCAACTACAAAGTTGAACCAGATCTGCGATGAGACCTATTAACATCGTGTTCGAAGAGAAACCATCGTGCAGTTAATTAGGTTAAGCATAATGGGTTCAGGTAGTGTCTCATAGTTTTAACCTTTTTCTTTTAATTAGCGACCCACAGGTCATTAACTAACCCGGGGACTTAGTTCGAATGCATGGATTTAAAAAAAAAAGAATAATGCTAACACATAAACATAAGCCTATAGCCTATGTTCTAGAGTAAATATCTCGACATACATTATGGGGGATCGTTTAAACCTTTGCATTTTAAATACTATTAAGACCCCCTTGTGCATAAGTTTAAGAAGCATTTTGCCTAGGAAATAATTTTGGGATCTTGACTCCTAAGTCCTCCATAGTCCAAGTTCTGTGTAGAATGACACATATAAATGTTTGGAAGCTTTAGGACTTACAGAATTGTTAGAGTAATGGACGATTATCTTGGAATGAACTGAACACCTATATGTTGACTGATTAAAATGTTAACATGGGTAACTAGAATATAAGAAAATTATCAGAGTTTAATAATAGAGAAAACAATCATTTTATCCTAAGGACGAATATATCAAGTTAATTAGGATTAATGTTCCAGAGAAGATATTTTTTTTTGTATGTCAAAATTAAGGTATACTACAACATCATATAATTCATGGGTTAAATTTTTCACAATAAGTCTCGGACGTGTAAATCTTAAAGAGTTGCTAGTTCGAAGACTCAACGCTTAGTCCAAGCAGGAAAAAATAAATACGCAACCTATGCCCCAGTGAATACCATGAGAAAACTTAGGAATGGCTATAGGAATTGGAGAAATATTTTTACCAAGGGATTATCAGGTGAGAGGCATGTCGAGGACTTGTTAAAATAAAATGAAAGTATAAGTAATAAAGAAAGATCGAGGTCACGGTTGTGTCAAAAAAACCCTCATTACCCTTTGCAAATGGAGATATTCAAAACTAGTAAAATCTATTTTTTTATCTATGAGTAAACAAAGAATTCTCATACAGAGGGTATCGAGCATATGGATACTTTTCACATTACATAGAGGTATTTTTTATATGACGGTAAGCCATGGTGTTTTTACCTTTGCAAATATTTTAACAAGAATATTTTATTACAGACAGTAGAGGCTTACCCAACGACCAGTTGAGTAATTAGCAAGTAACACGTGATGCATGAGGGGGTTCTATCCTTCAACATGTACGCAGGACATAAACAAAGTTTTAACAAAGTCACATATGCGAAAGGAACCTGTGCATGCAATGGTATACCCGCAAGTGCCTTCGTTAATCCGTTAGTACTACCAAACTTTAAAAAACAGAGTTACACGGTTAAGGATTCATGATATCTCTCACAGAATGAGGCTAAAGGTTAAAGTTAATCCCATAAAGATAAGCGTAAAACCATTAAAGACTGAGAAAGGACTTAGTATTACTTTTGGTTAGAGGAAGAGACATTAATACAGTGATATAACCAGGGAGCTGCTAACTCTCAGAGGAACCCTGTAAAACTCTTATAGTGCTAATGTGATGGATGGAATGTGAGAACTTACCTTTTTTAGTGCAGTAGGAACACGAGACTGCCCAAAGCCTTTTCCACCAATATTTAGGATGAAACTAGCATTTTCTAACTGAGAGTCGAGGGATAGGTAATGCGCAGAGCCAAACACTTGAAATCTTTGGAGGGAAGGGTTACAATGACCTACCTCGGTTTCACCAGAGAAGGTTTAGTGAGTATTATGAAATGGTACAATTCCATGTGACACGATGGTGGTGGCACAATTCATATTGGACACGGTGGCCAAGCAATATCTTCTGGGAGGTACTATTGCAGGTAGCCATTAATAAATTAGACAGAGGTTTTAACCAACATCTCACAATCCTTTATTCGAATTCATACCAAGTTATTTCATAGTTTGAGGACAACTAAGTTAGGGTTGCAATTATACCCATTAGTCATGCCCACATCTAGTTCAGTTAAAGGTTGGACCATCTGCTTCAATCGTGTTATAGAGCTCGATATGGATGACTATTATCGTTGGGCCTCGTAACGATGCCAACTGTCAACCATTATTTTAGCTACTGTGGTAATAGTGGTCAGAAGTTTAACTATAGACATTTCCATGAATCCTATTACTTAGATAGTGAACATGTAGAGCCACCTTTATTCTAAAGTTTGTGTTATATTCGATAAAGGCATATGCAAAATCTTTGAACCCGAATTTGTATAGGACCCTTTATGGTATAAGTAATTATTTATGCATAGCACTGGTGGTAATGCTAGTGGATTTTTAACAATTTAAATGTTAAATGTTTATGCATAGAGATGGTTGTAATGCTAGTGGGGTTTTAATAAGTTAAACATTAACCCTTATACTTTCATTAGTGAATGGGAATGTTAGTAACTAGGAGACTAGGGTGTAGTGAAGCTATCCCTTAACCATTATATGTGTGATTATTATGCAGTATGGAATAACTTAGAGGTATAGTCTTTTATATAAGATATTTGTCTTTATTGATAAAATCGTAATGTAAACCTAGAAAAATTCAATAGTGACGAAAAAACTATCTATATATATTAATTTTATGTCTTTTGAAATAAGTTGTTCAAAGACGAAAAGAGATTTAATGTCCCTAACAATTTTTTTTTATTTGGTAAATTTTGGGTACATTACATATGGTATCCGAGCAAAGGTTACAACACTTGGACCTCAAAGTAGGGCAAAATTTTTTGTTTAGTACATGATATTCTATTTAATGAAAAACTAACAAAAATGCTTACTGTTACAAACATAAAATTTTTATTTCTGTTGTGATAATGGCAGCACAGAATGAAGAGGAGATTAGACTTAGGGAGAATCTCGATCATGGACCTCCTAAATAACCTAGGCAGAATAGTGAAGGAATTACAACCACCTAGGTTCTAGAAACAATGAGGAACCTTATTGTGGAACTACAAGTTTTCAAGGAAGATAATGAGAAATCGATAAAGGCACACAAAGACCATCAGGAAATAAATGAGGTATTGATCAGTAGCATAGTAACAAAGAAGAGAGCAAAAGACAATGACAAGGAAGAAGAGGTCAGCAAAAGAGCCTCCAAAAATTCTGGTCATGGAGAAGAAAATGAGAAAAATTATTCCGAAGGCACACCATCAACAAAAAATAAAACAACCATGGGAAGAAAGAGGAAATAGGTGGACCACCTAGAGGGTGAATTTAATAAAATCAAAACGTACACCTTTGATGGAGAATCTAGGACAAGGGAGGAGGTTGAAGCATGGTTACTCGACATAAAAACGTATTTACATATTTATAACTATTCCAACAAAATGAAGGTCAGAATGGCCATTCATAACCTGAAAGGAAAGGCGAGTATATGGTGTTAGGACCTGAAGTTGGCCAAGGGATTCAAATAAAAACAAATGGAATCGTCAGATTTCAAGAAATACTTTAAGAAACAGTATCTATCAGAAAGTTATTATGAGAGAAAGACCAAGGAATTTTATGGGCTAAGACTCAATCAAATGACCATGGATGACCCGATAAACAAATTCCTTGAATTATTAAGGTTTGTGCCTTATATCAGAAAAGACAAAGTAAAAAACCAGTGGTTCCTAAGCTGCTTACCACAGTCCTATAAGGACAAAATTTAATTCGACAACCCTAAAAGATAAAGTGAAGTTTTTAGAAAATCTTGGATATGCTATGACCAGTACAAACAACGGGTTGAACTTCCAAAATCTTGGAAAGATAAGAAACATGACAGAATGAATCAGCGGAAAAAGGGATTCCAACTAGCCACTTTCCAGAATGTGGCAAGGAATTTCCCAAAGAAATATTTTAAATCAAATAATCACAACACCCAAGGGGGAGGGAGACCAATTAATCTGGGAACCAAGAAGTTTGGGGATAGCCCTAGGGAACCATTAAAATGTTGGGACTGTGGAGAACATCGCTTAAGGAGGAATCCTTCATGTTTAAATTCTGCAACAAGGACCATAGTTCACAACCTGCAAGAGGCCTCTAAAGTGGGAGATGTGGGCAAAATCGTACACAATATTAATGCAGTTGTGGCCGACAGGATGATCACCAATCCACGATAGTGGAAGTTGAAGGTAAATTCAATAATAATCTCATTTCTATTTTAATTGACCGAGGAGCTACTCTGAGTTATGTTACTCTTGGTGTAGTTGACTCAAAGAAGCTTACAAAAGTAAATAACACTAAATCTTGGTTAGTACAACTAGCAATAGGGACAAAAAGGAAAGTAATTGATTTTATTTATGATTGTGAACTCAGTTTAAATGGTCAAAACACAAAGTTAAATCTGAATATCCTACCATTAGGTCCATACAATATAATTATTGGAATGGACTGGTTAGAGAAGCATAAAGCAATTTTGGATTGTTATGAAAAATAACTTACTTGTAGAGATGAAAACAACATTGTTAGGACAGTACAAGGCATCAAAAAACCAATCTCAGTTAGGCATATTTCAGCAATGCAGTTTAACAAGTGCATGAATAAAGGTTGTCAGATTTATGTTATTCAAGTGACAAATCTATTGGAAAAATAAAATAAACCCAACCTAGAATATTTTACAGTCTTACATGAATTTAGAGATTTATTTGTGGACAAAATACCAGAACTTCCCCCAAGAAGAGAGATAGATTTCTCTATCGATCTGTTGCCTAGATCAACACCTATATCTAAGGCACCCTACAGGATGAGTTTACTCGAATTGAAAGAGTTGAAAATTCAACTGCAAGAAATTTTGGACAAGGAATACATTAGACCAAGTGTCTCACTATGGAGAGCACCAGTCCTTTTTGTTAAAAAGAAAGACAAAACTTTAAGATTATGCATTGATTATAGACAGTTAAACAAAATGACCATTAAGAAAAAATATCCCCTAGCCAGAATCAATGATCTGTTTGACCAAGTGGGAGGGGAAAAGATTTTTTCTAAGTTAGATTTAAGATCTCGTTATCACCAGGTCAGAATAAAGGATGAAGACATAAGTAAAACAATGTTTAGAATGAGATATGGACATTATGAGTTTGGTGTTATTCTGTTTGGTCTCACTAACGCACCAACAACATTTATTTGTCTAATGAATAACATTTTCAGTCAATATTTGGATGACGTTTTTTTGGTATTTATTGACGGAATTCTAGTGTATTCGAAAATGAAGGAAGAACAGGAAGAACATATAAACATAGTACCCCAGACCCTAAGAAAATACAAGTTATATGCAAAATTTGACAAATGTGACTTCTACCAAAAGAGAATATAGTACCTAGGACATGTAATATCTGAAGAAGGTATTGCAGTCAACCCAGAGAAGATAAGAGACATCATGGAATGGATTATCCCTAAGGATTCTACAAGATTGCATACCCAATCACATCCCTACAGAAAAAGGGGACCAAGTTTATTTGGTCGTAGAAATGTGAGGATAATTTTAATAAGTTAAAAGAACTGTTAACAACCGTACCTATTTTAAGGGTAGCAGACCCCGATAAAGAATTTACAGTCTTCTTGGATGCAAGCAAAGAAGGTTTGGGAGGTGTCCTAACTCAAGAAGGGCACATTATTTTCTACGAGTCACAAAAAATAAAAGATCATGAACAAAACTACATCACATGCAACTTGGAATTAGCAGCAATAATTCATGCGTTCAAAGTGTGGTGACAGTATATAATGGGAAGAAAATTTATGTTGCTAATTGATAACAGTGGTGTGAAATTCTTATTCAGTCAACCAGATATTAACACAAGGCAAGAAAGATTGTTGGCCTTCTTTAGCGAATTCAATTTCAAAGTAATACATGTCAAGGGTAAGGAAAACAAAGTTGTAGATGCCTTAAGTAGAAGAATTCATGGGTTGTTTAAGATAAATATTGGCACCACAGAAAGAGACATTGAAAAAAGGATAAAATATGCAAGTATTAATGATGAAAAATACATAAAAACAGTGGCAGATTTACAAAATAATGCAGAAAATTTAAACAGAACAAATCCGAGTTTGGAAAGAAATGGATTACTAAGATTCAAAAATAGGTTGTACATACCAGATTCTGTTGAATTAAAGCTTACAATTTTGGATGAAGTACACAAGAATCCATATTCGGGTCATTCGGGATACCAGAAAATGGTAACAGGATTGAGGAAGTTGTTTTATTGGCCTAACATGAAAGGTGAGACAACATAATACTTATCTAAGTGCCTAGATTGTCAACAAGTGAAGGTTGAACACCAGCACCCAGCTGACCTGTTACAGCCTCTACCTATACCGGAATGGAAGTGGGAGACTATCTCATTGGATTTTATCATAGGTTTGCCTAAAACTCAAAAATAAAATGATTCAATTATGGTAGTAATTGATAAACTTAGCAAGTCTGCACATTTTATTCTTATGAAATCTACTTATAAATCTATTAACATCGTTGAAATATTTATGAGAGAGATTTTTAGACTGCATGGTATTCCCAAAATGGTGATTTCAAATAGAGATGTCAAATTTACATCTACATTTGGGAAAGAATTGTTTGCAGGGTTGAATACTAACTTGAATTTTAGCACAAGCTACCATCCACAAACGGATGGGAAAATTGAACGAACGAACCAGATTGTGGAAAATATGTTATGAATGTACGTAAGGACGAAACCAACTAAGTGGGTGGAATAGCTACACTTAGTGTAATTTTCATACAATAATGGTTATCAGACATCGGCTAAGATGAGCCCCTTCGAAGTACTGTATGATAGAAAGTGTACAACTTCGATTAGTTGGGATAACCCAGTTGATAGATTCATGATGGGACCATAAATGGTCAAGGAAATGGAGAAAATGGTAAGAAAGGTACATCATAATTTAAAAGAGGAACATGATAGACAGAAAAGCTACGCAGACCTGAAAAGAAGACACCAAAAATTTCAAGTTGGAGACCACGTGTATTTAAAAGTCAAAGCAAGAAGAAGTTCATTAAAGATAGGAAATTGTCAAAAGTTGGCACCGAGGTTTTGTGTCCCCTTCAAGATCTTAGATCGAATTGGATCTATGGCATATCAACTTGCACTTCTTGCAAATTTAAAATTTTATAATGTATTTCATGTTTCTTTGTTAAAAAAGTATGTTCATGATCCCACTCACATGATTGATTGGAACATGGTGTAGGTGGAACCAGAAGGTGAGTTCCAAGAAAAACCTTTGCGCATTCTGGACAGGAGAGAAATAGTACTACGGAACAGAGCCATTGCCCAGGTAAAAGTGCAATGGAAGCACTTTAGTCCTGAGGAGGCCAGATGGGAATTGGAGAAAGATTTGCAGAAATATTATCCAACCCTGTTCCTAGAAAGGAACGAACATTGAGGATAGTGTTGTACTGAAGGGGGAGAGGATGTAATATCCCCCAAAATAATTAATTATTAAATTTCGTATGCAATTAAGAATTTATTTCCGTTTTTGGCAAATTCATGTTTGGAAAATTATTTCCATTTATGAAAATTCCGAATTTGGAATTTGACTAATTGTAATTAATGATTGTGACTGTTGGGAAAAGATTTGATTTTCCCAACCAACTCTTTGACTATGACAGATGTAAAAGACAAACTTTTTTTATATTAATTGTTGAAGGACAAATGTAACAACTAGGTTGAAATCAACTCTCCATGACTCCATGAGTGGGGAACAGACTTGAACTACCTCAGAGATGAATTTTAAAAGTGGAAAATGAGGAATTTGGCCACTAGAAGCCCCTGAAAATCAAGGATTTGTAGATCTATGAAAATTCCTAAAGGCGGAAAAAGAACTAGGCACAAGATGCTTTTCGATATACAACATATGGGAGGAGGCAGGAGACTGATTAGTATGCTAGAGAAAGGATATCACTTGTTTTTATGGACACTTTTCTGAGTGTGAAGCAAGGGGATTTTCTGATCTCAAAAGGAGGACTATAGAGAAAAAGGATCATTGGAATTCTCCCTTATGGACTCATGGTTAGGCTAGGGGGTGAATGGAGAAAGTAGTTTTGTTGTTATTTTCTATGGTTGGGTGGAAATTGGATGTTCCATTTGTTGTCTCAGCAGTTTGTTCAAATATGTACATCTAATTACTTCCTCGTTGAATGTTTTGTTGATTAATAGATGGTAGAATGATTTTTTTTTTAGAATAACTCCTTACGGTTTGATTTGATTCATCGAGTAAAGTTAAGAAAATTATTGTGTAGTTTTAGCTGTAATGAAGTTGAGTTATATATATATAGGATATGCACTCCAGCTAAATAAAATAGAAATATCGTTGTGTTAATTCATAAACTTTACTAGGTATGTAGATATATATACGTATATGCATTATCTTATGAAAAAATTGATCTTTACAATGTCAAACGAAGTTTTAGAGATGATTAAAGAATATATATATATATATATATATATATATATATATATATCGTAGCATGAACATATACGCATAAATGCATAAACATATAAATACGCATAGAAAAAAAAGTTGTTTATTAACTTTTGAATCACTTGGGATTGCAATTAAACTTCCATTGATCAGACTATATCAAGGGCATCGAAAATTACAGTCCTTTTTACATTATGACAAACCCATAAGAAAGATTTTAGTTTTATATAATACATGTTACATGTTACAGAGGTTGTTCAACACTTAACAAAGTTTAACATTATACATAATACATGCTATTATAACTAAATAATCATGGGATCGTATTCGAGATAGGTGTTCCCTTTACATCTATTTATTCCATTCAAGAATCTAAATACATGTAACCAGTATCCTTGGAACCCTGGATAAAAACTATCACAATGGAGTACACAAGGGTGGGACCCTATATCACTATAAACAAAACCTGTGAAGTTAGATTTAACTCTGAAAAATGGAATGTGAATACGTGTCGAGTGAGGCAACCTGGTGGATCCATTTTTTCTCGGAACGATTTAAGTCCTGCAATAGGGGAAAGATCACGAATTAGTAAAACAATGTTAAGATAAAATCAATGAGATTAAATATTGAAGATTTAATTACATGAACAATACTTAGCTTGAGATTTGGCGCAGGTGAAATTCCCATCGGCAACGCTGAGCAAACTATCCACATGACTGAAGGGGAGGAGTGGACCAAGAAATCTCTAATGGGTACTCTCTCAAGTAAACAAGGGTTCCATAATTAGTTTGGTAGTATAAATAATTGAGTCTACACACTCGAATGTAAATAAGCAAAGAAACAGTGCTAAACAAGTTAATACATTTCATAACCAGAATGAAAAAATTCTCATAGTTTAGTGCATATTCCACATAAACGATTTATTTCCCATTTGAATACATCAATTACTATTTTTCTCTACTAAAGAAATGAAATTAGACAAGTGTAAACACAGAATTCTAGAACAAAGAGCTTAGATTAAATCATTTAAAATATGTTTAAATTATGGAACTTTTACACACAATGGAAGTCGTGTGACTATAGTAATTCCTGTACAAGTATGAATAATGAAAATAGATTTAGAGTAACAAACTAGAGTACTAAACTCTACACAGTAGTAAGAATACCTTACCACACCCACATGAAATTGATTTTAACTTTACATCATATAATTCGTGGGTTAAATTTTTCACAGTAAGTCTCAGACGCGTAACTCTTCAATAACCGCTAGTTCAAAGACTCAACACTTATTCCAAATAGGAAAAATAAATATGCAACCTATGCCCTAGTGAATACCATGAGCGAACATAGGAATGACTATAGGAACAAGAAAAATATTTTAACCAAGGGATTCTCGGGCGAGACGCGCGCCGAGGACTTGTCAAAATAAAAACGAAAGTATAAGTAATAAAGAAATATTGAGGTCACAAATGTGCTAACAAAACCCTCATTACCCTTTGTGAATGGAGATATTCAAAACCAGTAAACTCTATGTTTTTATATATGGTTAAACACATAATTATTGGACAGAGGGTCTCAAGAACATGGATACATTTCACATTACAGAGAGTATTTTTTTATGTGACGACAAACCCGGGTGTTTTTACCTTTGCAAATATTTTAACAAGAATATTTTATTATAGAGAGCAGTGGATTAACCAATGACTAGTTGGGAAATTAGCAGGTAACACGTGACGCATGAGGGGGTTCTATCCTTCAACCTGTGCATAGGAAACAAGCAAAGTTTTAACCAAGTCACATACATGAAAGGAATCTATGCATGCAATGGTATACCCATAAGTGCCTTCGTCAATCTGTTAGTACTACCAAAATTTATAGAACAAAGTTACATGTATAAGGAGGCATGATATCTCTCACAGACCGAGGATGAAGGTTAAATTTAATCCCATAAAGATAAGCGTAAAACCATTAAATATTGAGAAAGAACTTAGTATTACTTAGTATTACTTAGTTTCACACTACTTTTGGTGAGAAAACCAGGGAGCTAGTAACTCTTAGAGGAACCCTGTAAAACCCTAGTTTAAGAACAAAAAACCACAGGAGCGGACCAAGATGTAAATTTTTTTAGAAATAGTAAACAGTTTCAATGATAATGTGATGGATGGCATGTGATAACTTACCTTTTCAAGTGTAGTAGGAACACTAGATGATCCAAAGCCTTTTCCACCAATATTAGGGACAAAACTGCCATTGTTTCTAACCAAGAGTCGAGGGATCAGTAATGCTCAGAGCCAAGCATTTGACATCTATGGAGGGAAGGGTTACAATGAACTACCTCAGTTTCGCTAGAGAGGTTTTAGTGAGGATTATGAAATGGTAAAATGCCATGTGACACAATGAAGGTGGCATGATTCGTATTGGACATGGTGGTCGAGTAATAGATCCCATGAGGTACTATTGTAGGTATGCATTAATATATTAGACAGAGGTTTTAACCAACATCTAAAAATCCTTTATTCGACTTCATACCAATTTGTTGTAGAGTTTGAGGACAGCTAAGTTAGGGTTGCAACTATACCCATTAGTCGTGCCCACCTCTAGTTCAGTTAAAGGTCAGACCATTTGGTTCAATCGTGTTATCGAGCTCGGGATGGATGACTGTTATCGTTGGGCCTCATAACGATGCCAACCATCAACCATTCTTTTAGTTACTGTGGTAATAGTGGTTAGAATTTTAACCATAGACATTTCCATGAAGCCTATTACTTAGACAGTTAAGATGTAGAGCCACCTTTATTCTAAATTCTGTGTTATATTTGATAAAGGAATATGCATATGATTTGAACCCAAATTCGTATAGGACCCTTTATGTTATAAGTAATTATTTATTCATAGAGTTGGAGATAATGCTAGTGGGGTTTTAATAATTTAAACATTAAATGTTTATTCATAGAGATGGTTGTAATGCTAGTGGTGTTTTAATAAATTAAACATTAACCCTTATACTTTCATTAGTGAATGGGAATGTTAGTAACTAGGACACTAGGGTATAGTGAAGCTATCCCTTAACCATGAATCCATGTGTGATTACTATGTAGTATGGAATAACTTAGAGGTATAGTATTATATATATGATATTTGGCTTTATCGATAAAATGGTAATGTAAACTTGGCGAAAGTCAATAGTGATGACAAAACTATTTACATATATTAATTTTATGTTTTTAAAAATAATTTGTTTGAAGAGGAAAAGAGATTTAATGTCCATAACATTTTTTTTTTATTTGGTAAATTTGGGCTACATTACATTCAGGATCTACTCATTCTTCTAGTTTAATTGTTACGGTCATTATAGTAGTTGTGGGGTCTGTGTCGATGATCTGTCTTGTTTCATTATTTTATGAATCATATTTTGAATTAGGGTTAGACTCATTTTCTTTGAGCTCTACCACAAATGATTGTTTTGAGCACCATTCATCATTGTTGTGCCAGTGGATTTTATGGAAATCATACCATTTTCTAGTGTCATTCTTCGTCTTTCCGTTACCCTTCTTTTCCTATGGCTTGGGAGTGTTTTTAGGAGGATGTTTGTTAGGGCCATCTTTATCATACTTTGGTTATTACGTATTTGCAGGCCCAAACTCTTGCTTCTGTTGGTGCCTACATTTTTTCTCGATTTTGAAAACATATCGATAGGAAACTCCCAGTGACAACATATCTAGGAAATCCATTTTGGTTTGGATGTACCTATGAATAGCCTTGTAGTATTTCATAACGAGACATCGCTCAGAGTATTTCATACCCAGCTTGGTGCACAAGGTATGGAAATTATTTCTAAACTTTGAAACTGTTTGGCCCCTCTCTTGCTGTAGTGTGGTCCATCTCATGTATTGGTTGTCATATTTAACAATAGGGTAATATTTTTTCTTAACTACATCCATAAGAAAATCCCCATTGGGCTCAGCCCCATATATTCCAGAATCCTCTGTGGAAATTTTCTCCAAGTAAGTTTCCCACCAATGTCTGACATGGGGGAGAGAGTTAAGGAGTGAGAAGGTGATATTTTCCCTATCAGAAAAATTATGAACAAAGAAAAAACCTTCTATCAGATTGAACCATTTTTCCAAGGCATTCACATTTATCTGACCTTCAAATACGGGAATATCAAAATTAACTTGTACCTTGAAATATGAGGTGCCTCAAAATTGGCCCGATCGAGTTGGATAACTATGGCCACCCACTTATTCCAACTACCTCAAAATAGTTTGTTGTTAACTGAATATTTTTAGCAGTTGTTCAGCTCCTAAACTTTCGTGGCCATTTCGAGGAGATAAGAAACGTTTTTTCATTATCAAGATCCTCAACGATAGTCAAAGGGTTTGATTGATCCAAAAACATTAATATCCTCGTCTTACCTTTCCAATGAGCTATCGTGTGCCCTAAATGGATATTGTATGCCAAAGTTACGCCATCAGGAAGTTGATACACCAAACTACACAAAATGTGGTCCACAAAATTGTTGGCCCAAAATGAAAACAAGGACCACGACGCTATAATATCAAAACAAGGATCACAATTATGAAAATAGGGATAAAAAAGTGGAAAATCAATTATAATGTTTGATGATCTAGGTAGATACTGGTGCCAACCAACCACTGTAACGACCCTAATTGAATAAACAATGAAAGATTATAAAGTAAAATTAATTAAAAGAAAATGATTGTGATTAACTAAGTAATACTCTAACTACAGACCACATTTAATGACCTGAGAATTATAATTTAAAAGATCAATGAAAATGTTATAAAATGGTGGCGTATGCAGAGAGGGATAGCCATGGATCCCAAGAAGATAAAATATTAACTCATGATGAAGGATAGAGGAGGAGGGTGGTTGGATAGTAAATGCGTGAGTCGGCAGGGAGGAATAAGGGAAGGGAAGAGGGGGATGTATGCACCATTCGACTGGGAGGGGGAATGGATGATGAAAAATGCAATTCTGGGCCGACTGTATTGGACAGAACATAGATTTTTTGAGGACTTTTGGACTTGCTGTGAGCACAGCGTTTTGGGCACTGTGGCTTTTGATCAGGGGAGGCACTGAGTTGCTGGAGGTTTTGGGCATAGAGGGCCAGGATATCCATAGATATCCTGGAGCTAAGTAGTTTTCCTAGTTGGCAGGGAGGACAGTAGTTTTGGGCAGTTATTTTCCTGTTTGTGGCAGGGTTGATCTTGTAGCAGGAAGCAGGAAGGCAGCAACAAGGCACAGTAACAACATAAATTAGCATCAGAACCAGGTACTTTGTCAAGTTATGTATTTATTTCTTTCTGCATGAAATCAGTATTTAAAGATAAATCTGAGTTACTAAAGTTGTTGTCATGAAAATCAATATTATGCTAGGAAGTTGTTGTTTCAGTTTACTCAATAAAATGTTTATGAAACTTAATGATGTTTAGAAGTATATGGGCATTACATATGGTATCAGAGTGTCTTAGTTCGAAATCTGGGGCCTAAGGGTCGAAACCCGGAGTGTTAACTCCAGCCACGCTTAACCTGTAAGAGAAACACATCCAGTTTGACCTGATATGACTAATACAGTATCCGAAAATATACTCAGGTAGTACCCCTAAGTTATCCAAGCAAATAATCTCATATATCACAAGCAACAACTTTAGGTAATACCCTGTAATTGGATCATGTATGGTCACTACAGTTTTACTCTGAACATTCAATGGAACACCCTTTAAATTAGCAGCAGTGAACTAGATAGCTTGAAGGATCACTTCTCACAAAATGGCTACCATTAAAGCAGCCCAATAAAGCTATTAAGCATGAAATGAGAACTGATAACTTAATTTTATTTGAGCAATGCTTGTCAATGAAGTTTCGGGTAGAATAGACACCCGAAATCGATAAAAATGTTGAGGGAAACTTCTGTCTAAGGATTGAAGTTGGTAAGAATTAATAACTACATGAAATGTACCAAATAAAATGAAAAAGGAAATTTGCAGGACCTTTAGAAGGCCTACTTCATTCCAAACTTACCTAAATGAGGA
This sequence comes from Picea glauca, assembly GCA_000966675.3. Lineage (NCBI taxonomy): Eukaryota > Viridiplantae > Streptophyta > Pinopsida > Pinales > Pinaceae > Picea > Picea glauca. The sequence goes on from JZKD02S1629231.1 coordinate 154,105, forward strand.
ACTGCCAATGCGCAGTCGGACAAAGAAAATTTAGAAGACTTGTATTGCGAGGGAACAGTGTAAACTGGTTTCTTGTGTTAACCTCGGTAAATTTTAAATAATGTAAAATCTCTTGAACAATAGACCAATATAAATGTTAAATCATGCCATGGGAATGGGCTATTACGTGGGAGAACGGATCTGAGCCGTCAGATCTCACATAGGAATCTCGTCAGTCGTTAGATCACCAGAAGTTGCGCATGTTTTAAGTCCTAATGTGCAGAGGAGGAGCCCACAGAAAAGGAGAACGACAACCGTCGGATCTCACATAGAAAACCCGTTAGCCGTAGGATCGAGAGGACATGCATAGAGTTTAGCCTCTGGAAGGGGAGCGTGCAGGAGAAATGATCTAAACCGTCCGATCCTAGATCATGGCCCCGACAACCATTAGATCTATGGAAGCTGCACGACGTTTAGCAGTCGGATATTGGCCATCGAGAAATCAGAGTTCTCGAGGTCATGTGCATTGGGACACCAATCGCCGCAATATCTCGACGGGGATCTGGATCGTCCATTGGTTGAGGACACATGGCGGTGATCAGCACCATCGGCGTTGGTGCATCGGGAAATCGACGTTCCCATGGACAAGAGATCGGGAAAAATCTGTTGAAAATCCCGATGAGATTTGAGTCGTCCGTTCACACGGGACAAGTGTTAGGGATCAGACGAAAGTCGCATATCGGGAAATCGGATTCCCTGAGGACAAGGAATTCAGGACATCGTAAGTCCCAAAAACCCGATGAGTGGGGGCCAGCTGTCGTCATAGGAGAGAAGGAGGACAGAGGCCTAGTGGAGGCCAGCTGTCAGCCAACCCGGGAATTGGGATATAAGAGTTTTAGAGGGTAAAGAAATTGTGCAACAGGAAATCGTGATCCGTGATTTCTCGATGAGATATGAACTGTTCATTACGAGGATGCGTGTCAGGGGATCCCGAGGGATTGGGGTTCGGCATTTTGGGTTTCCCGCACATGAAGGAATCACGACCGGAGAAGTCGCGAAATCTTGAAACATGATGGGTCCCACAACCATAGCATTTAAGAGAGGACAGGTGTCGGAAGGTCCAACCTTGCCGGGAGTTAACGACAGGTGGCATCGGAGATCGGGGATCGAGAATCCTAAGGACGTGCGTTCGTTGACATTGCAAACGCTGAAACCCCAAATCCCGATAGGGCGATACAAGGCCATGGTCACGGGGGCAGGTCATATGGACCAAGCGCATAGCGAAGGGGCTAACGAAGAAAAGAACCCTCGGGAAAGTTAAGCACAAAATAACGATAGAAAAATAAGTGGCCACGGTCTTGTGAACACGATCATATTGACCAAATTATAGTTAGTAAGGGGCTAACTCTTAGGAACTGAGCCCATCGTGAATCAGGAATTGGAGAGGTAAGGGGATTGTGACAGCAAAAATTTTGAAACCTCGAACTCCGATACAGAGTCGGGGATAAGCCACGATAGGTGTAGAGACCATGACAAGGGGAGATAAGGCCTGTGGATTGGGGCATTCGACACTGGATTCCGGAGGAAATTCCAAAGAGCCGCTTAGGCTCAGTCGATGAAATTGAATGATCCTGTATACCTATAAAACTATATATATTTACATGTATAACTACATGCATATGCATAGATGAACAAATTTGTAAAGATAAACGAAATAAATTAAAGGCAAAATACCAAATCTGTACAGAGCTCGAATTACAGGAAAAACATTTTTTTTTCAAAAGAGAAATCACCATTCATTACCATAGCATAAGGAAAGTTTGTGCAATCTCTTAATTCGAATAACCTGCATTCTTCATGAAGGTACTGAAACTATGCACAACTAGCGGACTGAATCGTACCTCTTACCATAGTTGAGGGCGAGCTCCGCAATGTGTACAGACAAGGGGATGCTTCCCAATATTTCAGAGAGACTGGACTCCAGGTTCTGGATCTTGTTAGTGGCCATATCACTGTACTCTGTTACTGTAAAATGAACTGGAGCATATACAACAATGCCCAGTAGTAGCAAGGTGCTCTGAACAATGGTGAGGATGTGAGACATGGCAAGGGAGATTCTGGAAACCTCTGAGCAGAGAAGAGGCAGAGCTATGATGGACAAAGACTGCTGCGAGGCAGGTCCTAGAAGATGAGAGAGTGGGACAGAGGAAGGACGCATAGAGAGTTGAAAGGATGACAGGTGGAGAATGATGAGGTTAGATACGAGGGAGCTTGAGGAAGCCAGACGAGCACGTGGAACCCATGTGTGCCCGAATTTTGTGTGCACGTTTAAACTAATTTTTTTTAAATTTATTATGAATTATTAAGAATAATATAAAATAAATTAAATAATTTGGTATAAATAATTTTATATGTAAATTAATGAAAGGTTAATTGGGTTGAAAATTACTTAAATTAATTAAGTATTTATTTAAATATAAGGTTAATCTACCTTAAAACTTGATGTTGACCAAGCTTAGACACTTAATCCTAACCCAAACCTAGCCAATTCCCCTGATGGAGTAATGTATGTTTACAGACAAGTAAAGAAAACTTACGCCTAACCCTATTTCTGAGTTTAAGTAGCACCAATTTGAAACGTCCTGGGACTCACCCTGATAACTTTGGGTGATGCAGGTTAAGTCATACCAGATGGCCAGGACTCGAAGAGGTCGAGGCCGGGGAGCATCATCATGGGCGCCACCCACGCCACCAACGCCATGACCACCACCAACACCACCAGCACCACCAGCACCATCGCCCAAACTAGCTCTCATACTACACTCGTTAGAAGCTATTAACGAGACTTTAAAAGGGTGCCAACTAGCAGGGAATGAAGTGGAACTCCCACCGTCTGGGATGGGTAATCCAGAAGCATCAAGGAACTCAAGGGGAGAATTTCCACCTGAAGACATCACAAGGGAGTTGCAGAAGATCAAACTTTCGGAGTTTTCCGGGGGTCGCACTAGTGAACGCGCGGAAGCATGGTTGGAAGGCATGACAAGGTGTTTTTCCTTAAGGGACTATGCATCCAATTCAAAGGCAAAGATTGCAATTTTCTAGTTAAGAGATAGTGCCTTGAACTGGTGGGGCTACTTAGAAAGACAAATACACCTTACCCTAGACACAGTATCTTGGGAACTCTTCGAGGAGAGGTTCCGAAGGAAGTATCTACCAGCATACTACGAGGAACAACAAGTAGGGGAATTTCATGCCCTAGTCCAAGGAAACAAAACTGTAGAAGAATATGAGATCAGGTTTATGGAACTGGTCAAGTATGTTTCGTATATGGACAATGACCAACGACAGGCGGAGATCTTTTTTATGGATTGAAATCAAATATTAGAGCTATGGTAAGGATGTGGAAACCATCTTCAGTGGCAGAGGCGGTAGAAAACACGCGTTATGTAGAAGAACACATGAACTTAACAGGGGGTACAAGATCGGCATTTCCACATCGCCGTGGATTTGTAGGAAAGACCCCGAGGACATTTACTAGGGGAGGGGGCTCAAGGCCACCACCTTATGGTAACAGAGTTGTGCCAAGGGCAGTAGCTGCAGGAATTTCAATGGCATCTAGTGCATCATCTCGTTCATCGCCAACGGTGCAGATAGGCCCACGACCATCTCGAGGAGCAGCTAGTAGGGGCAGGGGTTCTGGGGGAAGGAAATCATTTAGGAATCAGTCACATAACAGTGCACCGGTTCAATCTCGTATTGCCTGTTGGAGATGCAAAGGACCCCATTATGAACGGGACTGTCTAGAGTTATAATCAGGGTTTGTGCACAGAGAAGGAAAGGCACCAATGGGAAGGTCAGGTAGCAACCACCAGATTTATGCAGCGGTTAATAACCGCCAGGCTGAGCATCAATCCACCATAGTGGAGTCGACAGGTATGTTAAACCATATTAATGTTAAGATTTTGTTTGATTCTGGTGCGACATATAGTTTCATTTCACCATCTGCATTAGAAAAGAGTGGGCTGGCAGCCTATGAGCACGATGACTTTAAACAAGTCGAGATTGCTTCGAGGGAAAAACAAGTTGTAGGACCTAGTGTCGATAATTGTGTAGTAGACCTAGGAGTGTGCACTACCAGGTTGAAGGTATGCGTCATTGCTCTTGGAGCATATGACCTAATCATTGGAATGGATTGGTTAGCAGCTCATCGAGCATTGGTAGATTGTTTCGCCAAGAAGGTACTTTGTATTGATGATGAAGGAAGACCAATAGAGATCCAAGGTGTACTGAGAAAAGTGTCATTATTCTTTATATCAACTATGAAGGTCAAGCGATGCTTGAGACAAGGGTGTCGACTTTATGTAGTGGAGGCAGTAAAAGAAAGGAAGAGACCCTCATTAGGACAGTACCCAGTATTGTCAGAATTTTAGGATGTTTTTCCAGATGAATTACCAGGATTACCTCCTGAGAGGGAGCTTGATTTTACCATTGAGATAAAACCTGGTGCATAACCAATATCCAAGACCCCGTATCGAATGACGACACCGAAACTTTGTGAATTGCAAATGCAATTGAAGGAGTTACTAGACTTAGGGCTAGTAAGGCCCAATGTCTCACCTTGGGGCGCACCGGTAATTTTTGTAAAGAAGAAGGATGGATCCTTACGACCGTGTATAGACTATAGGGACTTGAACCGTGCTACAGTGAAAAATAGGTACCCAATGCCACGAATAGATGACCTCTTCGATCAGATGAAAGGAGCAGTGGTATTCTCAAAGATCGATTTGCGAGATGGGTATCATCAGTTAAGGATTAAGGAAAGTGATGTCCCAAAAATTGCCTTTCGAACTCGATTTGGACATTACGAGTTTGTTGTGGTACCTTTTGGATTGACTAATGCGCCAACAATGTTCATGAGCCTCATGAACGGCATATTCCGGAAGTACTTAGATTGATTTGTGCAAGTTTTTCTAGATGACATTCTCATCTATTCCAGGAATGAAAGAGAACACGAGGAACACTTGCAAATAGTGTTGTCTTGCCTTAGGGAGAACAAATTGTATGGGAAGTTGTCGAAGTGTTCCTTCTTCCAGAAAGATATCGACTATTTAGGTCATATCATTTCAGGCAAAGGAATCTCGGTGGACCCAGAAAAGGTAAAGGCCATTCTGGAATGGCCAGTGCCGAAAAACGCACATGAGGTGAGAAGCTTCATGGGGCTAGCAGGTTATTACTGGAGATTTGTGGAAGGATTCTCAAAAATAGCGAAACCCATCACCACGTCGCAACGCAAGGGGGTGTAGGTAACATCACCTTTTGACTTAGACGGCCAGGATTACCTGAGGCCTATACACTTTATTTCCTAGTCACAGTGAAACTATTAATTGATATATTTAAACTTTAGACTTATGAACAATAACGAATGTTTAAGTGTTATTAATGATGATGCATGTAATGCGATCTATTATGTGAATGAAAATTTTATGAATGTTTAAATGCTATTGATGATGATGTATATGATGCGGCATATCGTGAGAAAGAGAAATTGTTGAATGTTTAATACTATTAGAATAATGTTGGATATGATGAAATCTATTTTGGTAAATGATAATCTTGTGAATGAGTAAAGAGTATGAATTATGGGATATTGTGAAATTAATTCAAATGGGAAAACTTTGATGTTAATGTATTGGTACGGGGATACCAAATTGAAATAATGAAAGTATGCAATTATATGATGATAATGCATATAAATATATGAGTTTTTGTTGCAGACTAATCTGCAGGTTATGGGCTATGAAATAGTCAAGTGATAATGATGATAAAAGTGGATATCAGGACCACTAAACAGAAAACATTATGGTATGAATAATGTGTGTGAAATTATATTGATTTGGAAGCATTGTTGTGATATGTGGACTAGTGCATGATTATGCTATGATTTTGGTACTAACACTGCCCAAAACCTAATAAACGATGACAAAACCTCCAGCAACACAGTGCCCCTGTATGTTCCATTGTAGGGTGTTGACCCTGGTTCTATTAGGAGGGGTGGAGGCATTTCCCACCGAGTATACTCCATT
>JZKD02S1629242.1:11658-33744 GCA_000966675.3 Picea glauca
TGTACGTACGCACCTTATACACAGCCAGCCCGCGTACATGTACTCACCCTATACAAAGACAACCCGCGTATGTGTACTCACCTTATACATAGACAACCCGCGTACGCCTCAAAAACTAGGGTTTTTTATGAATCCGAGAATTTCGTTGTCAACCCTTCGTGCTACCTCAGATGTTCGCCACTTCAGATGTATCCACAAGTATTTACAAAAATCTTTACACAAGAAAATATATATACAATATGTACAAGTGTGTCTTGATGAGTGAGCTTTGTCTCTTATTTATATCTTCATGTAGCCTTACACTTTCCTTATTTTAGGGTTTCTTCATTTAAAATAATTTATTTTTGCAAAGCACTTTGACTCTTGGGGGCTTCTATAAGACTCATGAGGATTCTCCAACTTCATATGGTCATAACTCTCTACCTTGAGGAGTTATGTGATGTTCCACATACCACCGAAAACAACATGACAAGAACTATCCATCTAGGATAGTTTCACTCACAAATTAATTGTCCTTCATCTCATTATTCCTCAAATAAGCATGGGTTATCTCACTCCACAAAGCGTCTTCTTGTGAGGGCTTTCACCATAAGGGGACCACTTTGGAGTTCATCCATTTTTACTTATTATCAACCATGACAAGACAATAATGAGTCATCTTTACATCAAACAATCTTGGGTCCATTACCCAAACCTTATGCCACGAGGCTTTCTTCAAGGGTTGACATCAATGACAACCAACCTTAATCAACAATTAGATGCCCGACAGATTTAACTAAAAATGTTCACGGTTTGCTGAAATTTTTTAAGTATTTGATGGGCAAATCACCCCGTGATGGACAATTTTCCCATCAAATTCCATCCCTGGAGCAGAGTCAAATACCATCCTATTTTAGAATAGGAGGAAATAATTATTCATTATCAATTTTATTTAGTCATTGTGTAGCAAAGCATTTAAAAATTAATAACAATGTCAAAAGTTAATGTTAATCTCAGACCTATATAGACATATTTTTTATTTAACACATGTCCTTTCAATTTTATTGACCTTTTATTTTATAAAATAAATGATAATTGGTTGACCATCAAAGAATTTTGTTGCTTTATATTATAACAAGAGACTGTCATTATTTGTTGGTTTTAGTGTAATTTTTATTGCTATTATGAATATATTTTAAGTAATTTTGATAATGCCCCACCACTTCACTTGCAAACACTTTTAGGAACATAGGCTAATGCAATTTTGTTATTGGTATAAGCATCTTCAAGATGCTCGCATGCAATGTTGTAATTCAAACTTATGCATGAATTCAAATCTATGCAGGGATTTTTTTTCGACAATCGCCACTACAGTGGCACTTGTTAGTTCTTGTGTAGTATACATTTTGTTTGCAAATCAATTTTTTTTACTTTACATCAATCTAGTTTCATCTTGTAAATTTTTCCAATATTTATAAAAAAATTAATTGAATTCTTTAAAACTAAAAATAAATTTTAGAATTTTTAAATTTAGCTCATTCCATTTTCTAATTAGTCAATATGAAACATACATCTCTCACTTTCCAAACAATGTTTTGATTTTGATGTGACATTTTAATGTTTTATGAGAAAAAATATTTATTATAACCAATAATATAAATTTTATGTTCTTATGATTACTTATTTACTTTTTCAATAACCACTTTGTAATATATTCACTTATTACCAAATTTCTTAATAACCTTCACACCTAATATAATTTATTAAATTTATTAATAATTTATATAAAAAAAATCAAACTATTAAACTATACATATTTCAACCATTATATATATATATATAGAAACTGAAAATTTTATATATATAAAAGGCACGATCCAGGTCACATATTACAGAGGAGGGTGTTGGTGTTACAGAGGAGGGTGTTGGTGGGAGAGATACTAGTTTCAAAATTCCACAAAAACACTTACATAACTTAGTATAGAATTGTCTCAACTTCATTATATATAAACATAGCTTTTCATTTCTATCCTAATACTATTTTCTATCCTAATACTATCTTATATCTTATGACAAAATCACATATATATTACCCTCAAATAAACTATTATATAGTTATGTCCCTCGTTTTATTTTTTTCCTATAATTATACCATTACAACCCTTTAAATTTTACCTTTACCCTTTGCAACCTCGCAACCTCATTTGGAAAGCCTCTTAACCATTCTATATATACTTCAATGCACAATATCTCCTTTTTCCTTAGATTCTAATTTCCTCTTATGTTGCTCCTTTGATCCCAGTGAGAACCTTAGATGAAGTTTCCTCTATATAGTAAGTTTGCATCACTTTACATAGTTTGGTGACGATGCTGTACTCTACAAATGGTCTCCTTTTAGATATATATGATGCGCAAACCTAAGTTATTTTCATAAAATTAAAAAACTTACGTTACTTTTGAGAAATTAAAAGACCTGCGTTACTTTTGGGGAGAGTCACTTTAGATCCAGGAATTATTGTTTTTCACCATTTGACATCTTTAACCATGGGAGAATGCTCTTAAAACTCTATAAACTATGGGAGTGAAGTAGGTTGTCCCATTCAACTACTATATTCTTACTTTCATGGTCACGTAACCTTGTCTTCTCTTTAACCTACCATTTCAAGGATTTTTATATATTCTTACTTTTATGATCATGTAGCCGTGTCTTCTCTTTAACCTATTATTTCAAAGATTTTTATACAATCTTTATGAGATTCTCGTTGAGATTTTTTTTTTTTGGTATAATAGTCTTTATTTATTTTATAATTTATGTATAAATTTTATAAGTTATATGTTTCAAATAAAAAATGTAGAAATGAATCACAAACTAACATTGGGATGAATATTGTGGAGTGGTTGTTAATATACTCATTATTCTATATTTATTTTTAATAAATAATATTGAATGTCATATTCTGTGTAATTATGTATGTTTTTTATTTTCGAATGGGGTGCCACATCGCTAGTATACAAATCTTTGATTTAATGTTGTATGTCGATGCCCTCACATCCATTTCTCGTGGGGCAGCGTTCAAAGCACATTAGAACAAGCTCAGCAGCTCCCTCGCGCAGGTTTAATGACTCCTTCAGTGCACCAAGGCTGGCGGATGACGATGGGTACGAGAGGCATGCACAAGGCCATTTCAGCTCCTTTGGCGCCACTCCACTTCCTCCGGGTATGTTATGGTTCTTCCCATTCGACTCAGATATTGTATTTTGTTTTTTCTCTTGTCGTTCTCCCCACTCTGCGAATTCTCAAGCCGCTCGGAGTTTGGTTTATTTCCATCGCCATGCCACAAGAGCATGGTAAGCCCAAGAGAGGGCCCTCCAGGTACAACTATGCTACCAAGCAACGTAGAATTCGTAGACTCACCTAGGCATCTTCAACTTCTCTGATTTGTCAGGATGGGGGGCATGACGAGCCTCCAATGGCCATTGTAGAAGAAGAGATTCCAGCATAGCCAATCATTGTTCCGGCGGACTCCCTTTTGTATATTGTTCCAGACCCCGATGACTCGCCTAGCACTAGCCATTCTGTCCCCGCTGCAGCTTGTTCCTTGAACTGGGCGACTTGCATAATTCAGGAAGAGACCTCGTCGATCAACTGCCCAATGGAGACTCCACCACCCTCCTCAGCTCCGGACCGGGACTCACTCTCCACTTGTCTCCTCTCGTCAGAGCATCTGGAACTCATCTTCTAGATGCGCAGGGATATGCAGGAATAGCTACACATGCATACCCTGCTCAACAGTCGACTCGACATTATGTATGATGCGCTCTCGATTTCATAGAGCTAGCAATGGTGCCCTACCTGTGCGCAACCATATGTTTTCACTCCTCATGGTGGAACTCATGCCGACACAGGTTTCACCGGTTCTTACGATGCTTATTCGTTTCCTTTTAGCTCTATGCATTGTTTTTGCAAAGATACATTAGAATTTTACATTTTCATGTTCAAAATTCTCTCCTCATGCTCAGACAGTCTAGACATTATAGTCCAGTGCCACCTACTCCGGTTTCCATTTATTTGGCGGAACAGGTGGTGGTTTTTTGCCATGATCCAGACAGAACATCAGGTCGCCACATGTTTTGGTTTTCACTTGTCTGGCGAAACAGGTGGCATATCTCCAGACATAATTTTGTTATGTATGATTACAATTGATTTTTGAGGCAATAAATCTTTTTTTATTTAAAAAAAAATATGTATGTTTTTTAGAATATAGTTATCTATATGTTTTTTTTTGTCAATATAATTATAAGACAATTACATCAAAGCCAATATAATTATAAGACAATTACATCAAAGCCAATATAATTATAAGAAAATTACATCAGAACAAATGAGTATAATTATAAGAAAATTACATCAAAACAAATGAGGTGAACTTTACACATTAAGATAAAATAGATGTTTTCTAAATGTGAATTTTAAAAATTAAAATTTAAAAAAATAATAATGTTTAATATCAATAAATTAAAAAAAAACCTAAGATTAATAAAAATCAAATATGAATAAACAAATATAAATTTATTTTAACTCTAATTGTTTTAATAACAAATATAACAAATATTTTTTAATAATAATTTAAAAGATTTCACAATCTTCAACTTACTATAACTATAATTAGTATGAAATGTGAACTAGACATTAAAAATGTGTGTATTTATTATTTTAAAATTATTATTATTAAAACTTAATACATTTGTGTTTACCATTTTAGGATCTTTTATTATAATTTTTTTAATTATCTAATTATTTTTTTATTTTAAAGGAAGGGGAAGATATTATTAGGTACTCACTTTTACCCACCACACAAGGCACTCTTCTAATTTTAATTAGAAATTTACATGGAACAGGCCACTCTTCTAATTTATATGTTATTTAATAGAAACAATTTTTATGACTTTTACCCACCACACAAGGCACTCTTCTAATTTTAATTAGAAATGTACATGGAACAAGCCACTCTTCTAATTTATATGTTATTTAATAGAAACAATTTTTATGTTATAGACTTTTTTCCATGAAAAAATTCACTCAATTTTATAATAATATAAAATCATTTACAATAGGCAAATCTGCAGAGAGTAAGATTGCTGTGTTCGATGCACCAGCAGTAATTTTATGTTATAGACTTACATAGAGAAAAGATAGCCTTCGATATCAAAATTCATCGATTTTCTTTTCCATGGAATGCAAAAAGACAATGAAACATTAAAATAACTTCTTTACATAATAACTTTACACAAGTAATTCTATTTTCCGAAACATTAAAATAACTTCTTTACACGTCTATTTATCATAACAAAAGAAGATATTGTCTCTTTACACAAGTAATTCTATTTTCCGAAACATTAAAATAACTTGTTTACACGTCTATTTTCCATAACAAAAGAAGATATTGTCTCATTAATAGTTGTATAACAAAGACCTCGAAAAACTCATACACAGTTCAATTCCCCGCTTTTAAGTCTATGTGAGAGACAATTGACTTACAGTTATTGGAGAATAAAACATTATAAGAGCAACTTTACATGTTTGGTAATTCTAATTTCCACTTAATGTTATGGAGAGAATAAAACATTAGAAGAACGATTTTACAAGTTTAATAATTTTATCTTTGACTTCATTATTGGACGGGTTTGGACAAGTTTAATAATTTTATTTTTGACTTCATTATTGGAGGCCTGTTTGAATTTCTTTAATTACTCTAAGTTACTCTATAAGAGTGTGAAGGTGGAGTTTCCAAAAAAGTAGAGTAAATTCGTTACAAGGTGGAGTTTCCAAAWAAGTAGWGTAAATTCGTTACAAGGTGGAGTTTCSAAAAAGGTAGAGTAAATTCATTACAAGGTGGAGTTTATAAGAGTGTGTACGTGGAGTTTCGAAAGAGTAAATTGATTACAAGGTGGAGTTTTTGAAAATGTATTGTAAATTGATTCGAAGGAAGTTTCTGAAAAAGTATAGTAAATCGATTACATTCAGTAAGGAGGGCAACAATTATACGGAATATTCTGGAAACATAAGAATTGGAAGTAATTTATCAACCAGCTAACCAAATAAGGGGTAATATACTCACGGAAAATAAAGAATTTGAAATTGGGATAATCTACTCACAGACAATAAAGAATTTGAAATTCGAATTGAAAGGAAGTTTGAATTGTATTGTGTTTCATAGCAAATTACTAAATATAACCGGAGGCGCGACGACCACACCAAATTATTAGGTCCTTCATTAGAAGGTTATTTTATACTTTCCTGTAAGCAGCTGCTGCGTCGTTTAACACAGCACGCATTAAAGTCCGACTACAATATATCATTAATTCACTAAAAAGGAATAGTATTCCCAGATTAAGCTTTGTATATGATTCAAAAAGAATGGGACGTATATTGAATCGTTAGAAATGAAATATTGGAGTTGAAACTCAAGATACGGTTGCGGCGGCTGTAGCTTTTTCTCGTTCGTGCTGTTTGGTTGCTGCTGCCGTTGCTTTTTCTTCTTGCGTGAGAGTGTGACGAAAGTGACAACGGTGGCCGTACGGACACCTGTCCCCAGCTGCAACCATGCGACATAGCTCTGTCTTGTAGCGCGGATGCCGAATCACTGGGCGGAGTTCCTCTATCCCGTGCGCGAACTGGCACCGATCTCCGTAAGGACACGCGCCGGTATCCTGCCATTTGTTACACAGCTCTGTCTTGAACATTCCCTGGTTGTAAACGTCGTACTCCACGTCCTGTGCCCTGTCGTCATCCTGGCCAGTTGGCGACTGCAAACAATAATGTCATCACAATTATGATTATTAGTTTCACACGCTGAATCCATGGTATGAAAGGAAAATAAGAACAGAATCCTAATTATTATTATGACATCTGATCTTACAGCAACAGCAACAGGGACAATGTCTGCGGTTGCAGTTAGACGAAGGCGATGGGGTCGGTGTGGAGAAATGACAGATGGCACTGTCTTGGACAGCTGCGGCGATCTCTTCACTCCCTCTCGCGAAGGCGTATTATCACCGTTCATCTTCATGTTCAAGAAGCCCGTTGAGCGAATTGAAATGCTTTTGGGCAGGCCACGAGGTGTCGGCTTGTTTACGACAACTGTTTTATCCAAATTGCTTGCATTCGCCGCCGATTTGGAGGTTGCATCAATTAATTTATTGTTGAAATCGGAATGAAGATCGTCGAAGCCGCTGAGTACGCTTGTGGGGCTGTTTGCAGAAACATCTGCTGTAATGCTCTTCATTATTTTCATGTATCTGCTTCTCGGTTGCTGCATTTCCATGCCTTCCAGATCTGCCCGGCACGATAAGATTGACATTAAGCCGTTAGAATGGGAGGTACTGTTGTTGAAGCAAGACGCCGAGGCGTCCAGGAACGTGGAAGATTCGACAGTAGAATTGACCAGATGGTCGTTATAGCTGAAAGTTGACGATGGCGTCTGCATAACGGAATATCCGGCTTCAAAGGGAATGTCGTTATAAGTTTTATCGTCGAGAAAATGCTTGGACTCCCTCATAGTAAGCTCCATGTTAGATGCTTGCAGTTGAAGGTTCTCTTTCCTCAGTCTCTCGTTGTCTGCTTCCGCTTGCCGTAAAATAAGAATAGAATCGTTGTAACTCTCTGCGAGTGCGTGGTATTGGAGAGTCAGCCGAGCCAGCTGATATTCCAATCGAGTAATTGCTTGTACGGATTTATCGGATTCTTGAGACAAATATTGGTCCTGAGCAGCAAAACCGCGGGCTGTATGCACAATCGATGAGTTATAGGTTTTCATATATTCAGGTAAGTTAATTCCGTATGGAGCTGTGTCGAATAAGGCTTCGTCTTCCCAAGAACTTGGCATGGTTGCAGGGAAGGCCTCTTTCGAAGCTGTGCTATCATCGGACAAGTTTCCGGATGAAGAATTGATGTTCAAATTAGTAAACTTGTGATTATCATTATAAGCTTCATTACTGGCCCACAGCTGGTCGGGAAGATCACTGTTCTGACTGAGAAAAGCCTCAAACATGCGATGCTCAGCCTCGCTTTGCCCATTAAAAATATTTTCCGGCTTCATGATTGTCTGCGTTCGTAACAGAGAGTTCCTTCAAATTTCGATAAGCTGCAAGAAGCGTATTCAACGCGAAATATTAGACATCTAAAAGAACATGAAAAGAACAGAGGTACAAACTTCGGGACAATCCGTACAAGAAAATTTATATTGCAAGTATCTCTCATGAGGCACAACAATGTGAAACAGCTGAATGTGATCAAAGATGCGACTAACAACTCCGTACAACAAAATTTAATTTCTCTCGGAACTAAAGGTACCGAATGCACATATTTCTCGCGCAGAAATGTAAAACTTAAGCTATCTAAGAGCTGAATGTGATTAAAGATGCAAGTAACAACTCCGTAGAACAAAATACAAACCGCAAGTATTTCTCTCAAAATGTAAGGCACGCAATACACACAATTCTCTCGTAGTAATGTGGAACTTACGCTATCTAATAGCTGAAGGTGATTAAAATGTAATTAAAGAAACAATTAACAACTCCGTACAACAAAATTAAAACCTCAAACATTTCTCTCGGAATGTTAGCTGCCTAATTGTTTCTCTCCCGTGAACGTGAAACTTATGCTGTATCTAACCGCTGAAAGTGATTAAAGATGCAATTAGCAACTCCGTGCAACAAAATTTAAACCGCACTCGGAATTTAAGGTATTCCACAGGCCCATATGATTACAGATCCAATGAACAGTAATTGTAAAGTTGGAGTCCGTTTAATTTAATGTGCGAATTATTCATCCTCACTATGACTCTTCTACAACAATTCAACAATGGAACTGGACAAGTATGGCGATTGTTAGAATGGAATCACGACAAAGCATACTGTCGGCGATGACCAAAGCCGATTTGAAAAAATACCTCAAAATTATGAAACAGGTTGGTACAATCCATGCTGAATGGAGATTAAATACCGCTGGAAGTTTAAAGCACAAAGATCCGTTGTTCAAAATCAAGCACAATTCATGATAAATCTGCACAGAAATCGCGTTTTGGCCGGAAGTTCGCGGTAAAACTATCTCTGCTTTCATTAAAATGGATTAACAAGTATCAGGAACAATGCAGATAACAAAACATATTACACTCTGCTAACATTCACAATATTAATTCACAGATTCTCCTATTCGTATACCTAAATGATGCATAGAAGTCACATGAAAACATTTTAAATCTGCAAGCCAGAAACATCGCTAGAGAATAGAACAGAAGACCAGTCGATTCAACTGGACTGCAAAGAATGGAAGCCTTTAACTAAAATATTAACATAGACACTGCTAATAGAATTCAACAAGAACCTGAAAGCTTAAGATCAAGAGCTGAATACTGAGCTCCTTCATGGCGCTTTTTAAAATCTGAACTTAAAACATAGCATGAAAGCTAGCTTGAGCTGAGATGCATAGATTCTACTAACACAGTTAAACCTCGTGTGAATTAATCAGTATCAACATTTTTTAATAAGATGAAGATCAGGAAACACCAGATCTCACGAAGACGCTAAAGATTCCGCTACGAGAAGATGAACTTAAAAATATTTAATGAATTTACTGTTTAGTGATCAAAGGAATATCAAAGGAGCTGTGTCTGTAGTACCTCAAAATTCAAGCTGACGACACGATGATCAGAAGAAAACCAGCAAACAACGCACCGCCATTGCCCTGCAGAGTACAACTGATTGCCGAGGAGACGACATTCGATGATATTTTTCCTCCTTGTTTCACTGGCGACCTCGAATCCCAGCTAGCCAGCAAGAGGAGCAGCAATCAGGGTTAAAGAAGCGGAGGTCCGAGAAGTTAACCAAGAGTCCGGCACTCCAACAGCTTAACCCCCCGGTTGGATTACTGGTAACAAAGCCGAGTGCGGGTTAACGGCAAACAGTTGGAATGTAAGCAGTCCGTTAGTCTCTTCTTCTTCTTCTGACGAGACGGCCTGCTGTTTCCTTATCAGGGTCGTTACGGCCACTCTTTATATTTAATAATAATTAAATATTATTAACTTGAGTAGTTATTTGCGATGATGATATTGGGGTGAACCACAGGTTGCTTGATTTCAAAGGCCCTTTTATGGAGTTTGGTGTGTAGGTATATCATGTAAGTGTGTGATATTCATTTGGTTATGATTAAGCTAAGTGCCAATGCGTACGCTATCAAATTCTCATCATGCCATTCCTCTTCTCAATCATTTTATTTTATGGGGAGGTCTATAGTCATTTTTATGTTTCTTTATATATTTTAACCATTTACCTCGGCTTTCTAACTCTTCTTGAATTTTGTTTTCCAAAGTCGGTAGAAATTGATTGTGTTGGGAATATCTCCCATGATTTTGATTGTACTTGTGGCATATATACATAAGATCATAAATGATGATTTCAATGGGTTGGCTTTGGTCATTGTGGGAAGTTAGGTTTTGCTTTTATGGGGAGGCAAGCAACATTCTAATCATGATTGTAAGATCATGTTTACTAAGAAATGGGACCATTGAAGTTGGGAAAGGAAACACGTTTGACATTTTTTTAAATTGGTGTATATTTTTATTGGTTGGGGCAGTCTTATATTTAGAAATTATTGCATTAAAATGTGTATAGTTTATTTTTTTAATTAAAATAATATAATTTTAAAAGTTTTTTTATTCAAAATATAAATTACTAAATTAAAATGCTAAAATTTTAATTTAGTAATCTATATTAAAAAAAAAAAAAACTTTAAAATTATATTATTTTAATTTTTTTTAAATTAAACGATACACATTTTAATGTAATAAATTCTAAAATTAACAAGGCCCCAACCAATAAAAATAATATATCAATTTACAAAAATGTCAAACGTTATATATATAATTTGTTATTTTTCATAATTCTACCAAATCCTCTTGCTCACCAACAATATTCTTAAATTTTGTATTATAAATTTATTGCAAATTAATAATCTAATTAATATTTTCATAATTTTACCGATCCTCTTGCTCACGAACAATATTCTTAAATTTTGCATTAATTATATATATATTTTAAATTAATAATTTAATTAATATTTTTAATAATACTTTATGACCGATTAATATAAATATTTACACAGTTATTTACAATTACTATTTTTCCAATTATACTCACGTTGAGTTTACAATTTATTATTAAATTTCATATAAGACACGTTAGATACTCGTTAGTTATACTTCTATAATGCCATCACCTATTTACATCATTTTTTAAACTCTAAAATGATGCTTCAACTAAGGCCATAATGTGAAATGGACAAGGATTTCTTCTTTATTATTTGATCATTGAATTCATGATCGTTTGCTTATTGAATGGATAATTTCTTATTCATTGTATTATCATTAAATAAAATTACCACTACCATTTCTTAAGAAGGGAATAAGTAATCCTGGTTAATTCACAAATATCACTCATTAAGAACTTGTGAAGGAAAAAACTTATGCTGGTTTACCAAAAATAAGTAGCAAAGGTGGTAGTGTGCATGGTAAAAGTAATTGTGTTTGTACATGATAAGTGATTTGAGGGGAGAGGAATGGAAGGTGTGGGAAGTCATTCAAGTTTTGAGTGGGTTCTACATAAAACAACAAATAATTAAGCAAAAAGTATTAGTTGTTTTGAAAGGGATGATGATTTTAAAGCAAGTGGGAATAAAACAAGTAGTGGTGATAAGTGATTCTATGACCATAATTCATTATCTGGCTAAAACGTTGTTGCCTCAAGAAATCCATATGAACAAGATAGTGTTCAGAGCTCAAATGCTTGCAATTTTTTTTGCGTTTGTATCATACTATCATGTCCTTCATGCACTCAATGTCTTGGCAGATAGAATGACAAACTAGGCATTCAGTTTGAACTAGGCACATTGAGAACAAAAGGAGGGGTAATTTTTCATTGTTATCTCCCACTAGTCACAACTCAAACAATAAGCATTGCATGACACAACTCATTCTTCGAACAAGTAGCAATCTCAATGTTAATGGTTAATACAATATTAATGGCATTAACCTTTCGTATTCCTTCATATCTATTGTTGTGGGATGCAATGCAATTATTCCCTGCGTAGATGGGATGGTTCAACATACATGGTATAATGTCTCAACTAACATGGATCGCATTCCCTCTAATGTTTCACGGTATCTCCCTTTATCTACTACAGAAGATTGTGAAGGCTAGAAATATTTGTGTATATTCAGGATTTGAAGTGTCAAGTCTCATTCCCTCTAGTAATTCATGTTGTTTCCTTTTCTTCGGCAACAAAGAATTGTGAAGGGTAGAAATCATTGTGTGCATTTGTAGGTTTGGAATTGAACTAGTGTGATGGAGATTAGAAGTCGACATCAACACACAATATAGAAGATGGAAAACAACCATGGGCATCCAAAATATATGTGTGTACTATGAAATATCTCACACTGGTAGAGAATTATGAAAAGATGTGAAATACATTTTTAGGAATCCCAAGAATGCCTCTCTTTTTATATTAGAAAATGGGAGGGATGGAGAAAGGATTGGGAGTAGAAAAATTCAAGAGACATGCAAGTAATTCAAAGACAGTTGATTAAATCAAAGACATGGATAGAGAAGATAAAAGGCAAGTAGGTACAACTAGAACTTATTGTGGAAAGCAACAACGAAAAGCTAGAAGAAATGGAGGTGAAATTCAAAATGTTATAGGAAAGAATATTGAAATTGGAAATGGAGAAAAGCCTAGGTATGAGAAATTGAGGAGAGTAGTTTCCCCTATATTATATGTTGTCTCGTTTGAAATGGACCAAATGGAATTCATGGAAGAAGATATTTTCCAAGAAGACATGGAGCAAGTAAGGAACCAAATCTCTGTTAACATATCATCATAAGTTGGAAGCAAGAAGAATAACCACAATAGGTATGAGCCCACAAATATTTGAATTTTTTTATGTTTTGCAAGATAGCTTTTTTCACGGGACAACTTGTAAGGCTATATATAATCCAAGTGACTACAAATAGTGATACAACTTTAAGGATAGTGTAGGCTAGGAGTAATTTTTTTGAAATTTTGAAGAATTGTGAAATCTTTAAGACTATTTTTCCCTTCAAATTTTGTATTAAGTGACTAGACGGTTCGACCATAGCTCCCTTTTAATACAAAATTATATGTTTCTATTTTAAAAAAAGTGATTTGAGCATAACGTGTGTGCTAACTTTTACACCTAAACCTTTGGATATCTCATGCAACAAGAATACCAATTGCAGTCAAGTGGTAGTGCCCCTTAACTGGGTGCAAGGGGTAGAATCCTATTGGCGTTTGTCACAAACACCATATGTCATGCCTAGCTCCAGAGCCTACATGTCAAATTATAGCTCTATGTATGCACACTTTAGCATTTTGTGAGCATACTTATAATAAAGAATATCAATTTTCATACAAGACCATTATGGAACTCCAACTATTTTTGTAACCAATTCTCAACACCTTTATATAAATATGTTTAGCAAACATCTTGTTAAATCACTTGTATCTTTTCCTTCAATAGTCACCTAGCAACCAATATTTTTCTTTACCATTCTTCTTGAAACTTTGGCATAATATGAGATTTCTCACTCTCTAACTTAAGGTGTTTTTTACCTTCCTTAATCCCACATTATCCCAATTCTTATAATGTTAGTTGTACTTTTATGTATTTTTCTCATTTTGATAATTAATGGAAAAACTTCATTACTATATATCTCTGAAGCATAATTTTGTATGTAATCAGATAACATAGATTTTTGCATGTTCGTGGTCAATGTTTTTATAACCCCAAATTCTCTTAGGTCTAGAGTTTTCCTTTGCACCAATACATATTGGATTCTTGGTGTGAATCAATAAGTTCTAAGATCAAAATTTTGTATGTAATCACATAACATAGATTTTTGCATGTTCAAGGTCAATGTTTTTATAACCCTGAATTCTCTTGGGTCTAGAGTTTTCCTTTGCACCAATACATATCGGATTCTTGGTGTGAATCAATAAGTTCTAAGATCAAAATCTCATGCATTGTCCCCTTTCCCACTTAGCATGGGGTCGATGAAGAAACTCAAGGAGATGAGATGAGAAAGTAAGTTGGCTCTTAGTTGAAGAAAGGATGGTTCAAGTAAAGCTCTCCTTCATTGTGGTGTTTCTTACAAAATATGAATGAGTAGTAGAAAAAGGATAAATGATTCTTCCTTGATCTTCCTCATAGTTACTACCTCAAATCCTAAGAGGGTTTCACCAAGATCTAAGGTTTGAGATCTTGGAAATAAGGAGGAGTAAGAAGGTAGTTGTGAAGGAGCAAAGTGCTATCAATCTTCAATTTTTTGGTGGTTCATTGGTAATGGTTAATTGGATGAATGGAATAAACAACTTGGATAATTATTTGTTGAGAGCTAGTTATGAGGAGATTCAAATTTATAGATTAACATTTAACTATATTTCATTTCATCATGTGTTGAGAGAAAGGAATGAAGATGTTGATGGTCTTTCTATAGGTAGGTTTTTGTTAAATCCTTGTTTTTAACATATTTAGAAGGTGTTGGAGGATCATCCCACTAAATATTTCCATGCACCTTTTTAAAAAATTTCCTCAGGGTAGTGATGGCTAGTCCATAAAATTGTATAATATATATTGGCCTTTCCGTTGATGGTTGATACATCTCTTTATTGTTTTCTACTTTTTGTTATTTTGAGATACTGTTGAGATACTTAATATGTAATGATATATGATTCCCTATGAGACTTGTCTGAAGCACTATCGAAATATGTTTTTGGGAAAGATATTATCATGATGTTTAATTTTTTTCCCTACTAGGTATATGAAATGTGATTGTGCATCTACTGAATGTAATTTTGTTTCCTATTAAAAAAATTACAAAAAAAAAAATTGAGGAAAAAAAGTTGTGGAGGATCAAATATATGATCCCAAGCACCTTTGGTGCAAATTGTGGAGGGATTATTGCAAAGGTCTGGTGGCATATGGTGTTGTCTGTTTGTTTGGATTTGTTCATAAATGTTTTCTAGGATTTTTTTGGCAATAACACTTTGGACAAACAAAAGATCATTGTGGCTTATAAGCATTGAGGAAATTGGTTTTAAAAGTGTAGGAGCATTATTGTGGTGGAAATTGTAGAGGAAGGATATTCAAGTGCTTAATATCATATGAAATTTAGTAATCCATAAAATAAAAAACTCAATTACAACAAACAATCCTAGATGCACATACCATTCTGGACCAAAAAATAAAATGAGTTATTGGGCTCATAAAAAATAAACTTATTAATATATACAAACAATTTTGTAATAATAATTAAATTTGTGCTATGAAATATTATAATTCTTATACAAATTCATTAGGTATCAAGTGAAATCTCAAAGAATGGGGGAATTAATGCCTATATTGTTGCAACCTCGATCCCTTATTAATGATATAGAAACTAATAATAATCAATTGTGTTGAAGAATGACATTGATCTCATTGTGGAAAAATCCAAAAGAATCTTACTAAAGTAAAATAAAGATCTGTGAAATAACAATAAAGATCGATGCAACTATGACCATAAGGTGAGGCCAAGATAAGTGGTGTGAATATTATATAGACCTAATTCAAGACTCAAGTAGGACAAGTGTAGCTCCAAATGTAGCTTCTAAAAGGTCTTGGTGATTGTTTTTGGGTGTCACAATGACCAACTTTACGGAATATGACATCTACAAAGAAGAAATCCTAAGCCATGATTTCTAGTAGAAGGAAGGGCCTAAAACCTTCAAAGTGAGAATGAGGTGATTATGGCTTCTAGGAAAATCATGGTTGTACATCACACACTAATACAATATGCATGTAAGTGTTGAAGCACACATGTATTTTGGTTGTACTTGGGCATATGTGATTGCATGAAAAGTATACATTTTGTTGTTACATTTCCCATTGACATAAATAGCTTGTATGTGACAATGTCACAAAGTATCAAAATATATCCTAATTGTGTGTGAATTAAGTAGTGAATCAAAAGTGTTTGAAATGAACAAGGAGAAGGGTAATTACCATACTTATTGTTACCTATAATAAGTATCTCTCCACACCTCTCTACTGTGAATAATGTTCAAGGGTTTTGCTTGTCCATTAAGTTATTGTGTCCCTTTATTTGTATGGAAGTCTTAGTGTGATCCGTAAATGAGAGACTTATAGCCTATCTGTCTCACCAACATGGAAATCCCTATAAAACAGATATAACCTTAGCTCTTTGCTGATGGGAAATACTTGACCAATCAAGCTACAAGTCGAGTCGGAAAGGAAGTCAGAAGAAATACAAGTCGATTTGAAGGAACAATAAGTCGACCAAGTCGAGTCAAAGGCAAGTTAGTTTGACCAATTAAAGTCAACCAAAGTCGAGTCGACCAAGGGAGTCAAACTGACTAAAGGAGGCCTCGATCGAAGTGTGGGAAAATTGGGTCGACTAGGGATGATTGTCGGTCGGATGAAGGAGGGTAAATTGACCAAGGAAGAAACCCATCGAAAATGGGTCAACCTGAGATTAAAGAAAATGATTAAAAGGAAGATTCGGTGGCCAACGGTGAAGGGAAACCTTCTGCAAATTGAAATTAGTGATTAACAGCTGAGAAGTAGGTTTAAGGGGCGAATTTGACCACCAACAATGTAAGAAAATGTTTTGGGATGATTTTTGGTAACCCACGACGCATAAAAACGTATGGAAGTCGATTGGAACATTCATGGACAGAGGAAACATTTTAGAAGTTGACTTTGGCATTCAACAACAAAGGAAAATGTATAGGGTAGAATTGATAAAATGAAGAGTGGAAAAAACATGTATATGGTTTGTGGGAAGCTAATGAATGCCCAAAAAAGCCTAGGATTCAATATCTAATCCATCCATGATTTATGGGTAAAAGAAAATGCCCTAACAAGTCAATAATATTCCCAACAACTCCAAAAATGAAACTAGAAACCCCTAGGTAAATAGAAACGGATCATGAAGGAGGGTCATCGATTTACAACTCCTACATCAATGTACATGTGTAGTTTAAGAGTGGTTAGTATGGTTTACTGACCCACGAGGACACTATTAATATAAAATGAGCTCAACCCAAACAACACGAAGTTCTTGTCGCTAAAACATTCACATACTACCATTGAATTATAGTGCACACCATTTACCATTCATAAAAAAATACAACCACGACAATCATCACACATAAACTCATAATTTACCTTGGAAACCCAAACAGGAAAACCATTATTCAACAATGGGAAAGTTACAGGCTCTCTGGTACTTTTCTATGCTCCTTAGTGACATATGGGAAACCTCTCTACATCATTCACAACCAAAGAACCCCTTTCTCATTGTGGGGTTACATGATATAGAATGTTGAGTCGACTGGGAGGATAGTTGGAAGGTCAGACATCCCCAACACTTCATTGTCTCTCCAATCTGCTTTTGCTTCAAACTATTTGTTTGTTTGTCTTTTCTCCCACGTGGAAAATGTTTTATGAACATATCATTATTTATTTTATACAAAATATACTTCCCAACTTTACATACATTACATACAAAATTGTACATCAATCATGATGGCATGGGGCCCTTCACGCCAACAATTCGATCTCCTTCTCCTTCCATGGCCTTAAAATTTGCATGTGTTGATCATCCTAGAGCCTATGTCGACAACCAATTGTTGTTGTCAGATCCAATTCATATCACACCTTCCGATTGGGAGGATTTTGGTCCCAAAAATTTTCCAAGGATAGATGAGGGAACTTGCTTTCAATCTAGTTCCTCTCATACCACTTTTCTTTCCTTGCAATCCGTCCCTTAAGACCAATCTTCCACAGTTTTTGTTGTCCTCTGTGAGTTGTCTGCTCCTTGTGCTACATAACTGTGTCTTCCTTCAACTCCTCAAGTCCATGAGGTGCAAGGTCTTCAACAGTGGGAAAAACCTAATTTTCTTCCTCCTCATCCATCATGGAGGGTTCAAACAACTTCAAATACTCCACGTTCACCATTGATTTGATCTGCATATAAGGTGGAAGTTTTAGTTTGAAGGCATTCTCATTCACTTGTTCAATGATCTCAAATGGTCCATATCTAAGGGGATTGAGTTTCTTTGATGTTCCTTGCATTCATTCCATACATAGATAAATCCACACTTGATCTCCAACATGAAACTTATGATCCTCCCTGTGTTGATCATGCCTAGATTTGTACAACTATTGACTCTTCTTGATTTTCTCCTGAACCCTTAGATGTATATGCCTAATATTTTCCATGAATGTGCTTGCCTTTTGTTCTTCTCCTTGTAGTCATATTTCTTCCTTCTATTGTCCATAAACAATATCCAATGGTGAAGGAGATAAATAACCAAAACGAGTCTCAAAGCGAGACTTATTGGTGGAAGAATGAAGGGCTATGTTATAAGAATGAACATTGAATGTCAACTAGCTGCTCATCCCAAATCTTTGGAATTCTATTGTTGTAACCTATTAACAATTGCATTCACATCCTATTTACTACCTTAGTTTTCCCATCAGTCTGAGGATGAAAGGTAGTGGAATACTTCAACTTGGTATCCATTCTTTCCCAAAGAGTTGTCCAAAATCTGCCCAAGAACCTATTGTCCCGATCAGATATTATAGAGGTTGGCAATCTGAAATGTACCCAAACATGTCTGAATAATAGTTTAATTTCTTCTTGTCTATAAACCTTCTTCTTAAAGGGAATGAGCACACACATGTTGTTGAAACGATCCACCACAACGAACAAGTAGTCATGCCCCCTACGAGTCATAGGAAAACCTCCAATAAAATCCATGAGGATTATCTCCCAAGGCTTGTTCGGTACTGGCAATGGCATGTACAAATCAATTTTTCAGTTGCTTGGCTTGCTAGTGTTGCAAAGAATGCAGCGTCTAACAAAATTTTCCACTTGCTCCTGCATATTTGGCCAATACACAGACCATTGCAAATTTCCCACTGTCTTTGTCACGCCAAAATGCCCAACAACCCTAGAAGTGTGTGCTTCTCTCATCAATTGAACTCTTTTATCATGAGGTATGCATAGTTTTTCTAGTTTGTACATCATCCTATCTTGGAAGTGGTATTCATTTCCTTCCATGACAACGAACACATCTCCTTTAACTGCTTGTAAACTCCCCTAAAATCTTCATCTCTCTCATAATATTCACTCAAAAGTACATGAGTGAAAGGCCCAAGTTGCATTATCATTCCAATTGTTGCAATATTTTTCAATGGTAGTCTTTCTATGACCTGTTTCTTGTACTTCATCAATAAATGAAATTGTTGCAAGAAACCTAATCACTTGTAATTCCTCACTTGTTGCATCTTTCTCTAACTTTGTAGATACTAAAGGGGTTGATTATCTATGTGTATGATAGTATATTTTTTATCCAGGAGGATCTAGGGAATGCTCGTAGTGGTCCAGAAGGATCCAGAACACTCACAGATGACCCAGGGGATCCATAAAAGCTCAAAATTCAACTGTCTCAAAAGTTCATTAAAAAGGACATTATTGTGTAGATCTCGTTGTCAACTTTCCAACAATGCAAACGACACATCAAATGAAGCTCGTATGAAAAAGTTATGGGAAGTTAAAGTTTGGTCAAACCATGCAAAATAGGGGTGCCACGTGGCACCACCAGAGGATGACATGTGGCATGATGACGTGGCACCTAATTGGTAGCTGACTGGGAAAGGTACAAATCCAGTTAGTCCAATTACATGATGACAAGTGGCAAGCAATTGGTTCAATTACGTTATGACACGTGGTATTAAATAACCAATGAGAAGTTTCCACATGGAAGCTTCCCATTTGATCCAGGTGGATATTGGTGGCCACCCACTTAGTCCAACTGGCTCCTCTTGATAGTTTTTAGTTCAACACGTTCTTCTATAATTATTTGTAATTGTGGGTTCTACACTTTTGGGGTTGTCCGAATCCCTACACAACTTCTAGGTGGATATTGGTGGTCGTCCACCTAATCCAACTGGCTTATTTTAAAAATTTTCATGTAAGTACATCTTTTTGTACTTCTTGGGCCATTTTGGGGCCCTAAACAATGTTTTTTTGTCTTGCCACAGTCAAACTGTAGACATAGTCAGATTTTGATAGAATAATGTGTAGTTCTCAAAAAGAAATTTCCAATGAGCTATCACACGCCTAAAATGAAGGTCATATACAAAAGTTACAACCCCGATAAGTTAAGGTACCAACTTACCCATCGAGGCCCACATAACTTTTGGTGTTTCATCTCCTAGAGTTAGGTTTTTTTATGTCTATGGTTTTGGCATTCATGAGTAATGTTAAAAAGTCCTATGAGCCTCATTGTAATAATTCTGCTAAGACATATGCGCATAGCAGCCACATCTCTTCTCAGAGATACCTACCACCATTTGAGCAAGTTTTTTTTCAGTTCTACAGTTTTACAGTTTCAACCTATTTTATTTATTCAATAGAATTTATTATTCAGTGGATATATTTTTTTTTTCTCCATATCTATGTGTTATTGTATTTAGTTGGTTATTCATTTCATTCTGCTCATAAATCTGGATCATTGAGATTAGAGAGGTTTGCTCTTCATTTATTTTTCTTCATGCATGTCCTCGACAAGATCTAGGTACAAGAAGTTGGGACTCGAACTAGTCGAGCCTTTGCAAGATCGGTCACGTCGAACCCGACAACAACCCATGGGGGACGAGAAGAAAGATGATGGAGTAGGAGATCCTTTTAAAAAATTTCTCGAGTAAGCCCTTGCGCGACAAAGGAACGAAATGATGGAAAACTTTGCACAAATCCTCCGGCGGCTACCCATAGGAAATGCATCTTCATCAAGAGGCCATGCAACCCCCTTCAAGATACAAGTAAATTTTGATATCCCATTATTTGAGGGACTAATAGATGCGGATGTTGTAGAAAAATGGTTGAATCTACTCGAAGGGTACTTTCGATCCATAATTTTTCTAACAGGGAAAATATTACTTTTTCACTCCTCAAGGTCATCCCCATGTCAAGGACTGGTGGGATAGTTACTTTAAGCAAAGGGCCATAAAGGAATTTACAATATTTGATGTCGCTCCCACATGGGATTCCTTCAGGGATGCCATTAAATAACTATACTACCATGTTGAAAGCTACGAGGACCAATACACAAGATGGACCACACTGCCTTAGGAAAGGGACCAGACAGTACTAGATTTTACCAATATTTTCCATACCCTGCACACTAAATTGGGTATCAAAGACTCTAAATGACATCTAGTTCTCAAATACCACGACTATATACATAGATACATTCAAACAGAAATGGATATTTTGTACATCACATCATTAGGTGTGGCTTATAGATATGTTGTCAAGATCAAGCAGAAATTTAAGTAGAAGAGGCGAGAGTTTGGATTTGCAAACATCTCACAGCCGAAGTAGGGCAAATGCATCCCAAACTCACAAAACAAGGGATAAAGCGGGGAAAATTTCGCATGGGAGGTGGCAGGAAATTTTTTTCATGGGAGGTGGCAGGGGAAATTTCACATGGGGGAAGGCACAACAATGAGCATTTGATGATTTGAAGTATCACTTGTGCTCATATCTAGTACTCTCCTTACCAATCTGAAACAACCGTTCGATATTGAGACTAATGCATCTGACTATGTTGTAGGCACAGTTCTCACTCAACACAGTCATGCAATAGCATACCATAGTGAGACACTCTAAGATACCATCCGTAAATACCCCACCTATGAAAAGAAAATGTATTCCATTGTGCAAGCCTATCGTCAATGGAAACATTACATTCTGGGAAAGGAGACAATCATCCACACTGATCACAAGCCTTTTTAGTTCATACAAACACGAGAGAAGTTGTAGAATGACCAACATCAAAAGTGGTTCACATACCTATAACAATTCCATCTCAACATCAAGTATAAGACAGGGAGCACAAATCGTGTCGTTGACTGCCTCAGTCGACCTCCCGTGGCCACACTCACCACCATGCTCCATTCA